>JARFXV010001453.1:0-80000 GCA_031761425.1 Cosmopolites sordidus | reverse complement strand
AACTTGGGGTTTTGACTTGGGGATTGACTACTGTCAGTTTAACCTCCGTATTTCTATATTTTTTCCACCTTGATATACCTAAAACTAGTTATTTAGAGTCTTAATGTTAAATAGGACATTTCACTTCACATCGTTGTATGACGGATTGCCTCTCGGGCTTCCTTGATAATCTTGTTTGCCCACCACCGAGCTTCGGGATAGAGAGTCGACCTAGACTAGACTTATTAAAGCCGATCTAGGCTCCACTATGGAGCTGAATACAAAATTGCATTAATATAATTAAACAAATAAGTAGTCAAATTAGCTACATCACAAAACAAACTTTATTTAAATTATTATATGTAAAATGATATTAGATTTTAGTTTTCCATTAGTATAAATAGAAAAAGTATTAAAACATTCGATACTTAAACATTTTATTGAAAAAATACATTTTTTCATCATATTATTGAAAACATTACCACAGTTCTAAATTTACCATGAAGCTGAAAAGTTTAGTTTAGTTAATATATTAATAAAATGGTCGTCAACTATTTGTATGTGTATAATACTTACACTGAGGTAGGAGATATAAAAATAAAAAAATAAACAGAAAAAAAAATGGGATGCCTACGCACAGTTAGAACAGTTAAAGTAATAGAAAAGGTACACTAATCTCTTCAAAGAAATTTTGTTGGAATTTCAAGAAAACTGTCTAAATCGCAAGCAGTATTTCATCAGGTGATGTAAATTAATTTAAATAAATGTCTAAATGATTTTTCGGTACGATATTTGTACGTTTTAAAAAAAGATTATTATGAAAAATTATTCAAAAAGATCTCTAATATGTTATTTATCATTCATTTCTCAGGTATAGCATCAATGGAATAGTAAATTTCAACCTTTTTATGTTTTGTCGATAACTATTGCAGAAACATTTATGTTTACTATTCGTGCAAAGAGTTATTAAAGTGTGTAGACTTACTAAAGAGTTAAGAAATTTCAAACTGTTTTGTTGTTATAAAGAGATTTGTTAACGATAAGTTTATATTTTTATGACTTTGGTCACCGTGAAATTTGTTTATACCAAAAGGTAATAGATGTCTTAAAGATTTAATTAAAAAATATAAAAATGAATGTATTGTCCGTGTATTTCAATCAAAGTTCTGTTGAAAATAGAGCCAGGCCTAACTATCAACATTCAGAAAACCAACTTGATGAAGCTTCGATTATAAAATATATTTAATTTATTATCATATATATGTACTGGATTAGAATTATTTTTCCGGGTCTCAATCTGTTCGTTTGATGAATTATCACATTCTTAAAGACATTTCGCCAAATTTCATTTGGAATTTTTAAATCATTACCTTCTTGGTAAACATCTTCGAACTGACGATCGTATACCAGAAGGTCACAGTTTTGTTGTTCAGAATTGGGTTCTGAATGGTGAATGTATTTTGTTGGCTACGTTCGTCAGAACTTCAGATGGTCTTTGCATCTTAGGAGTGGTTTAGTTCTTCTTTTGCATTATTTTTCGCGTTTTTTTGAGGAATGTTTTCCATATTGCTGGTATGTAAAGGGCATCATCTCATTTGTTTAGTTTTCCATTATTTTCTATTCCTAGTGCTTCTCTAAGTATGCGTGTTCTGTAATAATTTATAGACAGTTGCTTGTTTCGTTTCAAGTTGCTTGCAAGTCGTTTGCTTGTTTTTCGTGCTATTTTGATGTTCTTATACTCGCACTGAAATTCGTTTATTTATCCTGTGTATAGTTGTTTACAGCTGATGCATGTGATGCTGCAGTCGCATTGCTTTTCTAGTGTTATTTTGTCATTAGGGTTCCTCAGGAAGTTTATTTTCTGTGTTTTAAAAAGTGTTTGAATTTCGTGTTTTCTGAGAATTCTTGCTATTCTTTCGGCGACTTCCTTCATGCATAAAAGGAAGACTATTTCTTTCTTGAGTTCTTCATTTTCTGTTCTAATTTTTGTTGTGCCTCATGCTTATTTATTGATTTTTTGATGGTCTTTTCCCCATATCCGTTTTGTTTGAGAACTGATATTATATGTTTTAGTTCTTTTTGTTTTTTATCTGGCTCCATTAGGCGATAGGGCCTTGTGGTTAGTGTGTTTGCAACTGACTGGATCTGTGGATCATCCAATAGATAATTTAAAGAACTACTCCTACTGCATGTATTATATATATATATATATATATATATATATATATATATATATATATATATATATATATATATATATATATATATATATATATATATATGTATGTATGTAGAGGGTGATTTTTTACTTTTTACTGTGTCCAAACTTTGTCTAATTATATTATTGCAAAATAATTTCGGCCGCGGCCTATTCTAAAAAAGCGCATTCTATCAATATAATTTCCGACCTCTTTTTCAAGCAATTGGGGTCTTATTTCCGTAATAGTCTGAGTTATGTTCGCATCCAAAGCGTCAATAGTTGCTGGTTTCTCGGTACCACATCTCCTCTAGATCGATACCATTCAAATTTGGAAGTAAACAATCACTGATCATCGCTCTGTAAGGATACCCATTAACGAATTGATAAATTTGGTACTTCATCAACACTGCCTAGCAACAACGACGATATTTTCAGCAAAACGCACAATTTTGTCTTGTTTTTGTTTTAATATCAAGCACTCGGTTGGGTGATTATGCGCACCATAAAGCTTCTATAAGTTTGGCGCACGTACTGACCTCTGATTTGTAAGAATTGTTCTGATATGAAACGTTCCATGATGTTTGGCCAGACATTTGATGTGCCATGATGATTTAACAACAATCCTTCTAGGAAGTTCGGACACAATAAAAAATCACAATCAATAATAATATGATTTAAAACTATAAGAAAATACCGGGGTAAAGTTTACATTTACATTTTGTTTAGGAGAAGAAAAAGCTGATACCATAATGTTTCCTGTTTATAAAACCAAATATAAGTCCTTTGAACTTAAACTACGATCTATGTCTAGTTTTTGAATTGCTATATTCCTTTATCAGGTGTTGGAATAATAATAGAAAAAATTATCTTCAAGATGATTTACTACAATTATCAAGAAGTAAACTGACTTTTTGACCATAATAAAAATTCGGGCAATTCGGGCACCACTCTCATGATAGATGTTGATCGTTATATGCTTCTCAAATCAGTGATATAACCGCTTCAGGCTATTAGCAAAAATAATAAATTCCATCTAGTAGTGTCAAAGGATTAAAATAAATTCAATCTCAGCACCATGTTGAAGAAAACTATTTCAAAATCGCTCAAACAAACGTTTCATCCGCCGAGTTCCAGTTTACGCTAAAAAATAGGTGAAGTTCAATAACTCCAATAAGCAAAATTAATGGTTAGACCCTCTAATATGTGATAAACCGTGATCAAAGAAGACAAGTTTTTCAGGAAAACGTTGCTGATTTTCTAGTTACTTTAATAAAATAGAAGCAAAAATTAAAAAGAATTAAAAAAGCACTCAGTAATAAATTAATGACTTCAGAAGCCATTTAGTGTTGGTGAAGCAGAACTTTGATTATCTGAAGAACCAGTTATCTGGATTTTTATTTTATAGTGGTATCATTTCTGTCATCACCTTAATTGCTCTACCGAAGGTATATTTAAGTCGTGGCGTATCGTAAACGTGTAATGTATGTGCTGTTGTAAAGAATGTTAAACAGATACAGTAGCTTAACTAAACTAAAAGCTGTTATTATATTTATTTCCTCCTTCATTTAGATAATATGAACATTTAAAATAGGAATAAAAATTGAATTTTGAATGTCCATCAAATGTCAATTAAAAATGACTAGTATGTCCTCCTAAATGTATTATGCTACGTTTGGTTAATATCAAGTTCGTTAGTTTTTCAGACTGTAATATATAATTAATTTGAGAGACAAAATAATTTTTACGGCGGTCGATGTTCTAGCAGTCCTAACAATGGAGAAACCCCTGATTTGTATATGGGCGTTTCAAGATATTCATTTACCATTAACAGCAACACGATTTTAATCTTCAAAAAAATACTATTACTCTTTCAACGCAAAAACTGCATCAAATAGTAACTTTCTGAGAATGAAGAGGTAACTCCTGAGTTACTTGGAGATTTTCATCGGCCCAAATATTGAAGTGATCTTCGTTTATATCACTATAGCCTCACGGAAACAAACTTCTCGAACGAAATCCACCCCAGAATGCAATTGAAATCAAACAGGATAAGAAACTGCCGTTTTTGAATCTCCTCATCACAAGACAACGTTCTGAAACCCTCGAATACACAGTGCATATAAAACCAACTCACACCGATCGATACCTCAACGCTAAATCCCATTATCATCCTTCTTAAATCCAAGCAGTAACGAACACCTTGATTTCCAGATCCTTCCGACTGACACTACCACGAAGCGAAGAACTACCAAAAATTTCCACAGCCCTTAGACAAAATAGAAATTCAGAAAATTGTATCAGGAAGGCCATTCGCTGTCAGGAAACCCAAACAAGAAGAACAATAGAGGATCATGAACTAAATGCACTAAAGGTCCTGCTACCATACATAAAAGGAATCACTGCTAGGATAGGCACACTATTAAGAAAACATAAGATCTCAACAGCCTAGAAGCCGCACAAAACTGACGCAAACACCCTAAAAACCCCCAAGGACAAAGTTGGACTGGAAAATCATGGGGTATATAGCATATCTTGTTCCGACTGCAACAGAACATACATAGGAAAAACAAACAGACGAATCTCGGTCAGAATACAAGAATATAAAAACGTAAATACAACCAAACCACTTCCGCTCTGTTCCAGCACCATCTACAAACAGGACATAAAATCAATTTTGAAGAAGTCAAAGAAATAGTGAATATTTAAAACTACAAGGTCCCAACAATCAGAGAAGCCCTTGAAATAGAAGAAAAGGATGAGCTAAATACGCGAAATAATGCTCGCAACATTCCAAAAGTATGGAAATCCCTTCTAAAAAAAGAAGAAACGCGGCAACATGGCGGCGGGAAAGAAAAAACAATAAACGGACACCCGACAACGTTGCCGAGCGTCGCGAATAATCCCGAACTACCCCGATACAACCTGCCCAAGCGCCGGCAGGCTATAAGACCAAACATAACGACACATGCACGTCAGTTGGACTCTTGAGTCGAAGCGGATAACACTTGAAAATGCCAAATGAGATTTTGGCGAAGCGTCATACATATATATATATATATATATATATATATATATATATATATATATATATATATATATATATATATATATATATATATATATATGTACATACATGTACATGTATGTACATATACATATATATATATATATATATATATATATATATATATATATATATATATATATATATATATATATATATATATATATATATATATATATATATATGTACATACATGGACATGTCTTTTGTCACTAAACAGTGATTCTAAAAGACGTTTGTAGTGGATTTTATATAAATATGTTTTTTTATTTGTTGACAAAAAGCCGAAAGTACTTCCGGATTACCAGAGAGATTCCACTTTATAATTTTCTGAAGAATCATCAGTAACACTTTCTGAATAATAGCTTATTGAAATCTGGCATCAGAGCCCATTTTCCTTTCGAGTTCAGGCCGAGTTCATTACCGACTGTTCAGAGAAATCGCTGCCTCCACGAGGCCAACACCAATCGGAGGCACTGCTAACCATGTTAGATGAGGTACCTCATCAACGTTGGATAGGTAACCGTCCAGCCCGCTCTACTTTACTGCTGTGTGATGTCAACGCCTGTTGCCCAGAGTATTTGGGATCAGTTGGTTGACACCAGTTTTAACAGTTTATAGTTTAACATTTACACTAGCTATAAAAACCTTCACGCTAAAGTCATTAATACTAACATATTGGTTCAGCCTGCTGTCATCAGGATATCAACAGTATTTCCCCAGACCGGTCTCGAGTCTTATAAGCCATATAACGAAAATGACTAGCACTCAACTTAGTAAATAAACATTTCAAGCAGGTAAGCATGTCGTTTAGTTCAAAATTTAGAAATAAAGTTCTTATTAACACGGCAAAAACAATCTTAGTACTGTATTGTAAAACGTTAGAGGAAAAATATTTATTGCAACAAATGTTAACAAGATAATTTTTAAGATGTATAATTAAAATAACAAACTTAAGAGAACTAAGCTAAGAGGAAAATAAGCTTTAAAATCCCACAACAAAAAGAGCAGTTATAAATAACTAAATTATAGTTGTAAAATTTAAGTACAAAGTTGTAACTGTAGTGAACAACTCATGGATACAACCTTAACAGGGACATATTTATATTTAAGTGCACCGTTTTTTTATTATTTTCCTTAATTACTTCTGGGTATAGGCCGCTATTTTTAGCAAAAGACGCTGTCGAATAACGGGAATTTCAGTGAGTTAAAGGTATTGTTAATTGTCAGCTTGCGTAATTATTTTAAACATAAAATATTTTCGTTTTAATTATACACGTAGAGTAACAAACATTTATAGCTATTTTAATTCTCTTTCGAATTTAAGCACAATTTATTGCGACATGCGTTTGTTAAAATAACAATTATTGGATTATCCAGGGTGTTTAATATTTTTGAAACAGAAAATTAAATAGTATAATAGTATTGTAACCTAAAAAAAAATACTATTTTGGAATACTATATTGAGACTTAGAAATACGAAGCATTCAAACTGAAAAACCTTAAAAAGGAAAGGACAGTTTAGAAGTATTCTCGGACATAACAAGATTTGGCTCCGCGTAATAAGTTACAAATAAAAGAAACGACAACCTATTCTATACAGTTTGTTATTGGAAGCATATCACTAACTGATATTCCAGAATTAATTAGAAAAACGCAGAACCGAAGAAAATTCTGAAATTCTGAAACAATTCATTTATCGTGGAGTGAAAACTGATCGTCTGTCGACGGCAAAGCAAGAAGTGGCCAACCTCGCGAGACCATGACCCCAACAGTTCAGAGATATTCACTCCGAAAGCAGAAACTCATAGCCCGAGAAATGAAAATACCCTTGAATGAGCTAAGGTTTGCAGCTTACCGAAGACAAGAGCGAAGGTACTACTTGAGTGGCATGCGAACGGAGAACACAGGCAAATCCTTTGAAAAACAGCTGAAAAAATAAACTCAAACAGATTTACCACTAAACACCGAATCACTATTTTAAATTTCTCAATGCTTGTTTCGCTAACCACGTTGGCATCATCAGGAGATGATTCAACCTAATTCTAAACCTAAACTACGTTATATCTATATAGGAACCTTAATTGCTAACCTACTACCTACGAGAGATGAAAAGACGTTCACAATTGAAGAGAAATTCAACCGGCAAAATGATATGGTTTACGTTTATAGCTCTCGGGAAAGTAGGCAGAGATCATCATCCGATTTCAAAGATAGTTTGGTGGGAAATGTCGTTGCCGGTTAAAAATATCTTGTTTGCAAGAAAACATTAAATATTCGAACAAAATTCAAGGCGAGATACAATCCGCAAGGCCAAATCCACATAGCCATAGTTAAAGATTGGCCATCAGAAAGCCCGGACCTTAATAACTTAAATTAATCAAACTTACAGAGTCTTTTATGGTGCACATAATCGCCCAACCAAGCATTATATTGGTCGAATTATCAATAAATTCCGAGCGCATTTCAGGTTGTTCGGTATTAAAATAAAAACAAGGCAAATATCTGTGCGTTCCGAAGAAAATATCGCCGCTGTTGCTGGCAATGTTGAAGAATTTAATCAAAATTGAAGGAACAATTCGGTAAAAAAAATATTTCGAGGCACGGACCTATTAATTGGCCAAAAAGGTCATGCGATTTACCGCCTTTAGATTATTTTCTCTTGGGTTATGTTAAATATTTGGTCTATGCCGATAAACCAGCAACTATTAACGCCTTGAAAGCCAAAAAACTCGGACAATTGCGGTCCTGTAACGATCAGGTACAATATGCGTGAATATGGTTGGGTTTAGTTTCTTAATAGACTATAGGTCAACAATTGGGATTGGGATTGGGACAATGCGCTTTATCAGAAGTAGCGGTGGCGAACATTTGTCCAAAATTGTGTTCAAACAACAACAACAAAACAAAAAAAAGACATCTAATTTAGTTGTTTTATTTAAATTTAAAGTACGGACGCATTAAACAATCATCCGATATTATAATCTAATATCATATCTCAGCAACTATTTACTATATGTATTTCAATTTGTTCTATTGCTTAGCTATTAAGATAAGTGGTGAGCTTAGCTATGACAGTTGGTGGGCATTATACAGAACACGAATGTGCTAAAACTGATACACAATATGACCGTGGTCGAGAGAATGTATTTATCACGTTTTAATCAAGAAACTCCCAGTCGTCTGTTCTTTCAAAAATTTTGAGTACAACAGGTTTCTGTAGTTTTAGATTATGTGTAAAAGATATTTAGTTAATTAAAGTAATCCAGGAAGATCCAGAAACGTATTAAAGAATACAAATAGACAACAAACAGAACATGCTGTTTGCAATTATCTGTTGCCAAACTGATAATTATTTTTAGAACAACTTTATACAAGAAATGCAACTTATTTATTATACGTTAATTTAAATAAATGTTAATTTTAAATTATTTCCGGCCAAGTTATCAACATAATCAACAATTACAACAACTTAATCAATAAAGACTAAATAGCCTGCGACTTGAAGTTATCACCCATATTATTATCTTAATCTTGAGCCTTCAAATAGAAATTAGTCATATATAGTACGATACGGTAGAAATATAGTACAGTTGAGAGTTGCAGTTTAGTGTCAAAAACTAACAAACCGCTGTATCGAAATATTATTCTCTGCTGACATTTTGTTCATTTCGAATTGATTTCACTGTATATTATAGACTTATAAATGAGAAAACCAATTAACATAGTTCATGTTCCGGATTTTTTTTTGATGTAAAGCTTTTTTCGGTATGGATTGCTCTGATGGATTCTTTAAGAAAATTTGATTTTTTATGAGCTGATAGTACCAGTAACATAGCATATAATCTGTGATATGATTTCCGAGAAAATTTGAAGTACTTTAAGTAGTTTTGATGATATGCTAGAAATAATAGCGATGCTTTAAATTGCTCGATTAGAGAGTGCAAAACAAAACGGAAGAAAATATTAAGTGTTAAACCAACAATTAAATTGGAGAACAAAATAAATTCAACACTATGAAAAATATAATCTATTTAATTAATTTTGAAATTTGTGTATACCATGGCGGTATTGTGTAATAATAGAAAAATTAGAAATTCCACTAACCTTTGAACAACAAACAAAATTTTAAATCTATTCACCGAAGAAAGACAGTCGACATAAACTGTGATATGCCAACGCGTGATATGCACCTGATATTTTAGCCAAAAACGCTGAGCACCCCTGCTATTGGCGGAAATCGGTCGAGCCGATTTAAACCACCAATGAAAACACAGATGATAGGCTGGTTGCAAGTCGACAGAAACACAGAGTTGGCGGCAATAACTCATACACTGCCGTGATTATTTTTTTTTCATTTATTGAGTTGCATTCGATTTATTAATAATTGTATTTTGTTTCCATAAAATGTCTGATACGGACACAGCTGATGAAGTTGTCGATATTAGTTATACCCCGCCCAAAAAGAGGACAGTTCTTAGTGCGGTCCTGTAACGATCAGGTACAATATGCGTGAATATGGTTGGGTTTAGTTTCTTAATAGACTATAGGTCAACAAATAAATGTTGACCCTTTTTTAAATAAAATTAATATTTATTTATACAAAACCAACATACATATCAGTCTTGAAGATAATCTCAAAATAATCATCACTTTCTATATTCTGCCATTTCTCGGGCAGCTATCAAATCCCTACTCGGAAAAACGATTGTGGTTTTGATTCTATAAATTCGGTAATAAAATTTTGGACCTCTTCGATTGTGCAAAAATGCGGATCAACAAGATGGTGTTACAGAAAACGAAAGAAGTGGTAATCTGAAGAGTCCATATCTAAAGAACAGGCCGCATGAGAGAGAACTTCCCAGCCCAAAGTATCGATAAGTTGTTTGGTTGCTACCGTCGCAAGGGGGCGTGCGTAGTTGTGCAACAGTATCGCCTACCGAGTTCCCTTGCCAGTATATGGTAAGGTAAAAGTATATGGTAACATAAATGCATCAATTGTTCTTGATAACGCTCAGAAATTTCAGTTTTCCAGGGTTTTAGCAACTCAAAGTAAATCACATCTTTCATAACACTTCTCATCACCTGTCACAATTTTAAATAGAAAATCCTTCTGTTTAAATCTTGACAGCAGGCAAACTGTTGTATCGTAGCGTTTCTTTACTTTCTGGGCTAAGCACGTGTGGGACCCAACGACCAGCCTTCTGAATCTTTCCCAGCTGACGGAAAAATCGCTTATTGAGTGATACCCAATTATTCAGCCAGCTCCTTTTGTATTTGACAAAAAAATTCTTGCTACAGTTAATCCAATTGCTAGTCTTCAGCTTTTTTTGGTGCTCCTGAACGATGATGATCAGAAAGATTGAAATTACCCATCCGAAACTTTCGGTGCCATCTTTTGCACATACTCTCAGACACCACATTTTCCCTCAAAGTAGAGCAAGTCATTTCTTTCGCCTCGAGAACACTGTGATCGCCGATGATCAAGGTCTATTCTATTCATGGATTAGTTCTTTTTTCTGTCATGATTGACTAGTCTATATTTATTTTTAGAACCCCTCTTTTAAATTTTATTTTTAACCTTCATTTCAAAAGATTTAACATTTATTTTATCATAAGTTTATTTTAATAATCTTTTACGGGTTTCAAAATCGGTTTGTTTTACTGGATTTAACTTTGTTCCATTTACTTCTATGTCTGTTTCGCAGAAAACTTTATTCAATACTCTTCTCTATCTCTCTAGTATTTGTTCATCCCCCTGTCGCAAACCTCCTCCGATTTCAAATTTTACAACGGTGTGTTGTTGAATTTTTACTACTATCTTGGAATTAAACACCATCATCAGGGTTATTCTAATAAACTTAGCTGGTGTTCCCACTTCCTTTATGCCCTTGTATACCACTGCTCTTTGTTCACGATCATAAGTCTGTTCGAAATATATAAATCCCTGGAATAACAGAGCATCAACTTCTGAACTCTGCCTGATATTCGCTCTTCCTTCTTCGACATATGATACTATCCTCTTGTATATGATATATCGATATATAATACTATCCTAACCTATCCTATCCCATCCTATCCTATCATATCCTATCCTATCCTATCCTATCCTATCCTATCCTATCATATCATATCATATCATATCCTATAATGTCCTATACTATATTTTTAAATTTAGAATTAATTCACTAAAATATAGTTTTCTTTTCTTTTTATTCTTTTAAATATTTTACAAAAACATCACACAACCCCTGATTATAATTTGCACAAGAATTTAAATTCACAATGATAAATGTACAAAATAATTTTAAAGCCCATGATTACCTATACGTGCAAGATATAGGCAATGACAAAGAAGAAAGAAAGTAACCTAGAAGTCTCGGAATGTAAAATATTAAGGAGGATTTTCGGAAGAATTAAAGTTCAGAAAGAATTTAGAAGAGCAAGCTGAGAGGTGAAGAGGGAAAGAGGAAAAGAGAAGGAGAGGGCTACCTAGAAAGAAATGACTGGATAAAGTGATAAAAAATTTGAGAAAAGTAGGAGGCACGGATTGGAAGAATGAGTCTTTGGACCGAAAAAGATGGAAACGAAAAGTGAACGAACATGGAGCCAAGAGCCACTAGGCCTGTAGAGCTGAACATTATTATAATTATTATAAGTATACAGTAAAAGAAAAAAATATTAAACTGATGGAAAATTAATTATATCCACCATAATACATTCTGTTTGCTAATGTTTATTTCTTATAAATTTGCAAAGTAGACCTTGTAAAACCATTTTTAAAACGAAAAATACACGAATATATAATTACGAATTTAATATAAACCTAAATTATTACAAAAATATTTTGATACATTCATGTCATCAATAAATACATTTATATCTCGCAAACCCGCATGCAAAAGGTGCATTTACACTAATATATATATATATATATGAAACGTTTATCCCCGCTGTGATCACGGCTAGACCATATATCGAAAATTACGTCTCTACATCGCATTGCCATGAGCTAATTTGAATTTATAGGATAAATCCTATTTTTTGTCACTATCCATTAGAAGAACGTAAGAAATATTCTATTTAAATTAGAAGAGACTAATTATAAAATCGATTCTTATATTCATGTAAAACGAAACTCGAAACAATTTTACTCGACCAAATTACTGCTGGAAAGTCTCTCGACGAACGATTCGCAATTCAGGTTTTATCGTCAAGAACTTATCAACTCTAATTCTCATACTGAACTAGAGAATATTTTATGTAAATCTTACCTAACTGACTCTACAGAAATTTTGAATGATAAAGGTCCACTGAGATGTTACATTTAAAATCCGTTAATTCTATGAAATATGATCTCAATTCCCGATTCCATTTTTTTCTTTTTGTATGTTTCATAAGTGTATGCATCTAAAACCCTACATTAGAAATTAATCTTAAATCACTAATTTCTACATTAAAAGGTGGTCCAATAAGAGTGTTAGAACTTAAAAATAAGACACAATAATAATCACAAGTAATGATCCGGTAATCTTTATGTTATCGTGAAGAATAAATAATGACATTATGTTTTTAAAATAATGTTTTTTAAATATTTCCCTAGCAGAATGCATTCTGGAGACTCAATTTTCGATTACTCTCACATATCGCGTGTTAGTTTTGCAATGGGGGCTAGAATGTTTCGTTTGACCAGTCACAAGTGTAACAAGTCAACAAGTCTTGATGAAAAAATCATAGTTTACATCCACATTTATCAGTTGAGACCATAGATACTCTATGTTACCATCTTTCTATAACATTATCCATTAATAGTAACACGATTTTCATCATCGTCTTCAAAAAATTATGGACTTATCACTCCTTTTGGCCAAAAACCGCATCAAACAGTCAGGACATACTGACTCATCTGCAACTGAGCCAATTTCGTTCAAAGTTTTCAATGAGACGATAAATAGACCGTTCGGTTGATGGATTATGTTAATCATAAATTTGTTGCAACCCTGGAAAAATCTAGTAAACCGAACACGTATTTAGATGATAGATGCGAATAATTTCTACGCACTGTTGAATCGTGTATATTTCCATGGTGAATTCACACAATGTACTGAACACAGCGTCTATAAGTGGCTTTTACATGTCAGTGTTGCAGCTATTATGTTTCAATGTTCTGATACTCTTATTAGAAAACTATTTATAGTCAGATTCCTGTAAGTACCCGAAATGAATTCACTTACTTTTAGGTTAAACATGCCGCCAGCTGAAACGCCCAATTAGATCTCCTTATTGATGCTCGATATACATTTTCTGGCTTGAAAAGAACTATGAAATTTGGTTCAACTTGATTAGGATTTATAAAACTAAACGATATGACTAAATTCGATTTTTATAAAAATTTCCTTCTTCGACTCTTTAATCGAAGATTCTTTACTGTTTGGCACCGCCAATGAATAGAACATTGCTACGAATAGTAACATTCGAGCAGACATATAAATAATGCTATAACATTCCCAGAGAAAAGTTCAGCGATCCCTGCGACTTATTGCGTTCCTCTCTCTGGAAACCATGTCATTAATAAGTGCTCCATGGAGAAAGAAATTCCACACCAAGTGACCTCTGAGTGGGACTTATAAACGAATACTGTCACTTTTTTGTTTCTTGAGAGCAGGTTTGGTTTGATAGTAAGTTTCCTGAATATTTTTTTTTCATTCTGGTTTGGCACTGCAATGTTCAATACTAAAAATTACGATATTTTGATAGTAATATTTAGTATAATTTTTTTCCGTATATCACAGTCATATCAATATTTGCACTTCAATGATTTTAATTGTAAAAACATTCAAAAAAACTTCTTCAACCGCCTCCAAAATGTCCATACGTATCACCCTAGACCGGTTTTCGGTCTTAAGTCGTCATCAGTCTGACTCGAGCTGAACGTTCGAAAGTACATGAAAAAAATTACTAAAGGTGCGACCATATATATATATATATATATATATAGATATATATATATATATATATATATATATATATATATATATATATATATATATATATATATATATATATATATATATATCGATAGGCCATATCAGATGTAGGTTGTAATACAGTGCAGCACACCATCCTGTAGTAAACGTTCGCAACAGTTAGACTGGGCAAAACCGTCCGTGACCCGTCCAATGTCTGTCTATATACTAGGTATACACGGAAAGTTGCATAGTGGGTACGAGGTGGATATTAAAAATATTCCAAAAACCAGAATATTCATTCGTGCTCCACGAAAAAATTACATATTCCTTCCTGAATGTTTCAATTCCTAAAATTTTCGAATTTGCTGCTTTCTAAATGTTTTAAGTGCATTTAATTTAATGCTGAATTCTGTTTCAGACATTATTTTGCTTTCCTTTTTTTTTCATTTTCCAATCAATAATAGGAATGCTCCTTCGACCATTTATTTCTCCCTGTTGGTGTTATATCTTCTGCATAAGCAACTAGATGTATTAAGGATTAAGCTCAAAGTTTTGTAATTTCACTTGTTTAAATTGAACCTTCCATAGCGATGTTAAAAAGAAAGGCTAACAGAGAGTCTCCTTGTTTTAATAATATCTTAATGTATGTTGAGTATCTCACTATTGAGTTCTTCGTCGTCATTTAAATTAAGTCCATATACATCTTCCCTTCATGTCGTTTCTGTATACGCTGTCAAATGGTTGTCCAAAATGTATATAAATGATATGCATTTCTATATTATGATCACAAAATTTCTCTCATCCGTGAAGCGGTGTGTATTGCGTATATGGTAGATTTTTTCTTAATAAACGCCCTTAATAAGCGCGAAAATGTCCAAAATATTCGAATAAATAATTACAAAATTAATCTAAAACTATTCTAATGTCTATGGATTTTGCAGTTGGTTCCTTATGATCCTATAGTAGGCGGCACCAATTTCATTAAACCATTCTATATTAAATTGGTTAAAAATCAATTGCAAAAATGTTTAGGATATGTTTAACAACATATGTATGAACTTCATATGTATGAACTCAATAATTTTCAGTTAAATAAAGACTTTAATGATCGATAATCGAAAACAGCAATGGTCGTCTATTCGCCTCCGTAGACAATTTATTGATGAGCAAATATGAAATCAGGGTTAAGGATTAATTTTATTGTTATTCAAGGTTTTGACAAAGATATGAGGATGGTGTTTTTTACTACTGTTGATTATAAATATGATAACATAAAGATTTTTTTCAGTAAACAATGATCAATATCAAACCGTCATATTTACATATTGAAATCAAGAACAACCATTACCATTTTTGGAGATTTGAGTAAATAAAAATAATGTAATAAAACATCAACTCTTTAAGATAAAATCCTAATAATCCTAATTATAACTTTCCATGATGAGATGGCTAGTTTGTATTTTAAAGGCAAGAAAGATGAATTCATTTTTTTCTCAACCAAATAATATTAATAGAGAAAAAACCGTGCGGCGTACTCTTAAGGTGTTAATAATTCCACCAAGCTGGTCGTTAACTAATAAACTAGAGAGCTAGAGTATGCGTGGGTGAAGTTTGTTGTTTAGGTTATTAGGATGTTGGGTATAACAGACACTACTTTGAGAAGTATACATTCTTTATATATTCGTGGAAATATGAATTTGACAAGATGTAGAATTTTTCTCATGAAAGAGAGAAACAAGGTAAATTAGTTATAAAATGTAGTCTTAATTAACCGACGATGATTCCTCCATTGACGGAGTACTCATTAACACGTTGACTGCCAAGCAAAAAAACACATTTTTTTTGTGTAGGGCCAAGGGCCACAATACGTTTATTATGCTGATAATTAACTTTCCATACATTTAAAACAAATTTTATTTTTGCTTTTTGAAGTTTTTAGTTATATTACTTTGACAGACTATAGAAGCAGTAAGCAGTCTGGTATGGTTGTTCTAAGCCTTAGTCATCCCTTTATTATCGTTGGTTGTAGGTTGTATCTACTTGCTTTTTACATTTTTTTTATATGACTTGCTGTTTGCTGACATTCTCTGTAGTGATAAACAAAATTTTAGCTATAAGGTAAGGTATAATACCACAGTTTTTTTGTATACTGTTATAATTTGAAACAATTTTATATGTCTAAAATATCCCTTTTACAAAAAGAATTAGAAGATCTTTCGAACAATTTTTTCGATACAGATTCAGATGAGTCACTCATAGAGCCTCTTCCAGGCTCTGATAGCGATTCATATCGACCACCTGATTCCTCACAAAACGATTCGGACAATGATTTATATGAACCAGCAAGAGCAACAAAAAGTAAACCAAAGTTATCAATTCCAAAATGTGATGATGTCAGCACGAGTCAATTCATAGCAACACCTTTATCCCTAACCCAAACTAACCTAAACGAACCTGAAGCTGGAAATTCGGGGGAGTCTGACTCATCAGAAACGCTGGCGCCCGCTTTTTTACACTATGGGGGAGGATGGGGTCCGTAGCAAGAAATTACAGATCCATTCCACCTTTTACCATACCTTCTGAAGTAAAACCAGAAGTTACCGCGTTGCTAGCAAATGCAAGGACAATTATAGGAAGTCCAGGACAAATATATGAAGCTTTTGTAGATGATTCGATTAATTATTATATTGCGGATCAAACAAATCATTATTCTAGTTACTTTTTGCTTAAAATGGATGCAAGTAATAATTCCTGAAGAACTCCTGAAGCACTATAAAGACCTTTATACTCCCGAAGAATACATATGTGTCGACGAGACTACGTTCCCTTTTAAAGGAAGATTGTCGATAAAACAATACATAAAATTGAAAAGGCACATGTAAGGTATCAAACTTTTTAAGTTATGTTTAGGCAGAGGCTACACATATAATATCAAGATTTACGCAGCAAAGAAAACGGCGAACGAGTAACTCCAGAAGCTATTATCGATCGACTATTATCGATAAGAAAATATTATCGGAGTCGGCAGAACTTTAGTGACAGACAACTTGTATACCAGTTTACCTTTGGCTGAAGGAATGCTTGAAAAATACCTGAAAAACCGCAAAGGAGTACCAAAGAATATTGAACAAAAAACTTAAAAAAGGTGAAGTTGTGGCTATGGAGACCAAAGATGGGATAACAGTACTAAAGTGGAAAGACCAAAGAGAAGTACTTATGCTGTCTACAAAGCATAACGCTGAAATGGTGGAAAGAAATAGACCTACAAATCTAGATAATATATCTAAAATCATAATAGATTACAAGCAAGGCAAAAGTTCTGTGGATATCTCATATCCACAATGGGATCGTATTCTAATCCTCTTCGTAGATCTGTAAAATGCTACAGGAAAATTGCATTTGAGCCTTTACTTACAAATTCCATGGTAAATGCTTTTGCATTGTATAAGAAGGTTATCGAAAGTAATATCATGATTACGCAGTTTAAAAAGGAAGTAATAAGATACCTAGTAAATACTGTTGAAAACGAAAACATTGGTAAAAACAATGAACCGTTGATAAAAATGCGACGAATTCACTCTCTAAAGCGAAAAGATGGTGAAAATAAGCATAAAACAAGAAGATGTTGCAATATTGTTATAAAAAAAACAACGAGCGTTATGGCAGAAAATCTGCTACCAATCGTGCCCTCAAAGTTGACACCTATTGCGATGATTGCGAAGAAAAACCATTTTTATGTTTAACATGTTTCAATGAAATACATCACAAGGAGTAGTTAGGCTTAGTTCGGTACTTGACTAGTTTTTGAGATTTTAGGTTTCTTTAAAGTTATTTTTAGTTTCAATAAATACTATTTTTCATACTGAATGGTTTCATTTACAGGAGGGACCACACAACAACAAAAAAAAATAAATTTAAAAACATGGTTATAGATATCTTCTCTGAGGCCGTGTTGGTCCCCTACAAACTATAATTACATTATAAAACGGGCCAACGGCTCCACAGGTAGGTGAAAGCCTGAAGGTCCCATAGGTCCAACACGGCTCCAGAAAACATATTTAAGCTAGTCCTATGTGACTTGCGTGTCAGTCAATGTATTAATGGCATGCTTTACAGAGATTTGAACACAACAGGTGTTACAAATCAGAGGCGTCTCAACGCACAAAAATACGAACCCTTTCCACGAGAGCAAAATAACAACATAGTTAAAGTACATGATAGGACAGAAGAAAGATCTCCAACTTGAATTAAAATATTTTGTTTGATAAATTGTTTTCGTATTATATTTCAGAATAAGCCAAAAACCCTGGAGTGATATTTACTTGCAGAGCGAACGTAAATTGTTATAATATTTTTTAAAAATGGAAAAAGCATTATTTCCATCAATGTCGATCAATTTGTAACGTAAAAATGCTCCTTCCAAAAGCAGTAGATCCACACCACTCTGCATTATGTAAATATACAAGGTGCTTCAAATGAAATCGCTGTCATTTCAAATTAAATCGCTGTGTGACTTTTTCTTATCTTGATCCTTCAGGCTTAATCCCCAGTTGGTTATTTTCGATGTTCTATTTTGCCTATTTTGCCTCTATAGCATTAGCTAGGGCTAATTGTCCTACCCGTTGTCACTTAAGGTTTGTAATAGGTGCTATTATATGACTGACCTTGGTTCTCCATTTGCATTTGAGATTTATAGGTCTGCCACGGTTTCAGAGAATATGGTTTAATTTACCAAAAACTGTCCATTTTCTTTGCTTATTTTGATTATATGCTCAAGATAAATATAGTCCACTACTTTTTCCGAGCATTGTTTATATTTTCCTTAGTGGTGCTCATTACTTTGGTCTTAAAAGGTTCATTTATTTTTGAGTAACTTTTTCGACGTTACATTCCGTTGTTCCAGCATACCTACCAATTCTTGGATATCGCTACTTGTGAGAACAATGCCAGTGGCCATCGATGTTGATGTTTTAGATCTCCTATGGTCATAACGAGCAAGCTCCCATTTATTTTAATTTTGTCGGTTGCGCCTCATACTTTTTTCTTTAAGACATTTGTTAATATGCTAACTGAAAAGCATCTTCTATAATGGTTATTCATATATTTAACATTTCACGAGCAATTTTGGCTTTTATTCTCAAAACTGAAACTGGAGATGACATCCAAACGTCTTCCAGCGCGATTATCAATAAATAATAAATACCTGGAGTGTTACAACGAATTCGACTACGACTTGTGTTATTGAACAGACTCAAATAATGATAACTAAAAATAAATAACGTCCTGTATTTTATTTCGCATTAGTCACCTTCTCATATGAACAAAACTATATAAAGGGCATCCTAAATGTTCTGGTGTGGAATTATCTAGAAATAGTGACAACAAACACAAGGAGTTTTATGTTAAGGAAGTTAATTAAAAATTCTTAAGTATTACAGCTTCCTCGACTTTGGAAGATGCAGTGAAAGATCAGATACTTTTCGGATAAATAGCAGTTCGATCGCAAGTCTCATTGTATTTCTGAAAAGTAGCTTACTTTCCAGTAAAGTTCCATGAAATTCAAGTCAAGTCATATTCAGTTCAAGTCAAGTCATGATGAGAAAAAAACCATAATACCGTGTTGGCCAATCGCATACTGAAAGTTTCGAAATATCCTATATGAACATTGGGCATTAAAATGATATCGCCATGTGTCTTGCGTTTGCTCACTGCGAGACAACAACGAAATCCATGATCACTTCACAGCTGTGTTTAAACATGTATGGATGTAATCGAAACAAGTTTCTGCAGCGATTCATATTAATGAAATATGCATCACCACATACCAGAAATCAAGGAACAGTTATAGCAGTGGATTTCATCTGGCGAACGTAACCCAAATAAGTCTAAGAGGGATTGTGTTTGGGATCACTGTTTTCTGAAATTAGCAGAATGGAAGGACGATCAAAGAAGAGCTAAAGAGGAGATTATGCTGTATCGTGGATAAAAAAATTACCACACTTACCACAGCGAAGAAAAAAGTGCTGTTTTTCTACAAAAAAAACACTCGCCCCTTCGACCGCCGCTGCAATAGCGACATTGGTCAAAATACGCTAATAATTAATACCGCATCCACTCTATTCTTCGTACCGTCGTACCGTCTCCGAATTATTTCCATTTTGCAGAAATTCAGAGTACTATTTTGCAGAGTTCGACAAGTCTATCGAGCTAAACAACGAAGACTACATTGAAAAAATCAATCGATTTTCGATTAAAAACTCACTTTTGTATCTACCATAGTATGTTCACTATTTATACACTACCTTATACAACCGAAAGAATAATAGGCCGAGAATGGTGTTACCGTGGTTATTAATATAAAAAAATCCTGTTTTCAAAGCTCTATGCATAAAAAAATAATTTTAAAATACACAACTTTAAATTCCTATTATGCTTTCTTGTTTGATTATTTTTATTGCTATTTTTATATTTCATTCGGTAGGTGTAGTCAATATAATTTTAAAACACCTATTTGATAATCCAGGAAATGCAACGTTATATGTAATATTGAAAATTGTATACAAAAAAATCGTAAAATGTCAATTTTATGAGCACGATTAAAATTTAAGGTTAATCGCCATACATACAGCTGTTGCCTTGGCGTATTGCAGATGCGTCTTAAAAAAGGATATTCAACATAATGGGTTGTCCGGGGAGTTCGTAGGGATTTTCCATTAGTTGCTCTTTTAATGCTCGTAACGCTTAACAAAAATCTGTGTTGGATTAGCAATGTTTATTTACATTTAATAATTTCTGACAATTTATAATTTTTATATTCCAATTTGTTTTGATTTGTCTTCAGATAGTAATTGAAATTGAAAATATCGATCGATAACTTGCATTTACGCCACATTATGTTTTTTTATCTTAAAAAGGGCAAGAATGCTATTCAGACAAAAAATAAGTGTGTGGATTAGCAATGTTTATTTACATATTAATAATTTCTGACAAGGCAAGAGTGTAAAATCCGACTACGAATTACCCCTCAGTCACGCCAGTTAAAGGCTGGGTAAGGCCGGATGCCTTCTGAGAAGTGTTCTACGTTGGTCACTCGCCAGTCGGTAGGTTTCCTGATAGACTTATGGGTAGGCACATAACCAAGGGTTTATAGCCCGAGGGGGGTGCTGGCCTGGGTTTATCGGAAGCTGAGGACCGTGGTTCGGAACCCACGTTAAGCTGTAGGTCCAGTCGCTAAATAGCCTAGTTGCTGATGCGCCTCTAACCCAAACACTTTACTTTACTTTACTTCCTTTAATTTCTGAAAATTTATAATTTTTACATTCCGATTTGTTTTGATTTGCCTTCAGATAGTAATTCAAATTGAAAATGTCAGTCGATAACTTGCATTTACGCCACATTATGTTTTTCATCTTAAAAAGGGCAAGAATGCTATTCATACAAAAAATAAGACTTATGCTGTTTGACAAGAGGGTTTTATTGGGGAGATCACGATGCGAAAGTGATTTTGGTTGGTTCAGGTGAGGAGATTTTGCCCTGGAAGACCGATATCGTTCTGGCCGTCCTTCAAGAACTGATGTCGAGGAGATAAAGGCTAAAATATACGATGATTCACTCATCACGGTCCGTGGGATAACAGATAAATTAAATATTGGCAAATATTTATCTGTCCGACTTTTGAATGAGCGAAATCTGCTAGAACAAATCTCTTCGTGCGATCGTTTGCTGAAAACAATTCTGAGATTCCATTTTTGAAGCTGATGACAAATCTCTATTGTCATAATTAGCAAATAGGAAAGTACCCACGTGGAACATGAAAAAAAATTCTCTGGTTTTCACTAATTCTCGGCTTTTAAAAAACTGAAATAAAACATCTTGCATATCTAGTTTAATTTGGATTTAACGGCACTAATGTTCCCTTTTAGCAAGGGTACTACACATATTACTGTACTGTCTTTATCTTTTGTCTATTGGATTGATGCAAAAGTTTGTCCATTTTTTTTTCAAATTTTATTTACTAAATATATATTACCTTCAATCAAGTCCATGCCATTCTGTTCGATAACGTTTCTCCATCTCTCCGCTAACTGCATAATCCGATGCTTATAGAAGTTCTGACATTTCTGGTTAAAGAACTATCCAAATGATTTATCATGTCACTTTAATTCACTTATTAGTGAGTAAACAATATTTCCCAGAATTAATGGTCTGGTTTTCAGGCAACTCATAATAATTCCCTTCCAATCCCACAAAATTCATAGCATAACCTTCTTCGGATGTAAACTGGCTTTTGCGCTGTCTGAAAGGACATCTCCGCGCTTACGCCATCTCTTACGCTTAATATTGTTATACATAAAACATTTTTCATTGCCGCTGTAAAAACAAATCGATTTCATTGCACTTCAATAGATAATCGCAAGCAAATATTCACTTTATCAAATGTTTCTCCGTTAACTCATGCGGCATCTATCCATCCACCTCACTAGCCAGTCCAAGTTGGCGTAATCATATGGACACTACTGGCTGATCAATTTCAAGAATTTCTTCGATCTCTAAAGTAGTTCTAAGTCAATCATTTTCAATTAAGATAAATGTTTCATTTCCATTAACGTTAGCCGGTCATCCAAGACTTGGTGCATCGCTAGAATTAAAATTGTTCCCTCGAAACTTTCTGAATCAAGTACTCTCTGAAATTCCTTTTATCAAACAATATTAAAACTTTACGTGTGTGAAGTAGATAACACTTCGGTCGCACGATGCAATGTCATTCATCGCTAAAAACGAGACGAACTTTTGCACCAACCATATATTATATATCTAATATATGTATACGCAAAGTGTACTTAACAAAAAACATTTTACACTGCCTTGTTACTATAATACAATGCACAAATAGCCAAATATATGGTAACAAAAGTATAATATTGTGATAATTAAGTGTATAATATGATAATATATCTAAAAAAAGAATAATAGCCCAACATACAACATAATAGCATGTAACTGTACAACACAATTAATATAAATTATATTTTACATGACATAAATCTGCCTCAACGAAAGAAAACCAGACCATATATTTTTCCTTCAAATAAAAAAAATATTACACCTATTATAAACCAACATGTCTATTTAAATAGCAAAAAAAAAACAGAAATATTGCCGTTTCATGTTGAAAACACCAGTCAATTTTCACTAAAATGATTTAATAATCGCTCCGACTTAAGCCAGAACGAATTTTACGACAGTTTTGCTCGGAAATATCTTTGATGTATAAACGTGTACCTATTTCAAAAATAAATCATCACCCACATGCGACATTATGACTGTTTTTTTTTTAATAATAAAGCGACTGAAAGACACACTGCTCATTATTCGCTGCTTCTGTCACAATTCCACTACCAGAACTAATCAAATTTTGTTTTTATACGCTTTAATTAGCTTTTTTAATTATGCAAATTGCAAAAATACAGGGTGTTCGATGCATCGTTTGCCAAATTAAAATGGCCGATAGGCCTTATGCTATCTCCTCAGCCTCCATAAAGCATTATTGGGCCCACAGTTTTTTTATGTTAATTATTTAATTCTTTATTTGAAAAATTCCAAAAGTCAGCATTGAAACTTGAATTTGAAAAAAAGTTATTGGTATAGCCTCCAAATTATTTTTTTAATGTAGGATTCTATGAATATCAAAATTAGATGCAAGTGACATCTACTTTTTTTATAGACTCAAAGTTTTTGGAAAGAATAAAAATAAATTTAAAGCTCAATTTTGAATTGCGTATTAAAAAAAAGCGATCATGGTCTTCGAATACTTTAGAAAAAATCTTTGGTTTATCCTCTTTCTAACGGTATGCATTCATGCCATTAAAACGTTTTAACCTCACTAATTTGCCAACTTTGTGTATCGGGACGCATTAGTCTGATATTCGAGATGGAGGAGAAAAAACTGTTTTTGTGTAAACAACACGCGCAAAGCAGGTAAAAACTGTTATCTCCCTCTTACACAGTAGAATTGCATCATCTGTCTCTCTCTTTCATTAGGTAAGCGGAAAACCAGCTCAAAAAACGCATTTTTTATATGCAATTTAAAGTTGGGCTATTTTTACTTCTTCCAAAAACTTTGCGTCCATAAAAAAAACTAGATTGCGCTTGCATGTAATTTTGATTTTCATAGAAATATTACACATTGAAATAAAAAAATAATTTGGAGGATATACCAATCACTTTTTTTTAAATTCAAGTTTCAATGCTGACTTGGAATTTTTCAAATAAAGAATTAAATAATTAACATAAAAAAAATCTGTAGGCCCAATAATGTTTTATGGAGGCTGAGGAGATAGCAAAAGACCATTCGGCCATTTTAATTTGGCAAACGATGCACCAAACATCCTATATATCGGTTTATAATTATAATTAGAGAGTGAATAAAACCGTATGCTTTTTATGGTTATTCTCAATACATCTAATGTTTGAAGTTAATCTAGTCATTCACTTTATTTGTTTTATATACGATGGTATAGCTCGAGAATTGCTCTTTCATATCGTATGTAACTGTTATTATTGCAAACAATTGAAACTGTAAAGTATTTATTGTTAAAGAATTTTAGATTTATTACCGACAGCAACGGTTCAAAGCAATGAAAGCGGCGAGGAAATTATACAAAGTGGGAGGTAGAGAGCCAGTTGTAACCGCCGATAGTCTTAGGGTCAGTCTGAAGAACCAAGAAGCAAAGTCAATGATTCGGCCCCGTACAAGAGGCAGCGCTGAACAGTCAATGAACCAACACCAGGAAACCCTCATTAGGTGATTGGTGGACTTTTGAAAGACTTTGTGATCTTATTTGATTGCTTTTGATCAATTAAGTTGTTTATTGAATTTTAATGCAGTTGTACCGAATTTAGGCGAGGCTCCACAGAAAAAAACTTTGCTTTGAAGAGTTATATTCATGACTTTTACCTTTATAATATCTCATTTATGTGATTTCTTATTCGCTTAAAATATCTTTTGAATTGTCTGCACCTGACGCACGTATAGCTCATTCAGAGAAATAATGGTTGCACGTCATCAATCTAGAGAAATTTATTGCCAATTTAAATCCATAAGAAAGAAAAAATCATTTAAAGTTCGAAGCACTCTCTTTCCTTCTTCCTCTAATCCTATTAGAATGGGTTAAAAATACGATGAGCCGATGGATCACATTCTGTGAATTCGCTATCAAGATAACATTTAAGTTTGTGGTTCTGGACAGTGTTGCCGGCTTAACACAACTTTCTTCGTTGAATTTGTCATTTTCATGTTCTGATGGTTTTTGAGTTGTGCCTTCAAACGTTTTGAATTATTTTTACTGCATTCGTTGTTGTTTTAGGTATTTTCTGTTTTATTTTCTGTTTTTATGAGATCTGTTACAAAAAATCTGCGACTTTAATTGCAAAAAATACTAAAACCGTTAAACAGGCAATGTGAGCAACTTGTCTCGTCACTTATCACTTATTTTGAACAGGAACGAGATAATGGGGCTCCTCTTTTGCTAATAAACGCTGTGAGCGAGGTATGTATTAATAACTTAGTAGGTCTCATGGTTAATTGAAGTTTTTTTAGCGAGTTTCGGCTGCATTAAATATTAGTATTGGTTCAGTTAGTGCAATTTCGAAAAAGTTGAAGAATAATGAAATCTTAAAATTACCAACGAAAAAGCGTCAACATCCAAAACGAGTAACTAATCTAGATCATCTTGATGTGGGCTCAATTCGCAATCACATCTATGAAATGTATGAAAAAGTATTTGATAGATTAGAAGTTAATCCCCTAATAATTTAGTTGAACAGAGATTCAGATGCTAAAAGTTGTTTTAGTAATAGTGAATAATTAAACTTTGTGTGAACTAAATGAAAAGCCGCATGTTCACAAGCAGAAGTTTCGAAAAACATTTTTTATTAAAGGAAAAACTTTTCGTCTTACTTTTTCATTTACAGTTTTATCGATCATACAAAAGCCAAAGTCTGGGTAATTTGGTGTTAATGTGGCAACATTGTAACGTGAGTCTGTCATAGATTTTCATGACGTACAACCATTATTTCCCTGAATGAGCTATATGCGTATGTAAAATTATATGCACATATACTAAACTCAGATAAAGATAAGGAACAATGTCTTATAATAATAAAATGAAGAAACTTTGGAAACAAGTAAACCCAATATGAATACAAGAATAGTTACAATATACCAGAAAAAAATCACTAACTAGAATATACCAACAAGCATAATTTAGATATAGAAATAACAAACCCGATAAATTATTGGGAAAAGTTAACCGCTGATACGGAACATGATCTTTATGGATCCTAAAAGACGATATGGAAAATGATAAAAAGGTTAAATATTGTGATTAATGCAAACAAACAAAAAATGATCACAAAATGACCCAATACAGAAAGAAGAGAGAGCATCCTCTAAGACAGGTACCAAAGTCTACTAGAAAACTACAGAATTTTAATCCTGGTGAGCTTTATGATGAAACCTTTCAGTGACTGACTAGTGAGACTTTTTAGATGTTGCCTAGAGAAATTAAAAGACGTCAGCATATCTTGTTTATTCGTAATGATATTAAACAGGTTACAGGTTTACAGAAACTTCTGAAGTAATTCAACCTATTCATGATAATGAAATAATGGGCCAAAATAACGTTTTCGAGTAGTTTCCAAGTTTGGATAGTGGCAGAGAGTGCATTGAAAATAAACCATAGGCAGGTATATCAATATCAGTTCAAACGGAAAAATATACTTGTTATGGATTTGCTGGCTCAAATTGTTTTTGTGTATTTTTAATAACCCTAAACTAGAACAGTAAATTGGAATACTACATCACTGGTGTGGACAGTATAAACATTATTATTTCATTTTCCCGGCAAAACCTTGATACCCACTATCAGTTATTAATCACTGTTACAAATATTATTTTTTTATGTTATGCTATCAATTAACTTTAAAACATATGATCTATAAATCATATATACAGATCAAATTTTAACAGAGCCCAATTTAATATTAAGAAAAAAAAGTTAAACCGCTTTTTTTAACTTCCTCAAGAGGTGTGAATCGGCATCATTTGGTATGTCCACATGTTAAACAACGTGCCTTTCAACTTGCGCATGCATCCTAGTGCAGGGTAAGACACATGTCTCTTTCCTGTCAACATGTTTGCGTCAGTTTTATTTAACTTTGCTCGCGAATTCAGTACAGATAGGTTTTTAAAAACGGTAATAATATTTTATGTTATAAATACCTATTGTTAACTGTGTAATTTCAGTTTCATGAATACATCTGACATTGTGATGTTAGATGGTATGAGTGCTGCTGTGTTGTTGTTGATAAGAGCACGGAAAATACAGAAAATCTGTATGGACAAAGGAATTTTTAGAATAATTACTACAATTTACTACAGAAAAATATACACTAAAAATAATATTCCTTACAAACTCAATTTACAATTGTATTACTTTTTATTGTATTTAATCTAAAAGTCCATTGTACCGTTAGGTGTAAGACTGACTGTTTACATTTCAGCATGATGGTATTTCATAAATTTTGAGTCCAGTGGTTCCATTACTGTCGTATTTCTCACTCTACCCTTTCTTGTGATTCCCTCTATTTTGCGTAGGAATCTCATTTCTGCAGCTGTAATTCTACTTTGGTTTCTCTTTGTTAAGGTACGATATTCGCTGCCTTATACCATTGACAGTCTCACTACTTTCTGATACAGCTGCGCTTTTACCTCTTTCGGTATCTCTCTTTTTCCTAGGAATGTTGTTTTAGGGTATTATATAGTTTGCAGTGACGTAACTATACTATCTGAGGCCCAAGGCAAATTCATTGGATGGGGCCTTCCCAATAAGAATCGTCACGTTGTAATTTAATTTTAATAAATCACTTAAGTAGTTATCCAACAGTATTACTAATATTGTGTGCATTTTAGTTAAATATCTAATAAATTTTATTTTCAAAAGCATAGATATTACATAATTTTAATGATATAACAATTTAATATTAACAAGATATTTATTGATAAAACTCTTTTCTCCGAGCTTCCTGTTCCGCAAAAGTATCAATAACATCATCAAAATTTAAAGATCGGGCCATAGAATTTCCAATAGACAGAATACCAAGTTACGTATCCTGTCTTGTCTCATAGAGTTTCTTAAATTGATTGTTATTAATTTTAGTTTCGAAAATGATCTTTCAGCACTAGCTGTAGGCACAGGAATTGTAATAAACAACATTAATGCAGTACATACGTCAGAAAAGCTGCACGACATAAAATGATTATTTATTATTATAAATCAGCAAGTTCTCTAATACACGAAGAGTTTTCTATTTCGTCCCTGAAGATGAACCGAAAACTGAGTCTGTCTATATATATATATATATATATATATATATATATATATATATATATATATATATATATATATATATATATATCTTAGTCTTCGTACAAAGATAATTTCTATAAGAATATTAAAAAAACTGAATGACGCACAACCGAGAGAACAAAGCAGGATTCAGAAGTGGATTACATCCAGGTTGTACAGCAGGCCATAGAAAGGCACAACGAATACACCATGCCACTGTGCTTGGCTTTTATCGACTACGAAAAAGCATTTGACTCTCAAAGCATGCAATAATGTAATGTAAACATATTAGGATCGATATATGATGGAGCTACAGCCACAATTCACCTTGATGATCTTGAAGTGGGAATTAATGTAGAACGAGGTGTACGGCAAGGTGACGCATTATCGCCTATTCTTTTCTCGGCTGGCCTTGAAGAAGTATTCCGTAAACTGGATTGGCAACAGGATGGTGTAAAGATCAATGGTGTAAACTTAAACCATGTTAAATTTGCAGATGATGTCGTTCTCCTTTCACAAGTCCCAGAGGAGCTGCAATGACGCATACAAGAAATGCAAAGGGCTGGCGAACCATTTGGCTTAAAAGTAAACCTGAAAAAGAGTCAGGTTATGTTCAGTAACTTCGCTGAGGATAGAGGAATTTCAGTTTTAGAAATGGATTTGGAGATTGTGCACAGCTTTATATATCTTAGGCAGATAATTTCAATGGAGGGGAATACCGCCCGGGAGGTGGAACGGCGTGTTAAATGTGGCTGGCAGGCATTTGGCAGGCTCAACAATGTTTTTAAGAGCAGACTCCCACTTTGCCTGAAAAGAAGGGTCTTCGATCAGTGCGTTCTGCCCGTTATGACATACGGAAGTGAAACTTGGACACTCACATCGCAATCAATTCAAAAAATCGGATAACACAGAGGGGAATGGAAAGATGTATGCTTGGCATTACAAGGTGAGACAGAAAGTCCTGCGCATGGATCAGGGAACAAACGAAAGTCTGTGACATCATTGGAAGAGTAAAGCAATTGAAATGGAGATGGATAGACCATATAGGAAGGCGATGGGATGACAGATGGACCAAGGCAATCCTGAAGTGGATACCGCTTGATCGCAAACGCCCGCGAAGAAGACCGAAAGCACGATGGATTGATGACATCGTTAACTATATTGGACCAGAGTTGCAGAGGAAAGCCCAGGACCGTGAAAGTTGGAAACATGCTGAAGAGGACTTCATCCTTCAGTGGATCGACACGGGCTGATGATGATAATGTTAATAGTTCAGTGTCATTTAAATTTTGCAAAGTGGCAGGTTGCAAAACACTGAAACAGGAAACAATTTCATTCATTGGAAGAAACGCGATTTCAGTTAATTAATAATGATGTCCAATACTCTATAAAATATGTTCACTTTGAACAAACTTTCCGGATCTTTCCTGGAAACGCTCATCTTCGCAAAGTTCGTCAAAATGGCGTTTCACCTTCCTCTGACGAGTTTTAGAAAATTCAGGGTTGATGGACCATTTTTCTGCTACACTATTTGCTTTCTTTTTAAAATTTTCAAATTCATGTCTGTAGCTTTCCAATTCTTCCAGACAAATTTTCAAACGTTTTAAGGCATTTGAAAAATCGGTGACTTTAGACTCAAGTGCTTTAGAGGCTGCGTCGATAGTTTGTAAAATGTTGCAATGGAAAATCAATAACATAATAAAATTGTAGTTCTAGATCTTCTTCTTAAGTGAAAAAGCTTCATTTCTTTTATCTGATTTGGAAGTTAATAGAATTGTTTTCGTTAACCCTTTTTAGACTTCAACAAACCAAACTTTTATAATAATATATTAAGCAAAATAACATTATAAGGTCCTGTCCATCTAGTAGGGTTTAATGTTTTTAATGTTATCGAAGTTAAAGACTTCCTTGACGAACAGAATTGAGCTCATTTTGTATTTTTGGACTTAAGTATTTTATCTGGCCCTTTGGTTTACTTAACAATTAGGCTTTTAAATAAAAAATAATTATCAATTTTTTTACTTTATTTTAAATCTTTATCATAAATAATATTGATAATCGACTGAATAAAACTTTTTAAAAACTTGTTACCATTAATTATAAATGAATTAAAATGTATAAAATTTAAATAAAAATCACGTGACTACAAACGCGTCACGATTGGCTGCTATGTTTGTGACGTCCTCAACGGCTTCCATTCGTATATATACTGTCAAAATTATTATTGGTTAAGTGACAAAGGGTTCATAAAGGCTAATTCTAATAAGATACCTGCAGTGGATATTTTTATGGTCACAAATTTTCTGAAAAATGATATTCGGTTCAATTCAGCTGAAGTTCGAGGTGCTAAAGCATCGATGTAAGTTTTAAAAAAAATAATAATGTAAATGTAAATAAGAAACAAAATATTTCTATTAAATATAACTAAACTATTTTAGGGTGTTACGAGAAAGTTACGGTGACAAGGCTATAGGTTTTGTTCAACCGCAAAAATGATATTTGCATTGTAAAAGTGCGTGTATGTCCAACACATAAAGTTCGAAGTTAATCTTATACAGTTACCTTGACTATTAATGAAAAATAAAGAAAAGTTGAAGACACTAATGTCACGATTGTGCAGCTTCAGCAGATAATAAATACTCAAACAAAAAAAATTATGTTATATATTTGTAATACTGGTTTTCAAAAATAATGAAAAATGTTAAATATTGAATAACCAAACGATATTTTCTAGTTTTGTAATTATTTTTTGAGCGAAAAAACAATACAAATCATAATTAGAAAAACAAAACACATACATACTGTTTAAATAGCTAATTTTATTTCAATAGAGAATACACTGTTAAATATACATAATAAAACTTTCCCCAACTAGGATAATATATTACAGTAGATTATAATATGTAAACTACATTAATAATCAATTCAGAATAAAAACAATCACTATCCAAAATTATATACATATTTATTTGATTGCTTTCATTGAAGTTTGCAATCCTTTTAAAACCACACTGATTATTCAAACCACCATACTAAACTCTATTAACAATATTTTCAAAAAAAATTCACCCATACTACATTATTGCTTTAATTAAAGTTTTCAATATTTTTAAAATGATAACGATTTTTTGCCTTACATGTTTTACAAACTACTACATTAGACACTTGATTTAATAATATTTGCAAATATAAATAAATGTGGCTGCTAACTAACTCTAATGCATGACCAGCCAGAGATTTCCTAAATAAGAGAAGGCACCTAAACTTTTTTTTTGAGTGGAAAACTTATAGTCGAAGTATGGGACTCTCCAATTAATAGTCTGCCACTGAATAATTTTCTAATCTATGTTTAAACATACCCTATCAAATGAATATGTTCAATCAATAGATGAAATGTACCAAAATCCTGAATAACACTAAGTATTGTAACCATTTTGTTTTTATTTAGAATATAAATATACCATTTTCTTTACTTTTTGTTTGGATAGTAGGTTTGCTTTTCTATTTTCTTTTATTTTGCATACTCCTTCAGATGTTTGTTTTGATTCCATGGAAAACTGCTTTGCCAGTCCTTAATTTAAATAGTTAGTGTTCATCCAACTAATCACACAAATTTCTGTACTCTTCGACCATCTACAAATTAGATTATCCTGTAGAACTTTCATAAGTATAAGACTTCATATACGATTACCTTCCCAATCGGTAGTCGAATTTTGTTCTTGTCTAATTCTTGAATATGATTATTCCTATCCTACAAAATTGACGATCCTGTAAGGGTTTTTTATTGTTACTACCCCCGGTTGTGTTGCTACATGTAGATAATTTGCGGACACACAGGAATATTCCTTCTTATAAATTTGGCAGGTTAATTTGATATCCCTACATGAATTAAATAATATAAATAAAAGTTATAAAATCGTATGCAAAAAACAAAAGGAACCCTAATCTGATTTCATTCTGAACTTACGTTTGAGCCTCCATATATATGAGAATAACGTCGAAAACAGCACCGAAAGCCGAAATTATTAAAAGCAAGTATATTTGCAAATTAATCGCAAACCAACAGTCAAAGATATGAGTTAAACCCATAGAACAATGACTAAAGATCGATAAATTGTTTTATTTACCCGAAACTCGGATTCTTTTGGAACGTCTGGAACTTGGAACCGAATTGCCCAGAGCCGAACCGATTGGCCTTGGTACATTTTGTGAGGACACAGATTGCTCCAATTGTTTTCGGGAATTGCCGGCGTGTAATCTATACTAGGTTTAAAAATTTATTTTCAATTTGATATAACTTTTTAATTATAAAGAAAAAAATAAAAATAAAAATAGTTTTATTATAAAACTTATATATGATCTTACCATTTATGACAAAAAAAAATTGTTCAAAAGCCCAATTCTTGTAAAATCGGAACGTATTTTGCTAATAACTCAACAATACTCAAAAAGTTTCCTCGGAAACTTGGATCATTGCTATCTGCCTTTTCTCTGTGACCACGAAAGGCTAAATTACACATTGAAAGTGTCAGAGTAACATTAACGAGTCTAGAGAGTACTTGGAGCCAAAATGATTTTTCTTTCTTGATCATACTCTTGCTCTTCATCTAATGTTCCATGTAGCCGCCATTGCTGATACGTAAGACAAGAACCCTGGTGAATTTTCGATGTCTCCTGTCTTTCTGTGGTGTCTACAATATGTTTCCAGTCATCATAGCCTTCCATCCAAACATTTTGTATTTTTTTAGATGCCCCATTTGCGAATAACCAACATGGTTCACAATACGCCTTCTGAAGTATTAAGGAATAGAATAGCCATGTACGTTCAAGTTTCAAGCCAGACTTGAAAACAATATAGTAATGTTTTTCTAGGAAAGATCTATTGTCACGGTCTTTTAAGAAAGGACCCTTAGGTTTACAATGTCCGTTATCGATCACGAACCGTTTCACTTAATCATTTAGTTCTTTAAAATTACCCTTATCAGTAATATATGATGAAGATGCCATATTATTCACATTAAAATATGATTCCCTTTGATTTTTGCTTGTACCTTTTTGTGGTTGTTCTGGATCTAGATATACACTGGTGTCGGGTGCTGCATCTGCTGTACTGTTACTTTTAGTTACGCCCAATTCTTCACTTTCGGAGCACTGTTCACTCGCTTTTTCATCAATAATGTCATCATTCTTAAAGTACTGACTAATTTTAGGTAAGTTTTTATTTTTTTCTTCAGACTCCCTCTTTCTCTTTCATTTTTCGCTCTCACTTAGATATTTTCTAGAATTAGAAATGTTGATATCTAACTTTCACAATTAACTTTACTTTGCCTCTATTTGCAGATGCAATAAAACAAAAACTACGAAAAATCAAAGATACAAATGACCAATTGTCATAACAATCATACTAAGAATGCGTAGTAGAGCACTCCATACTTAAAAAATAGAAATCCGGGATACACCTAACATCGTGCGTCGCTAGCCCGCCAGCGCCACGAAAAAAGTACTTTCTTGGTTAACAAAATGCGGGAATTCCCCGAGCATCACTAGCTCGCTCACGCCACCAAAGTACCGCAACAAAAAATGAAACAACCAATGGATGCGTTCTAAAATTGATCGACATCCTTTTCTTAGGAATGCGTTTAAATCTTAATAATTTATTTTAATTTGTATATGGTCTTTAATTGTGTCTAACTTTAATTGATTTTAAGTAGTTTTATAAAATTTATAATTTTTATTAAATTTTGTTAAAAATGTTAGGTTACCGCCCGTCGGTCCAAGGCCCCGTGGCATTTTGCCAGTCCTGCAACCCTATAGTTACTGATAGTTTGCCTGCTTTTCTCATTTATTCGTTCATTTTTCCGCCCATTTTTCTATTATCTTTTATTATTGTGCCTAAATACTTATAGTTTTTGACTTGCTCCATTATTTTCCCATCGAATACACTTTCATATTTTATTTTTGTGCATGCAATTACCATTGTTTTGCTTTTGTCGATATTTATTTTTATGTGTACTTTTCTTAGCTCTTTATACATCGCTAAGTTATGTTGAAGTTTTTCTTCAGAATCTGCCACTAGGGCGATATCATAACAGTAATTCTTGTCGCTGTGTTGTCGCTGTTTTCATTTTTCTAAAACCTATTTTTGTATTCTTGCAATTTGCTTTGCAATTTTTTACATCGTCGTCAATAACTACTGAAAATAACAGTAGACTCAGTACCCAGCTCTGTCTTATGCCTATTCCTGTCTCAAATTCTGTAGATTCTTCGTTATGCGTTCTTACTTTATTCTTGTTGTTGTTGTTGTATAAGGCTTATATGATAATTTATATTACTCCCTCTTCTAGTCCTCTTCTCTTTAGACTTTTCCAGATATTCCTTCTTTTTACTCTATTAAATGTATTTTTCAGGTTAATAAAACAAATATGGATTTCGGTTTCTGTTCTAAACAGTTTTTCTCCTAGTTGTCTAATTATAAATATTAGATCTTGTGTGCTTCTACCTTTTCTAAAACCATATTGTGGTTCCTCTAATGTTCTAATATTTCTCTCAGCCTATGCTCTATTATTCTGGTAAATATTTTTCCAGGTAAATTTGTTAGTGTGATCCATCTATAGTTTTTACATTCTTTGACATCTGCTTTTTTAGACAAGGACACTATTATATCCATATTCCAGTCTGTTAGTACTTTCTTTTCTATTATGATATAGTGTAGCTGCGACAAAAATTCTACCTTTCTATTTCTCCCATATAATTCAGCATTTCTGCTGTGATTTCGTCTTGCCCCGGAATTTGCCAAAAATAAAAAATTAATATTACTCTCAAAATTATACATTTATTTTTTGTTCTTAAATATATAATTTAATATATGTATTTAATTTAATAAAATTAACCTACTTTAAATTAAATTTGTAAACTATTGCAAAGACTTACAGATTGTATCAAGAGATTATATCAAGGTTGAAAGCGAAAACCTAAGATATCCAATATCTGTGGGAGTCGGTGCGCTATCTTTACGGCAACCTCGTCGTCCGTCATGATTTTTCCTTGCATCCCTGCATGCCTGTCGTTCAACACCGCATGCGTCTAACGTATCAACAGATGCATGCGTCTTTATGACCAAAAGTTGAACAAGTGTAGACATACCTATTCAGGATCAAGGTATCCGAAGGGGTAAAGTCTAGCCGTGCGTTGTCCTGCAAAATAAATTCCTTTTTCCATTCAGACCAGTATTTTTCCTTCAGAGTGTCACTAACAAGAATCAATTGATACTGATAAGTCAGCAGTGACCGTTTGGCCAGAATGGAGCATTTCATAATGTACTATGTAATGACCAAGTGATCCCACCATGATACTGGTTGATATCTCGTCAGGATTATTAGACGATTTTCGCCTTTTTGGATTATCGTAGAGAATCCACTTTTCGTCACATCTTATGCAGAAAGTTCTATTTTTTTAACTTGGAGAGTGATAATACAATATCAAAGCGTCTGCTCATATTCATCGGAGACATAACGACTTTCCTTTTAAATCTTCCCTCGTCTGTTTAATTGTTTATAAATAGCTTGCGACGTTACTCCCAGATCTTTACGACAATTCTTCATCCTCTACTTTTTTGACTCTCTCGGGCGTTCTGCATAATTTATAGTTCGGAATTACTGGAATCACTTGTTACCAGTACTATACGAAACAGCATTATATTTTTATATTTTCAAATAATTGATTGATTTATCCGTTATTTTGTGATTTGTGTTTTGTTTATTTTTTAAATTAAATAAAACAAATTTTTACTTTGTTATTTGTCACTTATTTTATATTTTGACTTTGTAACTATAATTTCGTAAACAATATTACATTATCAAACCTACATTAAAACTTTAATGCCGTAATTAATTTTAATGTTGGTTTGACAATGTTACATTCTTTACGAAACTATAGTCACAATGTCAAAAAATAAAATACGAGAGTTGCTCTTTATGTATCCGGAATAATAAATAAAAACAAATATTTATCATTGAAAATGGTTTTATTATTTTCCAAAATGTTCTCCGCGATGATCCATACACCTTTGCATACCAATTGAACCAATTTTCATAGCACTTTTTCCATTCCGATTGAGGTATCTCCAAAGCATGCATTTTGAACGCATCAATTGCTTCTTCTGGAGCCAAAATTCCTTGAATCCTAGTTGATTCTTCACGAACGGGAACAAAAATAAATTATTGGGTGCCAAATTAGGACTGTACGGTGGATGACTCATTAATTCGATGTTTTGATCGGTCATATATTGAGTTATCCAGTCCAATGTGTAAGAGCTCGCGTTGTCATGGCGAAAAATAATCCTACGTCGCTGGTTGTTTCTCTTCTTTGTTTCGAATCTGCTTCGAAGTGCTGCTTCGAAGTGCTGCTTCGAAGTGCTTCTTGCGTGAATAACTTTTGTTGGGTTTGCCTCACTTTGAAAGACCTATACAATTGACTGCTGCTTACTTTTGGGTTCATAAGCATAAATCCAAGATCTGTGTAAATGTTATATACGGCTTTAGACGTACTATAATTGAATTTTTTGAGCATTTCTTTACGCCAATCAACACGAGCCTTTTTTTTTGAGCGACTGTCAAATTATGCGGAATCCAACGCCCACAAATCTTTTTCACGACTAAATATTCATATAAAATCTTATGTATGCTTGTCAAACTAATACCCAGGGATACCTCAATCTCATAGTATGTCACATGACGATCTTCTACCAGTTCGTGCACAATATCGATGTGTTTGGGCAATCGATTTTGGACGAACTTTTTTAAATTCGTCCGTAAACAAATGACGTGATATACAGTAGTTTTAGATGGTGCTTCATCGCCAGAAGTCGAAGTGAGTTGAGAAGATCGATGATGAGATGAGAAGATCGATGCACTGTTGTTCAGATAATCCACGTCGAAGTCGTAGTAAATCATCGCATGAAAATTCTCACGATTTATTCCATTTTTTGATGGACAAATTTTCAAGTCACTAAACAACACAAATAACGTCTGTATAACAAAACGTTCTGAGTACGTATACAGTCAACAATGTCAAATTTTACGATGTATATGTCAGGTGGCGCCTAGCAACACCATTGTTGCCAATTCCAGAATACATAAATAGCAATCCTCGTAAGTGATAAATAACGAAGTAAAAAAATTATTTTATTTAATTTGATTTATATTTTTAGTCAAAAGGTAGTATTACAAATGTTGCTTTTCAAATGACATCGCGTCTACAACTAATTTTACAGGTTATATTCATAGTACGCTCATATGAGGTAATATTACCTCAGGTTATATTCACAGAAGAAAAATGTCATCACATAAAGATAATAAAGCCTTTTCAATGATATGTCCAGTAAATTTCGAATTTAGGACATGATAGAATGTTCTTCTCTGCCAAATATAGGTGTACTTGATTGTAAACGACCTACTCGAAAATTTTTGATAAAATCAACAGTAAACTTATTGACCACAAATCATCAAATGATGAATAGAGGACGATGCAGAATTAGCAATATAATGGCATATGAACCGGAAATATATTTCAGAATTTCATACGTTTTCAAAAAAGTAGTTCGAGAAGCAACACCAAACCAAATCAATTTTGTATTTCTCTTGTAAAATTACTGATGATAATATAGATTTCTGCCTACGAAACAATAACGGGTTTTATCCTACTAAGAACCACTCTCAAGGTCAATGGTGATAGCCACAATGAACAAAAATAACCGTTTTATAATTTAATGGCACCATTCGACCTCGTTTTGGGTAATATTTTACCTAAAATGACCTCAATGCCTTAATTACACTAGACGGATGTTTAAAAACCATAATAACCACATGGACCGATATCTCGATTATAGGAGAGATCGATTAAAGTGTCAAAAAAGTCGGTTGGTTTCTGAAGTCTATAAATTATGGACAGCTAATTAAGGAGAAAATGTTTTTTCCTTTCAATGTTCGTTAGAGACACTGCTATAATTATAGTATGTTGATATTTAATGTTTTGCTATGTGATTTAATGAATGAATATGTAAAAGAACAACGGAAATGTTTTAGTTATTACCAGTTCAGTACAGGTGCCTCATCAATGATTATAATTAACATTCAAATAATTTCTAACGCATAATTATGTTATGTATTAGATTGGCAATAATGATATGATTTGGTACAGAAAGAAAATAAGCATATCTAATTTAATCAAACCCCTCATATTGCTAGGATTATAAAATAAAGACAGAGTTATTGTTTTTTAAAGCAAGTAGTAAAAAAATTGTAAAGATGTCGTTAAAATAATGTACCTCTATATAGTAATGATACAGGACAAATATTTCTAAGAAATAATCACATGGACAGGTTGATCTGAGTTGAATCAGATTCTCGATAAAAATATTAAAAAAATATTTTGTTTTCTGAAGTCCATAAATTCTAGATGGTTGATTAAAAGGAACATGTATTTTTATCATTCACTATTTGTTAGAGACACTGTTGAAATTATAGTGTATTAATATTTAATGATTTGCTGTGGAGCAATTGAAGAGAGCAATTGAATTGAGAAAATTGAAAAAGTACTATGTTTATTATGCTTTGCAGAAAAAATTTGCATCTCTAAATAAGACACAGCCTTTTTCTTTCATTGACATGTAAAAAAAGACGATGCTTACGATGTTCCATTTCCATATATGCTTTGTTTATTACTGTTTAGACGAGGAACTATTTATATTGAAAATTAGAGTATTAAACATGAAATTTAAAGGAGCCGATACATATTTTTCTTCTAGACGCTTAACAGAATTGAGCATAGGCCTCCCTTAGTTCCCTCCAATTTATTTTGATTTAATCGTTTTGTACCTAGGACAGTTCTGCCATTTTTTAATGTCATCATAGCACCGTGTCGCTGGTCTCCTTCTCGATTTTCCTCACGGTTTCCATCTCATGACTCTTCCGTTCCACCTACTGTCCTTTATTCGGACGATGAATCCTACGTAGTCCCAATTAAGCTGTGTTGCCCGATCTATTATGTCTATTATTTTGGTTTTGTCTAATGTACTTGTTCCTTTTCCTATCGACCAGCAGAAAACCAATATCATTCCTTACGCAGCTTTTTGATATACTCTAAATTTGTTCACTATTTGCTGCGAAAAGATCCAAGTTTGTGAGCCATAGGTAATTTCTGATAATATACACTGATCATAAACATACACTCATCGTAGATAGATTATAAGGACATATTTTTGTTTGTAAGTTTATTTATTCGAGATATATTTTTTAAATAAGGTCTGTTTTTAGCAAGAAAAAAAATACTATAAATATAATTAATTTTTTTTCATATTTTACATACTGTTCTCTGCTTTTCTACATAATTTCCATTTTTGTCCAAACATTTGTCATACCGCTCAACAAGTTTTTGAATTCTGTCAAGCGCACTGCGATGATTGCACGTCATTCTCACTCTCATTCACAAACGGACCTTATTTAAAAAATACCTCTCGTAATTCCGTAAATGCTGCCCATCCTACCTTGATTCATATTTCGATTTCAGTGTCCCTGTTTTACTTACCTAGCATTATCCGTTGGCCTAAATATATGTATTCTTTCACATTTTATTATTATTATTATTCACGTATGGGCCATAGTGGACCACGCGAAGTACAATTAGAGGCGTTTGTTGTTGTTAGCCTTCCTTTGTGCCCATATTAATTTCATTCTTTCGCTATGAGCTTTTTTCCTTTCGTCAGACCAAGTTGTTCCAGTCTTCCTACATTTTTCTCTCTGGCAAACCTTCCAAACGTTAACCTTGTGTCTGAAACAGCCTCTATCCTGAATTTCACTTTGTGTAATATTTGCTGATCTTAGGTCCTCTTTAATTGCAGCAATCCATTTAATTATTTCTACTTTAGCTTTACTCCTATTTTCATAAAATTCGACTATTTGTCTAGTTAGCCTACTCAACCTTTTTATGTGTCCGTAAAACTTAAGTCTTCTTTTTCTCATATCGCTATGTATATCTGTGTATTGTTTGATTTCTTGGTTTTCTCGAAGTCGGTATGCTGTGCTATTTATTTGTTTGGGGCCTAGGATTTTTCTCACGATTTTTCTTTCCTTCTTTTCAATGTCCTCGATGTCCCTCTTTCTATTCAAAATGAGCGTTTCTGCAGCATATAGACATTCTGGCTTAATAACTGTGTTGTAATGTCTCAGTTTTGTGTTTTTAGATAGGCATTTTTTATTGTAAATATTTTGTCTCAATGCCGTTTCCATTTTTTGACATCTACCCTTATTGGCCGCTTTTTCCAACCCATTTTCCATGATTATTTCACCCAAATATTTGAATTGAGAGACTCGTCTGATGTTACCATATTTTGTTTTTAGAAATGGCGTTCTTAGTCTGTTGCAGGTCATGTATTGTGTCTTTTCAAAGGAAATTTGGAGTCCTACATTTTCTGCTGTTTCTTTTAGGATTTCAATCTGTTTCTGTGCCGTTAATACATCTTGAGCTAAAATTGCTAGATCATCAGCAAATGCCAGACAATCAATTTTGATGTTGGTTCTCCCCAGTTTAATGGGCTGGTCAATATTCAGGGCCGACTTTTTTTCACGCCACTCCTGTATTACTTTTTCTAGAACACAGTTAAATAAGAGTGGCGAGAGTCCATCCCCTTGTCTCACTCCAGTTTCAATTTCGAAGGGCTCTGAGATCTCACCCATGAATTTAACTTTTGACCTTGTGTTAGTTAACGTTGCTTTAATAATTGCCAGCGTTTTCAGATCTAGTCCTTGTTCTTTCAAGATTCGGAATAAAGATTCGCGGTCAATAGAATTATATGCTTTTTTGAAATCCACAAATGTACAGACGAGATTTTTATTGTACAGTTTTTGATGTCTTAGAATCAACTTCAGATTCAGGATCTGTTCAGGGCAGGATCTGCCCGGTCGAAAACCTGCTTGATATTCACCAATGTTGGGTTCTAACTGTCCCTGTGCTCTGTCTAGTAGACATTGAGATAGAATCTTGTAACAAACTGGGAGAAGAGATATCCCTCTATAGTTGTTTACATCCGTTCTATCTCCTTTCTTATGTAGTGGATGGATTAGAACCACTTTCCAATCTTCCGGAATCCGTTCGGTTCGCCAAACTTCTTGTAGAATTCTTTCACATTTTATTTTTTTTTTTGTTGATTATGACGGTGGGATATTTTGAATACATTTTATTTCATTTTTATAGTTGCAGTTATATTTTGATTTCTCAACCAAGTCTATATTATATTTTTTTCAGGCCTAGTGCATTATTAGCAAACAAGACCCTTATATGTGTTAAGTTCTTTCCATTTATGTCGATTCTCCGTCCTGTCCAACTGCAGAAAGTTATGAGCTGTTCTTCTTCTTTTTTATATTATTCTTAACAAAAAATTCGTGTAGTATTACTCTATTGCAAAATATATGATGATTCCAATGTTACATTTAGCTATATTCTGTATTTCTTACTCTTTAGGCGAGGATTTCCGCGTGTTCTACCGGTTGATATTCTTCCAATTTCTTATTGATTCTGCTTGCAATAATTCTGGTGAATATTTCGTATATTTGTTAAACGTTAATCAGTCTATAATTTGGTAGAAAGGAGGGGTTGCTTTTTTAAACAATAAGATGTGTTCTCTTTAATCATCTCTATTATCATGCCATCACTTATGGGGGCGTTATTACCATTCATTGTTTTTAGGAAACCTTTCCCGTCTTTATCATTCTGAATGGTTTCTTTGTGAGCTACATAGATCACTGAAAAATTCTTTGATACTCGTCAGTATCTCGTATTTATTTCTGGTATCCTGTTGACTAGAATCATTTCTAGCTATTATTTCTTTCCGCATCAGTTATTATTTTTTCCTCTTTATATGTTATTATTATCCTCTAATTATTTTTCTGTTTATTTCTGTTTTTTACATAGTGTTTTCCACTTCACATGTTTAGTGTGTTTCTAGATTTTTGCGTGATAGTGTTTTGTATTTAATTTTAATTCAGTTTCAAGATTGTTTTGAAGTTTCTAATGATATTATTTTGTATATAACATAAAATATTTTAAAATGTGCATTCATTTCTTTTAAATACCATGAATCCACCCAAAGACGGTCATATATTGTTCTGAGTATGTAACCAATTACATATTATATACAGAGAGCGACACAGAAACCGTCGACTTTAAAATCAAATTTCGCACAAGTTTCTCGCATAAGGGTACTGCGATTATCTTCGCTATATATACATCATCACAGCATTAGTAACCATGAATTAGAGGAACATTATATAAAGTGCGTTCGTCGTTAAAATATGTTATAAAAATGATGCGTGTATTGTGACAGTTCACTGGTTATTACGTCTGCACTTCAATATTAACCTTAATAATCCGGTACAGTCTAGTTATGCCATCATATCATGGGTTAAAAACTTTGAATAAACAGATTCTGAACTGTAAAAGAGACCTCCAGGTAAAGAATGAACTGTACGTATGCCTGTAAACATATAGAGAATCAGAGATGCTACTAGAGATATCACACCATTCTGTTCGTCGTCATAAAGTTTCATATATTCAACATATGAATATCCAACACTTTAAACAAGAGTTTACGATACATTTTGCACCAAGATTTGAAGTTCAACCTATAAATATATATATATATATATATATATATATATATATATATATATATATATATATATATATATATATATATATATATATATATACATATATGTATATATATATACATATATATATATATATATATATATATATATATATATATATATATATATATATATATATACATATATATATATATATATATATATATATATATATATATATATATATATATATATATATATATATATATATATATTGGTTAGTTGCTTGAGCGGAAGGAAGCCCCACCCATCCCTTACATTGGAGGGCACATGTTTCGTCTGTTGGTGGCTAGACTCATCGAGATACCGACATATGCTCTCTCGCCAAGAACAGGGACTCTCTCTCCACAATCAAACAACGAATATTTTCGCCGACTTCTCGTCGGATGGCTTATACACGGACTTTTTTGACTTCTCACACTCTCATGTGGAATGCACAATAACCTGCGTCTCCGCCATCGGCAGATTCCACTAAGAAGTCAAAAAACTATATATATATATATATATATATATATATATATATATATATATATATATATATATATATATATATATATATATATATATAAATATTTGATGTGACAAAACTCTTTGCCAATTGCACGTGAAACCCTCACCCTATACAAAGGTAACATTGTGATTTGTAATATCATCATTTAGGGGATGCTTCTATAGCTCTTTGACATCGTTCCTATACCTTACAAACTCTGGTTAATGTTAGTGTGAAATATTCATAATTCCCCCTCTATTTCGCAAATCTCACGAGCAGCGTCAGTCGCTTTGAAGCCTTTTTTAAAAGAATACCTTAAAATTTTAATTGAAATATCTTATGTTTTTTAAAAACCGTCGACTGAGTATATAGCTGTAGAATCAATTTAATACTAAAGATGAACGTTTAATTGTCGGAACAAACAGTTGAATTAGGATTACACATTGAAAACTAACGATAAACGCAAATGCTTTTGTTACAACCTAGTATTTCTAATTTCTTAATAAAGTATTTCGATTGATTATTAACCTTTAATAACCTTTATTTAATAATATCACTAGAAGCACTATTGCCAAAATAATTTCGCATCTATAAAGAATTAAAATATTTTATCTCAAATGGCATTTATATATTAAATATGCTAGATGAATATTTCAAAGATAAACGGTTTATAGAACAAATCGAAAAGAATGTTAAAAAGCTCAGTTGGTTTCAAAATACTGTAAATTATAGATCGCTAATTAAGGAAAAAGGAATTTTCCTTCCAATATTCATTAGCATGCAGTTACAGTTTCATGTTATTATCGGATTAAATTAATGAAGTTGCAAAAAGACAGCCCGAGCTGTTGAATTAATTAACAATTCAGCACTGATTAAATTCCTCGATATTAATTGAGGATCAATTAATTTTGAATGTATAGTTCTAAGAGAATTAATGAATAATACATGCTTAATACCTCTGTTTCAATCCTAAATAGTTTACCACCTTCTTGGAATTTGTAAAACACAAACAAGAATTGCGCTTTTGCAGCAACAGCGCGAGATTCAGAACTTCACAGAAATGTAAGAAACAGTATTATTACGAATATGCAGAATCTGAAGTACCACAATCTTTTTGTATTCCATTACAATCACATATCTACAATTCCAAAGTTGTGGAAATTATTGGTACGGATCTGAAGTAAAACGCAGTAATAACGGGTCTTTCAAATTTAATGTTTTTTTGTTAATTCTTGAATAAAACACAGATGGTGTTGTGAATTTGCCTAGGTCTTGTCTCATTTCAGAAGTTTAATATATGACATTTATAAAAATCGAGTCGTACAAAATTCAACAACGCGTTTAAACTGTTGAATTATTTTATGAAAATGGGGATTCCAAACATGTTTTTAGAAATGTGTTTAGAATGTTTTAGAGTCTGAAGACTTATAGGGTTCAAATGACACAGGAATTTGTCAATTGGATCAAAGAACAAACAGATGATTTTTCTCAAAAATCATCTTTGCAGGTGCACATTTTGGAATTGGTGGCTATGTTAATTATATTATGGAACATTATAGAAGTGGTGGCTATGTTAATAAATAAAAGTGCCCCATTTGGATTGAGGAAAATTCACGATTGATTCATAAGAAACCTTTACATCCTAAACGAGTCACTGTTTGGTATGCATTATGGTCACTCGGTGGAATTGGCCCGTATGTCTTTCAGAATGCTGCTGGTGAAGCTGTAACTGTAAATGGTATTGGATATTGTGGGATGATAACTAGATTTTTGTCGATTGAACTGAATAATATTGATCTGGAGGATATATAGATCCAACAAGATGGCGCTACACGACATTCTACTAATGAAATAATTGATTTATTGAGAGAAAAGTCCATTCCTAGAAGTCCATTTCATAGACCAGTTATTACCAGAAATGGTGATGTTAAATGGCAACCAAGATCATGTGATTTGACACCGTTGGACTATTTTCTTTGGAGTTACGTGAAAAGCCAGGTCCATAATTCCTAAACCAGTCCAGATTCTTAAACTAAAGGATGAAATTATTCCAAGTCATTGGTGAGATAGAGTGGACAACTATGGAGCTGCAAAAAGGGGTCATTTGGCAGATATTGTCTTTCGTGTTTAAATGTCATACACTATGCTTCAATTATCAATTATCAATAAAAATTGAACCCTTGACATAAAACATATAAAGATTATTCCATGGGTTGAAGAATGATGATTCCAACTGCACCAACTAATTTAATGACTTACCGGAAAGTTCGTAGGGATTTCCAATTAGTTGTTTTTTTGACGATTGTAAACAAAAATCTGTTTTGGATTAGTAATGTTTATTTACATATTATTAATTCATGTGGTATTTACAATGTTTACGTTTGGGTTGTCTTGCGTTTACTTACGATTACGTTTTTTTTTTAAAGAATAAGAGGACTATCCAGATAAAAAACAAGATTGATAATGTTTACAGAGATGGTTATGTTGAGGACACCATGATGCAAAAGTGGTTTGGTCGGTTTAAGGACCGGGATTTTGGCCTGGAAGATCTACATCGCTTTGGCCGTCCTTGCTGTACTGATGTCATGGAAATAAAAACCATAATAACAATGGATTCACGCACGACGGCCCATGAGACAGCACAAAAGTTAAATATTGGCCAATCGACTGTTTTTGACTATCTGAAAAAAAAGTACTGCTGCCGATACAATCTATTGGACCCGAATCTCTTCGTGAGATATATTTCTGAAAAAAGCCTCAATTTATAAAGCGGATGATAACTGATGATGAAAAGCGGATTACGTTCAATAATGGGCAATGAAAAAAATCATAGAGGTTGACTTGGTTAACGATTGTTAGTACAGCTAAAGACGGCTTTGCATTGCCAAATTGTACTTTACATTTGGTGGGATTAGAAAGGACTAATACACTTTGAGCTTCGTCCACGCAAACACACAAAAAATCTGTTTACAATTAGATCGACTGAACGCACGAGAATCGACTGAATTCATGAGAATGCAAGACCACACGTTTTGATCAGTACTGGCAATAATTGTTGACCTCAACGAGATGTTTTGTCCCATTCATCAAATTTACTGAACATGGCACCCTCAAACTACCATCTGATCCGCGCCCTTCAAGAATGTTTAAATGGGAAATATTTAAAAACAGAAAAAGATGTAAAATGAACCTATTTACACTTTTTGCCAATAAAAATTCTAATTTTTTGTCAAAATATGGACCTATCACTACTTTGGCAAAAAGTAGTAAATAATAATGATAATTAGAAAATAAACTAAATTATTATTTTTATAAACCATTTGCGTTTCTCTTTCTCTCACAAAAACCCTACGAACTTTCCGAACAACCCGATAAATATAAATAAATATAAATATATAATAAAATAAAATAAAATATATAATATATAATAAGATAAATATAAATAAAAAATATTGTTAAGTATAACTGTTGATATAATAAGTATAACTAAATAGACAGCTTAACTATTTGAGGAGAGTGTTAAGGAGAAAGACACCTTATAAAGAGGGCAGGGAAAATAGGCCAGTAATTTTACAGCCAAACAAAAGTGCCACCATATCCAAAGGAAACTAAAAACATCGCCACTAAATTTCGTTCTGTCCGACTACCATCTATTTTATCGCTTTAAAATTACCTACTTGCAGGATATTTTAAAACATTCGACGAGATGCTAAACTTTTAAAATTTCCTTCATAGCAGTTTTCGTAAACTGCTCAAAAGGTCGTAAAATACTATAATTATACTATTAATATTAAATATGTATCTATTTTTGTGAATAAATCCTGCATTTTATAACAGATTCTAAAACATCTATAGTTAATATGTACACTTATAAAATATCATATAAATCAAAATATCATATCTTATAAAATATCATTAAATATAACAGGATAGATGATGTGAAAAAAGTAACAGATTCCAAAATTAGGTACAGTAACTTTAAACGGTATCAATGAGCTAATTAAGTTGCATGAATATTCAAACGCTAAAATAGCCACGTGCACCGGTATCTGAGTTTTCAGAGCGATAGATACCGGTGCGATAGATACCGGTGCGATAGATCAACGTTGCAAAAAAGATATGACAGTTATATCCCACGTAATGCAACGTCGGCCGAATCACCATATCAATTACAGCCACCTGCATGGATGATTCGCCAACTCAGCAACAACAAACATATCAGAATACAACCACCTGCACCCAGGAACAGCACCGTCAACATATTTAGTCACGTAGTGTTGTTCTCACGATCAAAACGTTCTAGAACGAATACATTTGTCAACTCAGCATTTTTATTTGTATAAATATATCCTTCAAGGATTTTTCAGTCAATTGTTGTAGAACGTTTAACAGTAGTGCATCTCTGTCATTCGAAAACAAAAATCTTATTTAATATTGTAAAAAGTGTTAAATAAAACGTTTTTAAAAAACAAACTAACGAGTTTGAAAACAAAACTGGCGCAGTCGGTAGGATTTTGCCAACGGGCTTAATTCGAACAAAACTGAGTACAGATTTGACCAACAGAATTGTATCGAACAAGTCTGTTTCGTTCCAACGATTAATGGTGAAAACGAACCACGAGTGACAAGAAGCAGTACAGCAAAAGAAGAGACAAGCATCGCTCAACTTTAGCACCGTTAAACGTCCGAGAGAAGAGACAAGCATCGCTCAACTCCGCAGCAATTCAACCTCCAGGGAAGAGACAAAAATCGCTACTCCTATTGGAACTTAGGCTACGAAAGAAACAAACAAAGCAACAAAAGCAGCAAAGCAGCAAAAGCAAAGCAACCAAATCCACAAAGGAATGAAAATCATCATCAACATACTGTAAGTGCATCCAATCTTTTTCCATTTTTATCTTTTCATTTTTTCCCCATTCATTATTCTAGTCATATTTTAATATTAAGTATATTTCTTGACACTACTAATAACACTGATAACAATTTTTCAAAATATTTTCAAAAATAAAAAAAAAAAAAAAAATAAAATCAAAATGGCAACACCAAATTACGCTTTAATTAGATACCAAGCAGAGAACATTCCGCAATTCAATGGTAATTCTAAACAAATTAATCGATTTATTAATGCATGTGACAATTTTCTTAATAACCATCAAGATCGTCAAAATATTAACGCACCAATAAATATTTGCTTATTCGATACCATATTGAGCAAGTTGATTGGTAGAGCAGCAGATTTAGTAGCATCTAGAGTTGAACTACATAATTGGGAGCTAATAAAAAATGCCATCATAAATACTTTCTCTGATCGAAGATCAATAGACTGTATAGTACAAGATATTATCACAACCAAGTCAGAAAAAAACGAAACCCCTCAACAATTCGGAATTAAATTACAAGACGCTAGAAGTCTCTTATTTTCAAAAATTAACATGTCAAATGACCCACGAGATCTAAAAATTTTAAAAATTAAGGAATATGAAAATATTGTATTAAGAACATTCATAAATGGTTTAAACTACCATATGCAACTCGTTGTAAGATTAAAAAATCCGACATCGTTAGAACAAGCCATGAGCTACGCCGAAGAAGAAGAAAACTTTCTTTATTATAAAAATCGCAGTAACAATAATACAAAACCAACTACATCAGGAACCAACCCTAATCAACAACCTGTACGTTATTCTGCTAATGTACATCAACATCAAAATCAACAACCTGTACGTTATTCAGCTAATGTACACCAATATCAAAATCAACAACCTGTACGTTATTCAGCTAACGCACACCAACAGAACATCCCTGTACGTTATACAGCTAATGTACAACCAAACCAATTTGGAGCCCCTAGAAAAATGTTTATCAGACAAAACCCTAATAACTTCTTCAGACAGCAATTTAGCAATTTCAACACCCCTCACGGTATAAAACGTCAAGCGACATCATCGATAGTACGCGGAAATAAACCAGAACCGATGGATACATCGAGCGGAAACATCAGACAACCCTCAAACCAATTATTTAATCAAACAATGGATAACGAAATTGAAAATATTAATACTATACAAGAAAACTATACATCCGAACAAGAATACACAGAGCAAAGTTATAACCCCATTGATAACGAAGAAAATTACGAATATGATGAATATTACGAAGAACCACCCGATGAAAATTATATCGAACCCTCAGAAAATTTTCCAATCACCCAAAGTACAAACCAAAAGAGTTGATATTCCTAAATAATTCAGCAATCTTAAATTTACCCATCATCTATTTACCCGAAATGGACGCAACATTTCTAGTCGATACTGGTAGCGGTAAAAGCTTTATAAACCCTCAATTAGCATACCACTTTTTCCCCGACTTAATAACGAACGAATTCTTCACTGTAAAAACAGCTCACGCAACTTCAATGCATAACGAAGTTATGATCATACCAATTTTCCCTTCATTCAATTTTCCCGGAAATCATAAACTTTATCTTTTTGATTTTTCCCAGCAATTTGACGGACTTTTAGGAATGGACTTTCTAACACACATCGGCGCAAACATAAACTTAAAAGATTTCACATTAGAATCAGAAACTTCAATCATCCCATTATATTATCAAAATAATAAACCTATACATTCATACCCTAAATACACTGAATTGACTATACCTCCACGAACATGTCAAGTAATAAAAGTACCTGTTGACAAAGAAAAAGGAATCGGAATATTACATTATACAAATTTCGAAAAAACTGAAATACCCGAATCTCTAGTCAACATATCAAATTTTTACGCGACCACCATAATTACAAACACAAGAGAAACCCCAGTAAAAATTAAATTTACGAAACCAATTCCAGTCGAATTAATTAAAGAAGCCGAAATGAACTTCTTCGAAAACATGGAGACAGATGCCGATTATACTCAACAGATAGATAATCTCCAAAAGGCAAACTTAAAGAATCTAAGATTAAAACATTGTAACACAGAAGAATATAAAGCCATAAGAGCGCTTTGTTACAAATATAGAGATATATTTTATTGTGAAAATACCCCGTTAACGTTCACAAATCAGATAAAACACGAGATAAAACTAACGGATGAAACCCCTATTTTCACCAAGACATATAGATATCCATATGTACATAAATCAGAAGTAAAATCACAAATAAACAAAATGTTAGATAACGGAATCATACAAGAATCCAACTCACCATGGAGCAGTCCCATATGGATAGTACCAAAGAAAATGGACGCCTCTGGAAAACGTAAATGGAGAATAGTAATCGACTATCGAAAATTAAATGATAAAACGATAGATCAAAAATTCCCACTTCCACAAATAAGCGACATATTAGATAAATTGGGCAAATCTCAGTATTTCACTACCCTCGATTTAGCAAATGGATTTCACCAAGTAGAAATGAATCCAGCAGATATACAGAAAACAGCCTTTTCGACAGACACTGGCCATTACGAATTTAAACGTATGCCATTTGGACTAAAAAACGCCCCTACGACATTTCAAAAGGTAATGAACAACGTATTAAGAGGAATACAAAATGAAACTTGTTTAGTCTACCTAGACGATATTATAATATTTTCAACATCCCTCCAAGAACATATCGAAAGACTACAAGAAGTATTCGAAAGATTAAGAAAATCGAATTTTAAAATTCAATTAGACAAAAGCGAATTTCTACATAAAGAAGTAGCTTATCTAGGTCATAAAGTAACCAACGAAGGTATCAAACCTAATCCAGATAAGATAAACGCTGTAAAAAACTTTCCATTACCAAAAACTCAGAAAGAAATAAAATCATTCTTAGGACTCACAGGATACTATCGCCGTTTCATTAATAACTTCGCGAAAATAGCAAAACCTTTAACAATTTGCTTAAAGAAAAATGCAAAAGTTAATCATTCTAAATCTTTTATCGAAGCATTCAATCACCTTAAAAATCTTTTGATTAATGCACCAATCTTAAAATATCCAGATTTCGATAAACCTTTTGTATTAACAACTGACGCCTCTAATATCGCACTTGGAGCCGTACTTTCACAAGGAAATCCACCAAATGATCAACCTATTGGTTATGCATCAAGAACATTAAATGACTCAGAACAAAAGTACTCCACCATAGAAAAAGAACTTTTAAGCATTGTCTGGGCATGCAAGTATTTCAGACCATATTTGTATGGAAGAAAATTCAAAATCTATACAGATCATCGCCCTCTTGTTTGGCTTTTTAATCTAAAGGAACCAAACAGTAAACTCGTAAGATGGAGACTGAGACTAGAAGAATATGATTATGAAATCATTTATAAAAAAGGCATCCAAAACACTAATGCTGACGCCCTGTCTCGCATCCAAATCAATGCAGTAGAAACAGAGTCAACAATGAATTGTCCAGGAGACATCAACATGGAAATCGACGAATTTTTTGAAAATTATGATCCAAACGCCATCAACACGGACGAAGTAAACAAAACCATACAAGAATTAGAGAACTGTCAACTAAAAGACCAGCCGAAAATAAGAATAATTTCAGACATACAGATTCGACCTCCTTTTAAAACAAAAACGGATCAAACAATACATACCACAAATGCAAATGAAAATTATACCGGAATAACGCTATTAGATGAAATTATTAATAATAAAAACAAACAAATAATCGTGAAAAAATCTCCTTACGATCCATATATAAAAATCGAAAACAAGAATTTCGAAGAACACAAAATAATATATGCGACATTACCAACTAATATTGAGAAGATAACAAAATTTTTGAAAGAATATCTAACGGAAAAGAAAACCTTTGTATACTTCCTTTCGAAAGAATTACGAACAATATTCAACCAGATAATGATCAACCATTTTAGAAACTATAAATTAATTGAATGTACTAAATTAATTAATAACGTCGAAGAAGACGAAAGAATTCCTTTAATTCAATATAAACATGAAGGAAAAACTAATCATCGTGGAATAGATGAAACAACAAAGTTTCTAAAAGCTAATTATTATTGGAAAACATTAAAAACTGACGTAATAAATTATATCAATAATTGTGAAATTTGTCAAAGATCAAAATATAATCGAAAACCTCCAAATCAACCTCTTATTCTAACAGAAACTCCAAGCAGACCGTTTGAAATTGTACACATTGACACCCTTTCAATCGGAAAAGAAAAATTTCTAACACTCTTAGATAAATTCTCAAAATTTGGACAAGCCCTTCCATATTTCGGAAACGCCATATCATGTTGTGAACAACTAGTTAAATACTTTTCGTTCATAGGTACACCTAATTGTATAATATCTGACAATGGACTTGAATTTAAAAATGAAGTAGTAAAAAACCTTTTAAAGACACACAATATAAATATTCATTTTACTACACCTCACCATCATGAATCAAATTCACCAGTAGAACGTCTACATTCTACCCTAATCGAACACCTAAGAATCTTAAGACAAACAGACCTAAATTCAGAGATAATAAGCTTAATGCCATATGCTATTATTGCATACAATAACACCATCCATTCAAGTACAAACTACACACCCCAAGAACTTGTATTAGGTCATACAAATTCAAGAGATCCTATGAATTTAGTTCCAACCCATGCATATACGGAATATTTACAAAGTCATAAAGAAAAAACGAGAATTTTATACGACCAAGTCGCTGAAGAATCAAAAAAGCGCAAAGAGACCATCATTAATAAAATTAATGAAAAAAAGGACCAAGCAAAAATACAACTAGGCTCTTTAATCTATAAGAAAAATGATCAAAGGTCAATAAAAACAAAAAACAAGTACTTAGGCCCTTATATTCTAACCAAAGTACTTGAAAACAATAAAATTGAAATTGAAAATCCAAAAACAAAAAAGAAGGAAACCGTGCATATCAACGAGACTAAGATAAAACCCGTTGTTACAGATGGACCTGTACCGTCCTCACACTCGGAATTGGAATAAAAATAAACAACCTTAATAACTATCCAGGAATACTACCCATCCAAAAAGGTACCGCAAAAATCGTATCAAATTATTGGACATTTATACAAAACGTCAACTTAAATCCAGTAATAACAGAATTCGAATCACTTAAATTCAATTCAAGAATTCTCCTCAACGCATTATACAACAATAGCGACTATAACTCGGAATATCATAATACACTTGTTTCAACCCGCACTCTTGAAGAAAGAATAGAAAACCTAATTAACCAAATAATCCCCTATAAAACAACAAAAAGAATTAAAAGAGGATTATTAAACCCCTTGGGATCACTAATTAAGTGCATCACCGGAAACCTTGACCAGAATGACGCAGAATTAATTGATAACAAAATCAGAGCACTACAAGGCAATCAAAACAAATTAAAATTAAGTCTAATTGATCATATAACCTTATTAGGTAAAACTTCTGAAAATATCAAAAACATAATGGCTAACTTAACACATAATCAACAGATATTAAGAACTCGCATATCACATATCGAGGAAACTATACAAACAATCACTATTCATGAAACAAACGATCATCAATATATGCTAATTCACACAACAATCACTCAAATCACAATGTTGTATCAATCAATATATAATTTGCTTAGTAATATCGAAACAGCAATTACATTTTCTAAAATTAATGTATTACATAATTCAATTGTAAATCCTAATGAATTACTTTCAGAAATAAAAAATCTTGAAAAACATTTAAATACAGACAAACTACCCTTAACTAGTGAATTGCAAAATGTCCTCGAACTCGAAAAAATAATTGAAATTAAAAGTTTCTCGAAAGAATACGAAATAACATTCATACTAGAACTTCCATTGGTAGAGCCTGAAATATACCAATATTATCACCTCTATCCTTTACCAATTCCCAACAATGGAACCTTCCTGGTTAACATCCCTTTAAAACCTTACCTCGCACTCAGCAGTAAGAAATATTCCTACCAGGATAAACAATGTGAAGAAACTTTGAATAAACAGTTCTTGTGTAAAAATGCCTTAAGTAAGCCACTAGAAACAATTAACCCTTGTGCTGTGCAATTGTTAAAACATCAGAAAAATATTATTTTCTGCCACCCCTTTAACGTCAATATATATGACATACAAGTAACAAGAATCATGGACAATCAATGGATAGTCACCCTTCCTGAAGAAAAGCTATCCAAAGTGACGTGTGAAAACACAGAAAACAACTACCCTCTATATGGTTCGTACCTTATGGAAATGCAACCCAACTGCAAAATCCATATAGGTTCAATAACATTGGAAACCTATAAACCAAGTTACCTGTCATATCAAGAAATCAACCTACCAAAACTAAACTGGACGTTGGCCAAAGGACAAGTATCGATATTCAATCCACCATCGATCAATTTAAATTCAATCAATTTGAAGGCCAACGATGAAATACAAACCCAATTAAAAAGACAGAAGGAAGACCTCATCGAGCTCTCCGATACCATCTATATAAATCGAACTAGCTTCTGGACCATATTAATCTATATATGTTTATTAATCATTATACTCTATTTTATATATAGATATTGTATACAGAAGTTAAGATCAAAAAGCCGCAACAATCAAGCAGCCCCCGTAGAAGAAATCGACTTCTAGACGGATGAAACAAGAACCATAGGATATGTTTCATCTAAGGTGGGAGGAGTTATATCCCACGTAATGCAACGTCGGCCGAATCACCATATCAATTACAGCCACCTGCATGGATGATTCGCCAACTCAGCAACAACAAACATATCAGAATACAACCACCTGCACCCAGGAACAGCACCGTCAACATATTTAGTCACGTAGTGTTGTTCTCACGATCAAAACGTTCTAGAACGAATACATTTGTCAACTCAGCATTTTTATTTGTATAAATATATCCTTCAAGGATTTTTCAGTCAATTGTTGTAGAACGTTTAACAGTAGTGCATCTCTGTCATTCGAAAACAAAAATCTTATTTAATATTGTAAAAAGTGTTAAATAAAACGTTTTTAAAAAACAAACTAACGAGTTTGAAAACAAAACTTGACTTCATATTAAAAAAAAACCTTTTATTATATATAAAAAAAACATAATAAAGAACATCGTTTTTGTTAAAATTACTGTGAATCTCCGTTATAATTGACACTAGAACTACTTATTATAAATAAAATCCTGTTACTAAAAGAGCAATTGTTAAAATCATATACGTAATACATTATTTATATGAATAAATGAGTAATGATATTACTAAACAGTAAAATATGGTGGGGCAAGTAACACTATTTTGTTTTCACGCCATTATTTTTTCTTGATATATGTGACAGTTTGGTTTTTGGCTGGGGTATCGTGCAAACGTGCAAGTTTAATTACGGATAAATACATGTTAAAAGAACGTAGGGAAATTCTTATAATTTTAATTAAAACAAAATAGTTGAAACTGTTCAAAATCTGCTGCCTAAAGATAATAACAATCAATGAGAATAACTAAACTCGAAGAGATTTACCACTAAACACAAAATCACTTTTTTAAACTTCTCGACGCAGTCTCTTTCGCTAAACATGTTAGCATCATCAGAAGATGATTTAATCTAATTCTAAAATTTAACTATGTTCTATTTATATGATATCCCTACCTAATGAAGCGTGCAAATATCATGAACCGTGAAGTTTACCAAATCTTCACTCAACTACTTTTCAAGGGTGTGGCTAAGATATGTGAATAATGTTTTTGCAGTTTTCGAATTTTAAAACTATTGATGATTATATATGTATAATAGATTACATTGTCGTTCCACTGCAGGATGAATGCCTCCCCAGCATGCTTCCAACTCGCGCGGTCCTAAGCTTTTCTATGCCATTCGGGTTCAATATACTTGATTATATCATCGATCCATCGTGTTTAAGGTCTTCTAGTAAACGTTTATGATCATCTGTCGTTACATCGCCTCGCTATATCGCCTGCCCACCTCCATTTCATTTATTTCACCTTTCCAATAATGTCACACACTTTCGTCTGTTCTCTGATCCATATACAAGTATTTTTGTCCCGCTTTCTAATATCAAGCATACGTATTTCCATTCCCCTCTGCGCTATCCGAAGTTTTTGAACTGATTGTGATGTGAGTGTCCATATTGCACTCCCGTATGTCAAAACATGCAGCACGTACTGATCAAAAACTTTTCTCTTCAGAGAAAGTGGGAGTTTGTTCTTCAACACTATGTTCAGCCTGCCAAATACCTACCAGCCACACGTAACACGTCGTTCCAGTTCACGGGCAGCATCACCTTCTATTGAAATTCTTCTCCCAAGATATGTATGGTATGTATATATATATATATATATATATATATATATATATATATATATATATATATATATATATATATATATATACTTTATTTTTTTTTATGAAAGTAAATCATAGTTTTCAAAAATTTCAAAAAAAGATTCTGCCTTTTTGTTTCTTTTAAAAGTTATAAATGATTAAAGTGGTAGCGTCACACTTGCCCCACCCGTTATAAGATTATTTTTAAAGTCTGGCGCAGTAGTTTATTATAACATAACTCTCCTTGTCTTAAAATATTGTTTTCCAAACATTTACTCCATCTAAAGCTTATAATAAACTATCGCTTTACAGTAAACTGCTGGGATCTGCTTAGACTAAAAGACATTGGCGTCTCGTGAGGAAGGGCGTTGGGGCGCAACCCCTCCAGCATTTATTTCAGCAAACAATTTTTTAGAGCATATTTTATTTCCGTTCAGTTTCTTTCCTTTAACTCATTTTCCTGGTTCACCTCCTGTATAGAGTTTCAATAGCACGAAAAATAAAAAGGAGGAAGGGGAAAGCAAAAAAAATCATCAGCAGCACTATTTTCTTCTACGCCCCTCCACTTTAAAAATCCACGAGTCGCCACTGCTGAAAGAACTGCAAATTTTTGAGATTTTAGACCCATGACCCTTATTCTAATCATTCATCATGTAATACTAAATATATAAAATATATTCATATATAATGTCACACAACATAATTTCCTATAAACCATCAGATTCTGAGAAGGATTTAACATTAAAATCGTTTTAACTGGATCGAATAAATTGGCTTTCATATTAGATTTCTCCTATGCCTTGAATACTCATGATCATGAATTATTATGCAATAAATTATCCTACTATGGGTTCGCAAAGATGCCTTTAATTTTTTTATATCATATTTTGAATGGGCCGAGGGCAGTGCAGCTGGATGATAGCTTGTCTATTCAACAAGCGAATACAGCGGAACCAATGCCCCATCAAATTGTGTTACTTATTCATAATTGAATTTAATACCCATATTTATCTTATAAAATTGTATGTAAACTTCGATACCGATAATTTCATATTAGCTTAAATCTTATTAATGTTATTATTCCGGCTATTTCAAAATATTCCGAAAGATATAATCTTATCATTAAATATGAATAAATAAACGGCAACATTTTGTCCTGTATAGAAATAGGATTATGTTCTTATTCGATTAGATTGTATGATCACTTGGATGTTGCAAAAGATACGAAGGACCATAGCCTCACGCTATAGCTATACGAAAGGACTCATAGACCTTTGAAACTGACGTAAGCTATGGAGCACATTAAAAATATTTTGAAGAAAGTATATCGCGTATCGTAAACCCAGTATGCGTAAACATATGTGTATTCTGAATTTTAAAGTTCTCGATGAAATTTGCAGTTGTAAACTATATGATTATTATTATTTTTCCTAACATGATACCAAAAAAAATAAACAGAAATTACAGACTTGTTACTGTAGATTAGTAATCTTAAAATAGTAATAGGAATATATTATAATTAAAAATATTAGTAATAGTCAGCCTAAAGCTTATCACATACATATATAATGCTATATTGAGAACGAGCTACTTTCATGGTGACAAATTATAAACAATACTGAAGTACATAAACCAATCTGAATATAATGGATATATGAAATTCAGCTATTGGGATCCACTTCAAAATCCAAATTGAACCAGTTGGACCCAAAAAATCCAGTTGGAAGGGAATACTGTGAGAGAGGTAAAGAAACAATAGATACTAGGGTGCAACAAAATATTGGCGTCTTTCCTTTGTTTATAAATAAATTATTATACTTCACTCCTCGCAGGTTTAATGCGATTTCTACTTTTTGCTCCAACAAATGCATTCCTCCTTTATTTATTGAATTGATTTCATTGCGAAATATTCAGACGACGGTTTTTAACAAAAATGTTATTGTAAATATTAATGAATCAAATGGTGCCTACAACTAACATCTTCATGTTCAAATTCAGTAGGCTATGTACTAAAAATATGGAAAAAAAGTCGAATAATTAGATGCTAACCTAATATATACTTTTGCGGCGGTTTGGCGCAAAACATTTTATGGCGTGCCGAATTTGGGGTTCAAATCTTCACCATAGTGATTTTTTTTCAAAAATAGTATATAAATTATTCTGCTATTAATTTCTTATAATTATTAAGTTGTAATTAATTTTTCCATTCTCTAATGGTAAATAATTAGTAAAATAAAAAAAATGTACAACATACACATTTGTTTTTTAATTGAAAAAGCGTGCAATAACTCTATTTATACAGTTTATTCAGACAATATAAAAACACAATATCAGTAAAGAAACAATATGTTTGTCAAAAAAAAACAATACATTGAATATATTAATTTCCAAATGGTTAGTTGAAGTTGACATGTATGCACTTTGAGAGCCGTAAACGACAATATTCTTAGCTAAAGATATAACAGTACTATCAAGATCTCTAAGTGCATACATGCGAATTTCAACTAAAACCTCTCGGAAATGAATATATTCAATTTATTCTGTTTTTTTTTTGACAAGTATATTGATTCTTTAATGTTATTTTCTCGTTTATATTTTCTGAATAAATTATATAACTAGAGTTATTGCACGCTTTTTCAATTAAAAAACGAATGTATATGATGTACATTTCTATTGTTTTACTAATTATTAAACACTACAGAATGGAAAAATAACATGCAATTTAATAGTTATCAGATATTGATAACAGAATATTGTAATACTAATTTGGAAAAAAAACTGTAAGTCGGCACGACATAAACAGTATAAAATGATGCCTGATGGCGCTAAATCATGAAAGATGGCGCAACCGCTTAACATATTTCCACTTCGTCCCTTGCAGAATTAGAATACCTTTTTATACTAGGCTAATTGAAAAGTTCGCCGAGCGACACCTATAGAGTAGTAAAACAACTACATAATCCACTACACATTGAAGCTTCATCCTTCATAAGAACATATGTGAAGTCGATCCGTCAATTCATTCGTACAAAAATACCAGCTTAAAGTAAACTTATCAGCGTTATTTTTGAAAATGGAAAATCCTGAAAATCGTATAGTGATGAAATTATTTGTATAAAAAGATTTAAAGACAATGGAAATTCATAGTGAAATAGTAAATGTATTAGGGGAGTCTGCTCCTTCAAAAACAAGTGTTTGTAAGTAAGCACGTGAGTTGTAACGTGGTTGAACAAGCCTCGATGATCATCCTCACCCTGGTTGTCCAATAAGGGCAACTACTAATTCTAAAAGCAAATAATTAATTCTATACATGATATGGTTATTGATGACAGACCACTGCTAAGGCCATAGACATCTCAACTGAACGGGTGTTTCATATTTTGAAAAAGGCATTTTGCTAATTGATTATCTTCAAACCAGTAAAATAATAATAGGACAGTATTACACTAATTTTTTGGATCAATTGGATGCAAAAATTCGTGAGAAAAGCCCTGGTTTACCGAAGAAAAAATAATTTTTCATTAAGACAATGCACCAACTCCAGAGGTTGCAATGGCTAAATTGAAGGAGTTACACTACGAATTGTTGGATCATCCACCATGTTCACCAGATCTAGCCCCCTCTGACTTTCATCTGTTCCCAAACGTTAAAAAATTTCTACGTGGCAATCGTTTTTCATCAAATGAAGAAGTTATAGCAACAGCAGATGAGTATTTTGAAGGACTTCCAGAAAGATCACTTCAGAGATTGAATAAATAAATTGGAAAACCACTGGAAAAAATGTATTGAGCTTAAGGGAGAATATACGGAAGAATAAAGTCTACTTTTCAACTATAAACTTGATTTATCATTTCCGCTCCGCGAACTTTTCAATTAGCCTGGTATATTATCTTAGTGAAACGTAAGACGCCCACCTCATAACCTATACTTTAATATAAATAAAATGTCATCAAAATAAAGCACTCAAAGCCACTATTGACATATAAAAAGACAAAAATATAATCACTATTCAATATAAAAGCAAATATCCATATAAATAAAGTAAAAGATTACCATCATATTATTCATCTGAGATTGATCTAAGCAGCATTATAAAAAAATTGCACCAATCAAATTAACATAACCATTGACAGTTCGAAGAATATGTAGACAACAGGAAACGACAAGAAAATTTCAAACGACATTCTCCATCATCATTTAAATAATATTCACTGATGAGTTCTCATTATTTTAATTAAAGTTATAGCACGAGATTATATAATTAAAGATTGTTAACATATTTGTTTTTACGTTCTTAAATTATAGTGCATATCCAATAAAAAACCTGTATAAGGCACATTTTAAGCTTTTATCTGATGCTACTGAATAATTGGCTGATCCTTATGTTACTTAATTATATGAGAACTGTATAAAACTACATTTTAAAGTTACCTGATGTAGAACAATGAAACGTCTTACCTTTAGTTAAATTTAAACTTCATTCCAGCGTTTTTTATAATTCCTTACTGAATCGGACAGTGCATACCTATAACAATAAAATAAATTTAACTTTAGTTCAAAATAAAAATCTTTTTTTTTTTGTTTAATGTTTATTATGCTATCTGCTTTTATACAAACAATAACAATATATGATCTAAGACATAAATGGCTTTCGAGAACGATATTCCAATGAATACAACTCTATATGACATAATTACCATGTTCACAAGTGTGCTTAATGTTAATATGATATAAATAATAAATCAATGTTCTGTGCGCCAAACTTATAGAGCACCTCGTAAATGTGATGGTGCACATAATCGCCCAACCAAGCTATGTATTTGCCGAATTATCACACTATAAAAACAAAAATAAGACAAAAAACTGTGCATTCCAAAGAAAATATCGCCGCTGTTGCATTGTTGATGAAGATCTAGATTTATCAATTCGTTAATGGGGATCGATACCGAACGATGATAAATGATTATTTAATTCCGAATTGGAATGGTAGCATTCTAATTGCATCTAAATTGCATTTAGATTATTTTATTTGGTGTTATGTTAAATATTTGGTCTATGCCGATAAACTAACAACTACTGAAGCCTTGGAAGCTAACATAACTCGGACAATTGCGGATGTAAGACCTAATTACTTGAAAAAGTGTTCAGAAATTGGATTGATTGAATGTACTTTGTCAGAAGTAGCCGCGGCAGATATTTTTCCGAAATCGTTTTCAAACATTAATTGTTATTCTATTTGAATTCAATAAAGTTCGGACGCACTAAAAAATGACCCTACACATTCAATTTAAAATGGTATGTCGAATGGTTTTCTAAGTTTTAGTCATTTGAGTCAATCGCTGATGTCTAGGAGTTTTAATGCTAGTGGATAGGGGTCTTAATTTATTGTTTCGCCGCAGGAATATCCCGGTCATAGTATATGTCTTTATTTGTGACAAACTAGAGAGCATCAATAATTGCACACAGTTTTTTGTCTGAAATTTCCTGAGAATCGCAAATATTGAATTTGGCTGCTGTACCACATTGGTCAATTCCGTAGATACAGACGTAGATACGTTTTTGTAGGTGTAACACATTCCGTTGTGGGTATATTTTTATTAAATCTTATTGGAAGTAAATTTTCGTGATATTTTGTACAAATTATAGAGATTGATTCTCCTTCGTTTATTTTAATACGCCATGTTTTGAACCATTGCCCTATTTCATCTAAGTTTTCTTGTAAAATGAGTGCTGCTACCTTAGGATCACCGTTTGGAATCAGGATAACAGTGTTGAAAGCAAAGGTCGAAGTATTTTATCATAAAATAACTTAATAAGATTCGGAGTTCTTGCGTTAAATTGACTTTGAATGAATTCAAACTTATCAATATTTTCATTTTCCAAATATTTTTCATGCCAAGTAGTTGAATGTTAGTAGTTTAAAAGTTGGAAGTTGTAAGTTCCAAATTACCTAGTTGTTCTAGGAAATATTATTTAATATTGGATTGATGCAAAAATATGTGTTGTTTTTACCGCTAGATAGCATTGCAAAACCGAAGTATAATCTAACACATCTGTCAATAAATCCTCGATCTGACACACTTACGAAAAATCCTTACCAGTAGTCGATTGTGCCAGCCTTCAAACGTCATGTGTCAAAATTTCATGACAATCGAGTTTCTAGTTTCATGTCTACTAGTTTCTGAATTGACTTCCTTAAGTGACGTTACTTTTTTATTTTCAAAACAATGCTCGCTCGAAAGAAACTTCGCTTCAATGAAGAGATAACTGCCCAAACTGAAAGATATTTTGAAGGCAAAAAGAAATCGTTCTATTAAAAAGGTGCAGAAATGTTAGAACAGCGTTGAAGTAATTGTATCGCTCTTCAAGGAGAATATATTGATAAAAAAAGTCGAAATTTTCAAAAAAAGTGTTTTATTTGTCAGACCGGGGACTTACTGACCGATGAGGAAGAACTTAACCTACATCGCCACTGCCATTTCACCATCGTACCAACACATTTCAATTATATTGATTCTAAATATAATCCGTTTCTGTGATCGTACCTGCTCTTCACCTAAGGTTACCAAATCTATTCTTATACTTCGCATCTGCTTAAAATGGTTATTAATCAAAATTTGTCCTAGTCATCAATGACAGGTTTAAAGCAAACTAATATTCTTGATGAGTTCTGTTAAGCAATTATTTGGCAATTTTCTAGGATTGTTTTGAGTAGGTTTAGTCCATTTGTTGACGGTTTCATCAAATATTATTATGGAAAACAGTTAAATAAAAAGCTATAATATTTTATTTTTTGTTACAAATATATGAATAACATATTTTAATGTTTTAAAATTCGTCAGTTCGTCAATAAGAAATCGAATTCTTTTCCGAAAGATTAGTCTACGCATTTTGATTAATCATACTATTTTTTCTAAGATGTAGTACAATATTATGTTCTTTTTTAGCTAAGATTTCAAAATATGGAACATTTATTGGGTAGACTTTATCAGTGTACACATATACTCGAGAACAAAAGAAATGTTACAATATAAAAAATGTATTTTATTGGATTTAATTATTCTTTTTGAATTATTTGTACATATTATAATGGTATTATGATATGCATAATATTGCAACATATTGTAACAAAAGTAAACCAAAAAATTCTCCTTATATTTGATATAAAAACATTATTGATGTTATTATAACACTTTGGAACACTACGAGTCTTATTGTGGCAAGTCTCAGGCGTATTATATATATATATATATATATATATATATATATATATATATATATATATATATATATATATATATATATATATATATACGTGCCTATATATATATATATATATATATATATATATATATATATATATATATATATATATATATATATATATATATATATATATATATATATATATATACGTGCCTATATATATATATATATATATATATATATATATATATATATATATATATATATATATATATATATATATATATGTACTTTACCACATGACGTGGTAAAGGGGTTTGAGTAGGGCAATGAAGCTTTGAGCTATGCCGTCTGGAGTATATGCTCCTGGGAGGATCACCTCTGGCGGACAGGTCAAGGCGGAGGCCTCAGACTAACATCTGCCAACCCGCATTGGACCAGCGTGGCAGATTACGGTCCATACCTTCAACATGGTATTTCAATATGTTGAAATATGACAGTACAACCTCAAACACGGCCCTCATTCCCCGGAGGCCAAGGGGCAACTACCTACGGCAGCGGGAAGACCTGCCCCAAGGCAGAGGGTGCTAAGAATCACCGGGTTAGATCAGGCTGCCATTGGACTTTTGACATTGTAACGTTAAATATACGGACTATGAAAACAGAGGCCCGATTGCAAGAACTGTTAATCGAACTTGACAACATACATTGGGATATTATTGGGCTCTGTGAAACACGAAGAAAGGGTGAAGAGTTAATCAAACTGGAACCAACTCGACACGTACTCTACACTCGAGGTACGGAAAAAAGCCGATGGAATTAGGTAGCGGAATTGGATTCCTCATTAATCGAAAGCTGAAGGACAGTGTGGTAAAATTTGAAAGTACATCCGACCGATTAGCCCAATGCGTCATTCAGCTGAATAAAAAGTTTAGGCTTCAAATCGTCCAAGCTTATGTACCAACTATAAGCCATAAAGATGAGGAAATTGAGGAATTTTATGATGATGTGGCCCAGCTTTTATACAAGGAGAAATGTAGGTACAAAATTCTGATGGGTTGAACAACAAGAACAGACGAACAACAGAATTGGAACAACAAGAACAGACGAAAATGTAACTGGTCCATATGGAACTGGTGAGCGGGACAATAGAGGTGACAGATTAGTTGATTTTGCTGAAGGACAAGAACTATATATTATGAATTCATTCTATAAGAAAAATATCAGCAGAAAATGGACATGGAAAAATCCATCTGGGCTCACAAGCGAAATTGACTACATCATGACCAATGATAAAACAATATTTACCAATTGTACTGTCCTTAACAATTTTAATGTTGGAAGTGACCACCGAATGGTACGAGCAAGGGTTCGGATTGACTGTCGAAAAGAGCGCGAAAGAATGGTAAGATCAAAGAAGGGCAAGGTGGATTCTGGAAAACTGCTGGACAGAGGAAGCGATTTTGAGATTGCTTTGTCAAACCGGTTTGCTGCGTTACAAGATCCAGAGGAGGTGGAAATATCAGTTCAATATGAAGAAATCGCCAACAATGTACTTCAAACGGCTGCTTCAATAGCACCAGAAGGAAAATGTCTCAAACAAACAAAAATCTCCAGTGAGACCATTGATTTAATGAAGAAACGGCGAGCAATGAGAATTGCAGGTAGTCCTTTTGGCAGGGTCGAGTACACTGAGCTCTGCAAAACTATAAGAAAACGTATCAGAGAGGACACGCACCGATTCAATATGCAGCTAGTGCAAAAAACCCTGGAAGAAAACATAGGAATTAACATAGCTAAACAGAAGCTGAGAATCAAAAGAACGCAAATATATGCTTTAAAGCGTGAGGATGGCACAATGTGCAGGGCGCGTACCCAAATGTTAGAGATTGTCAGAAGGTTTTATTCCCAGTTATATGAAGATCAGAGCCAGTCAGGGATAGCAATACCCACGGAAGAACAATATATAATACCAGATATGCTAGGGGAGGAAGTAACAAATGCTATAGAATTGATGAAGAACGGCAAGGCTCCAGGAAAGGATAGTGTAACTGTCGAAATGTTAAAAGCTGGTGGTCGGACGTTACATAAAACACTGGCAAAATTATACTCAAAATGCCTCAAAGAACAAAAAGTACCTGACTTATGGAAAAATGCAGAAGTAATCCTTTTACATAAAAAAAGGAGCACATGAAGATTTAAAGAACTACCGTCCAATAAGCCTCCTATCAGTGATGTACAAAGTTATCACTAAGATCATTTCTAAAAGAATATTAAAAAAACTGAATGACGCACAACCAAGAGAACAAGTAGGATTCAGAAGTGGATTCAGTACAATGGATCACATCCAGGTTGTACAGCAGGTCATAGAAATGGCTCCCTACCCAAAAATGGCTCCCTACCCAAATTCTTACAATTCTGTATAGGACTTATAAAGACGAGAACCTATAGACCACCATCGATTTGCATTTTAGAAATTTTATATGTTGTTAAGCGTGTTAGGAGATTCAGCAAGATTACAAGAAGGTTACAAGAAGAATCCCAATTTTGTTTTATAACTGGTTTGATTTGTAACAGTTATTTATTATTTATAAAAACAATATACCATTCATTTTAAATAAGTTAAAGGCCAAAACTCAATAATATATTTAACATATTATTTGCAATCACATAGAAAAACTAAAGCTAAACAACCAAATAATATCAGTTTTCTATTCAAAATATACTATGCAATTAAATATGATATATTTTCACTTTGATTCATATATGTGTATTGAGTGTTGTACTCTTTTTGTTCCCGAATATAAGGGATGTTAAGGAAAGTACTTTCGTAAATTTAAGCAAGGATTCTTCAAATTAGTTAAAAAAAACTTCGTTATAAAAAGTGTCAAACACTTAAGGGTCCCGAAGAAAAAAATTGCTAAGTTATTAAATAAATCGAAAAATTTTAAAAATTAACATTTGGAACAAATATGTAAAAAAGCGCAGTTGGCACATATTAATTGGTTACTATTTAACGAATAAACGACAATTAAACTAATGGATATCGTTAAAAAAAATTAATTAGGAATCATGCAGGAATGAGCCCTGAAGGATGTAACAACAACAAAAAATTATTTCGGTGTTTCAGTACGTACATTTAAGTTTTATTTATAACCAAAAATATATTCTGTACGCTAATATCAGGATATGCTTCTTATGTACGGGAAACCTCGCCAAAAATCCGAAGGAGCTAGACGTATTTACCGTTGCGCGTAAAAGCCAGAAGCCGTTTCCAGAAAGATTCTCAAAAACTTGTAAACTATGTAAATTTTTTGTTGTAACTAAACAAACCAAATTTATTCCAAAACGTATAATATAAATGACTATAAAAATATTTAATATATTAATAACATAATATTATAAAACATAATAAACTATGTAACAAAAACTGAATTAAGATAGATCGACATAAACAAGACGACACGGTTCAATCCAAATAAACAGACGTTGCCATTGTTATGAAAATTACAATGTTCCGTTAATTATATATATATATATATATATTATTCGGTGATTCGGTGCGTATAGATCCAGTTGGATCATGCAAAGCATTCTGACTCATTTTCGAGTGTGCTTTCTACATTAAAACAGATTACTTGAAATATGTTATTCATATATTTGCAACAAAAAATAAAATATTATAGTTTTTTATTTAACTGTTTTCCATAATAATATTTGATGAAACCGTCAACAAATGGACTAAACCTACTCAAAAGAATCCTAGAAAATTGCCAAATAATTGCTTAACAGATATTGGTTTTTAATGATATTGGAAACTGTAGTTTTAACAGGGTCACACAAATATATTTAGACTATTAATCGCCCAATAACAAAAAAAAAATGAGTTAATTATCAGACCGACTATTTTGAAACCTTTAAATATCTTATCCAAAAATCTCTATAGGACCTTGTCATCAGGAACATTAGTTTGCTTTAAACCTGTCATTGATGACTAGGACAAATTTTGATTAATAACCATTTTAAGCAGATGCGAAGTATAAGAATAGATTTGGTAACCTTAGGTAAAGAGCAGGTACGATTGACAGAAATTGACACGATTGAAATTGATACGATTGACAGAAGATTATATTTAGAATCAATATAATGCAAATGTGTTGGTACGATGGTGAAATGGCTGTGGCGATGTAGGTTAAGTTCTTGCTCATCGGTCAGTAAGTCCCCGGTCTGACAAATAAAATACTTTTTTTGAAAATTTCGACTTTTTTTATGAATATATTTTCCTTGAAGAGCGATACAATTAATTCAACGCTGTTCTAACATTTCTGCACCTTTTTTATAGAAGGATTTCTTTTTGCCTTCAAAATATCTTTCAGTTTGGGCAATTATCTCTTCATTGAAGCGAAGTTTCTTTCGAGCGAGCATTGTTTTGAAAATAAAAAAGTAACGTCACTTAAGGAAGTCAATTCAGAAACTAGTAGACATGAAACTAGAAACTCGATTGTCATGAAATTTTGACACATGACGTTTGAAGGCTGGCACAATCGATTACTGGTAAGGATTTTTCGTAAGTGTGTCAGATCGAGGATTTATTGACAGATGTGTTAGATTGCACTTCGGTTTTGCAATGCTATCTAGCGGTAAAAACTATTAATCGCCCAATAACAAAAAAAAATGAGTTAATTATCAGACCGACTATTTTGAAACCTTTAAATATATTATCCAAAAATCTCTATAGGACATTGTCATCAAGAACATTAGTTTGCTTTAAACCTGTCATTGATGACTAGGACAAATTTTGATTAATAACCATTTTAAGCAGATGCGAAATATAAGAATAGATTTGGTAACCTTAGATGAAGAGCAGGTACGATTCACAGAAACGGATTATATTTAGAATCAATATAATGCAAATGTGTTGGTACGATGGTGAAATGGCTGTGGCGATGTAGGTTAAGTTCTTGCTCATCGGTCAGTAAGTCCCCGGTCTGACAAATAAAATAGTTTTTTTGAAAATTTCGACTTTTTTTATGAATATATTTTCCTTGAAGAGCGATACAATTAATTCAACGCTGTTCTAACATTTCTGCACCTTTTTTATAGAACGATTTCTTTTTGCCTTCAAAATATCCTTCAGTTTGGGCAATTATCTCTTCATTAAATTGCGAAGTTTCTTTCGAGTGAGCATTGTTTTGAAAATAAAAAAGTAACGTCACTTAAGGAAGTCAATTCAGAAACTAGTAGACATGAAACTAGAAACTCGATTGTCATGAAATTTTGACACATGACGTTTGAAGGCTGGCACAATCGATTACTGGTAAGGATTTTTCGTAAGTGTGTCAGATCGAGGATTTATTGACAGATGTGTTAGATTACACTTCGGTTTGCAATGCTATCTAGCGGTAAAAACAACACAAATTTTTGCATCAATCCAATATTAAGTAATTTTTCCTAGAACAACTAGGTAATTTGGAACTTACAACTTCCAACTTTTAAACTACTAACATTCAACTACTTGGCATGAAAAATATTTGGAAAATGAAAATATTGATAAGTTTGAATTCATTCAAAGTCAATTTAACGCAAGAACTCCGAATCTTATTAAGTTATTTTATGATAAAATACTTCGACCTTTGCTTTCAACACTGTTCCTGATTGCAAACGGTTATCCTAAGGTAGCAGCACTCATTTTACAAGAAAACTTAGATGAAATAGGGCAATGGTTCAAAACATGGCGTATTAAAATAAACGAAGGAGAATCAATCTCTATAATTTGTACAAAATATCACGAAAATTTACCTCCAATAAGATTTAATAAAAATATACCCACAACGGAATGTGTTACACCTACAAAAACGTCAACAACTTGGAAATAAATTTTGGAAAGACTATTTGTTCCTCGGATAACAATCGAAACTCAATTAGAAACAAACTTTTGGTGTATATTTTTATACCTGTCTGTATCTACGGAATTGACCAATGTGGTACAGCAGCCAAATTCAATATTGCGATTCTCAGGAAATTTCAGACAAAAAACTGTATGCAATTATTGATGCTCCCTAGTTTGGCACAAATAAAGACATATACTATGACCTGGATATTCCTGCAGCGAAACAATAAATTAAGACCCCTATCCACTAGCATTAAAACTCCTAGACATCAGCGATTGACTCAGATGACTAAAACTTAGAAAACCATTGGACATACCATTTTAAATTGAATGTGTAGGGTCATTTTTTAGTGCGTCCGAACTTTATTGAATTCAAATAGAATAACAATTAATGTTTGAAAACGATTTCGGAAAAATATCTGCCGCGGCTACTTCTGACAAAGAACATTCAGTCAATAATCTAAATGCAAATGCATGACTTTGGTGGCTAATTATCATGTCCGTTCGAAATAATTTTCTCACTGAATTTTTCCCTCGATAAATCGATTGTTGCGTTTGCTGTATGACATGTGGAACTGTTGGAAACATTTCCTCTAGATCACTACCATTCCAGTTCGGAATTAAATAATCTTTTATCATCGTTCGGTATCGATCCCCATTAACGAATTGATAAATCTAAATCTTCATCATCAATACTGACAACACACAGACGTTGCCATTGTTATGAAAATTAAATTGTTCCGTTAATTTTATATATATATATATATATATATATATATATATATATATATATATATATATATATATATATATATATATATATATATATACATATATATGTATATATATATATATATATATATATATATATATATATATATATATATATATATATATATATATATAATATATATTATATATATATATATATATATATATATATATATATATATATATATATATATATATATATATATACATATATATATATATATATATATATATATATATATATATATATATATATATATATATATATATATAGTGGCATGAAAAAAAATCAGCCCTAAATTTTGACCAGCCCATTAAACTGGGGAGAACCTACATCAAAATTGATTATCTGGCCTTTGCTGATGATCTAGCAATTTTGGCTTAAGATGTATTAACGGCACAGAAACAGATTAAAATCCTAAAAGAAACAGCAGAAAAGGTAGGACTCCAAATTTCCTTTAAAAAGACACAATACATGACCTGTAACAGACTAAGAACACCATTTCTAAAATCAAAATAAAGTAACATCAGACGAGTCTCTCAAATCAAATATATGGGTGAAATAATCATGGAAAATGGATTGGAAAAAGCGGCCAATAAGGGTAGATGTCAAAAAATAGAAACGGCATTGAGACTTACACAAAATATTTACAACAAAAAATGCCTATCTATAAACACAAAACTGAGACATTACAACACAGTAATTAAGCCAGAATGTCTATATGGAGCAGAAATGCTCATTTTGAACAGAAAGAGAGACATCGAGAACATTGAAAAGAAGAAAAGAAAAATTATAAGAAAAATCCTAGGCCCCAAACAAATAAATAGCACAACATACCAACTTCGAGAAAACCAAGAAACCAAACAATACACAGATATACATAGCGATATAGAAAAGGAAGCCTTACGTTTTATAGGCACATAAAACGGATGAATCAGAGTAGGCTAACTAGACAAATAGTTAAATTTTATGAACATAGGAGTAAAGCTAAAATAGAAATAATTAAATGGATTGCTGCAATTAAAGAAGACCTAAGATCAACAAATACAACACAAAGTGAAATTCAGGATAGAGGCTGTTTCAGACACAAAGTTGACGTTTAGAAGGTTGGTCAGAGAGAAAAATGTAGGAAGACTGGAACAACTTGGTCTGATGAAAGGAAAAAATCAAACAAAATCAAACAAAAGATACGATATGTATAGTGTTTATATATTATGATGGGAAAAATTACATATTCCCATAAACCTAGATTTTTTATGAAATTTTCAAGCAATGGCCAAAATATTAACCAACTATAATCTTATGTATAAGTGGAAATAATTATTCTAAGATGAAATTACTATAATTTCCCATTTTAGAATTCAAATAAAAGAATTAAATGAAAACTTTATAGCGATTTTTTTATTACAGTCCGAATTTGTTTATTTCAACCTTGTTATGTAATATGAATACGAGCAATACACATGTTAAATATTTTTTGTATATTCTTGTAATTTTAAATTTGAATTCTCCTTTTTCATCGTTGAGTAGTTTTTACTGAAATGTCTATATAATGATGTAGTACGAATTGGAAATTTTACGTAAAGCTAAAAAAAATTGATTATTAAATGAAACACGTGCTCCATAATGAATCACTGCTATTGAATGCATAAAAATTAAACCGAAAACACTCGCAAAACTATTGATGAATGATTGTGTCAGGTTATTATATATTCAAGAGGTGTGTATTTACCTGAATGCAAAGTTTCATAAATATGCGATAGTAGAGAAAACATTGTATTTACATATCACAAAAAAAAAGAAACACTTTTTCACTATGCATTTCACTGCTCTCTGTATGAACGATTGTGTACAGACCTTGGGCCCCAGATCTCAATGGATTATGATTCCATTAGAAAAATATATGGTGCAGTTGGTTATAGGAAAACCTTTCTAAAATCTATGGTGTAACTGGTTTCAGGAACAACTTTCTGTTATGCCTGTAGAGTTGTTGTTAGATAGGCAAATTAATTATAACGTAAATACTTTTCAAGAATGAATAAGTAATATACGCTGAATTCTTCAGTACAAGTCCAAGACTGCAGAAATATATAATTTTAAAGAATAGAAGGTCTAAAGTTCTTCAGGGCCTGCAATCAAACCTACAGCTATGTCAACTCTAAACGATTTATCCAAACCTCAATGTGCCAACTTGAATCCGCAAAAAGAATATCCATTGCCTAATAAGAATGTCTAACGCCATTTCGATAAATGAATAAAGTGATAAATGATTGTTTGTATATGTTTATATTGTTTATGAGAAATGTATCTTCAGAAATTAACTTTAATATATACAAACATTTTGTAATTAAGGTCAAATTAAATTATTTATTATTCCAAAAATAACAAGTTTAATACTAACAAAACCTATCTACGAAATCAAATTTCCAGACTAACAAAAAATGATATATATTAAGCTACTTCCCGGAAATGACACGAGTAATCCGGATTATTCTGTCGTTAAAAGATCAATGTATATGTTTTCTTTTTAAGCAAACGAACAGTAACCTCGTTGACATATTCGCCCATCTTACCACACATCTATCTTACCACATATGAGTTTTTTACTAACTAAAGTTTGATAGTTAAAAAACTATCAAAGTTTAGATTTCTTCAGATTTTCCTGGTAACAAATTGATGCATTATTCTAAATTTAAACCTAATTTTAACCTAAGATTATTTAGTGTACCACAATCACAACAGACGGGAGATACACATTTAAAAAAATCTGTAATAATAAGCTGCAAAGATTTGGCACGAAACTAAATATATAACTATCGACAGATTATTAGTTTTGGCTGAACAAAATATCTTACTGAACAACTACGAAAAATGTGTTTACTTTGAAACCTAATATCACTGTTCGGTAAAAAAAATAATACCAGCAGTATACCAACAAAAACTTGAAATGTTTGATGCAAAGATGAAATGTTCACGTTTAGTATCCATAAACTCAAATATTAATTTCCAAACTACAAAAAACGAATGTTTAATGTCGTGTATCTTTGTATATTACAGAGTATTGCTTCAGCTGTTGTAGACATAAATTGTCAATTTCTTTAACGAAAAAAATATTTTGTGTTTATGTGCACTAATATTTTTTGGCATTTCTGTTAAAATATTAATAAAGTGTTACAATAAGAGTGACATAACTTAGAAACGTAACAACGGCAACATTGTTTAAAATGTAAATATTACTCATAAACTGTTGTGTTTAGTATATACACACGACCCCCACTTTAAGTAAAAAAATATTTTCCAACGAAGCTCCTAATGAGTTTCTGACGTCTGGCTTCATGAGTCTGTGATTTTGATCCATGAAAATCATCTAGCGATTAAGGGGTTATATCTTCATCCTCATACTGTCATTGTATGTGTGGTTTTTGATCTGAAGAAGTGATCAAACCATTTTTGAAAAGGTTGGTAGAAATTGTTAGTCTGTTAATGGCAAAGAACATCTTTGGCCTAAACTAATAAATGTGGATATAAACAATGTTTTCTTTGTGCGACTGTCACCTATCTCACCTGGTGAAGTCTAACATGGTAATGTCTAACTAATCTGAAACTGACCACCAAGATCATGCGATGCTTGAATTATTTTTTGTATAGTTATGTTAAATCTCTGGTTTACAGAAATAAATCCCGAAGAATTCTTGACCTTAAAAGAAAAATTTAGACAATTGAAACTATACCACACGACGGTTTTTTAACGATTTATTTCTAAACTCTGTAGTTTATCTTAGTTTTTTGATGTTGTTTTGTACATATAGTATTTTGAAATCTGTTAAAATAATGATTTTAAAAAATCCTCATATAAAAACGATGAAAAAGTAGCCTGTAAAACAAATTACTGGTTATTACAGGTTAGAAAAAATTATCAAAAGTTACAAAGCGAAAATAAACAAAAAAGATAAATGGAATCATGGATTTTTCAACTATATTGTGGATCGTGTTCAAAAACGCATATAGGCCAAACAGGCAAATCTTACAGAAAAAAATATGATAGCATGAAAGAAGTTTTCCCAATCAGAAAAATAATTTCAATTATGCCTCACATCTGCTAAAAGTAAATCAGTGTGTGATTTCAAAAGTGATTCAAAAGTAATTTCAAAATACTATAATTATAAATTAACAGGAAAAAACTAAATCGCCTGAAGAGTGTAGAAATAAACCGTTTATAGGACGAGAAAACCTTTCTGAATGGTGAAACAGACCTGAACAAATCGCCTTTATTGAATTTTTACCGGAAATAAATAACTTCTGAGTGGATTTCCTAAAAATATATTTATTTTATTGCGTAAAGGTTTTGTATTTATAACCACTTCAACATCAAAAATATTTATTTCTGACTGATATTTTTTTCTGAAAGTTTTTCACTCAACAACTGTTAATAAATAGTTACTTCCGCTGAGGATGCGTGCTTGTCGTCCTTAATGAGTGTTTCCTCTTTCAGTGCACTAAAATACAAATCACCGAGCTAAAAATCGAATGAGACTTCGCATAAAACTCTATTTGCATCAATTTTGGGATTAATGGCGAAATTTTTTATACGTACATTTTTATACGTATTTATACATCAGTATCGCAAAGGAAGCTATATGCTTGGGAAACTAGTTATCTCTGATAACCATCAGAGGAAGTTTAAATGCAGCCTGTTATGTAACCAAAATATTGTAACCCGGTATTAAGCTACACCTGCCTGCTTGTCTAAATTTCATCTGTCGACAAAATAACGCCAGACTGCATATTGTTCATTAAACGGAGTAGTTTTTAGAAGAATCTGTGATACCGATTTATCGCCGAAAGAATCTGTATCGAAAAAAATTATCTCCGACTGCCAGCAACTTTAAAATAATTAATAGCATTGGAACAGGACATAATAGATGATTTTTTTAGTGTGTCCGAACTTCCGACAGGGGTCTCTGTCAAACGAACTTTGAATCTACGCGCCTCTAGTGTCAAAATTATTCAGTATAGTCTGGCAAATCATCATGGAACATTTAACATCAGAGCAATGCTTGCAAAATGTCGAAATTTATTATCAAAATCAGTGTTCTGTGCGCCAAACTTATATAGCACTTCGTGAATTTTATGGTGGACATAATCGCTCAACCGAGCGATGTATTTAGCGAATTATCGACAAATGCTGAACGCAATTCAATATTAAAACAAAAACAAGACAAAAGACTGTGCGTTTGGAAGAAAATATCGCCGCTGTTGCTGGATGTGTTGATGAAGATCTAAATTGTATTCGACTACGTGGAAAATTTTGCGTACAGATCTTGGTTTACTGCCTTACAATATACAGCTTATCGAAGAACTCAAGCCGCAAGACCATCCTTTGAGTCGTACGTTTGGTGAATGGTCTCAAAATAATTTTCAATTTGACCCAGAATTTAGAGACAAAATTTTGTTCAGCGAGCCGTATTTCTCTAAAAATGAAGATAAAAGCACGTTAGAGTTAATTGAGATCATTACAGAGCGATGATCAATGATGATCTAATTCCGAATTTGAATGGTATTGATCTGGAGGAGATGTGGTTCCAAGAGGACGGCTCCACATATCATACAGCCACCGCAACAATCGATTTATTAAGGAAATAATTTGGTGAGAAAACTATTTCGAGGAACTGTTAATTGACCACCAAGGTCATGTGAATTAACGCCTTAAAACGTTGTTCGTTAACCCAGTCTGAGAACAACTGCCTTACGCCTGGTGAGCACTAGGCGGTGGGTAAGTTAAATGATTAATTAGTTTGGGGGCCAACTGAGTTGTTTACCCAAAATCAGTAAAGGGTAACCTAACTGAGACAAGTGTGTATTAGCAGTATCCGAAAGGAAATCTCGCGTTAATCCTACAGTTAACCGTTTAATAACTAAGATATAAAGAATAGCATGTATGAACAAAAAAAAGATCTAACCTAACTTAAAACTAATCCTACATTACATTACATTATTATTACATACGAGATTTGCTGTTTATACATCCCGAATTGGCAACAATAGTGTTGCTAGACACATCTTTACTTATGCATAGTAAAGTTTGACATTGTTGGCTGTATACGTACTCAGAACGGTTTATCACACGAACGCTATTTGTATTGTGTCTTGAAAATTACATTTCACTCAAAATATTACATTAACTCTAACTAACAAAAAATGAGAATTTTCGTGCGATGATTTACTACGCCTTTCGACAGAGATTATTTCAACAAAAGTGTGTCGATCAACTCACTTCGACTTGATGAAAAACCATCTAAAACCATTGCATATCACCGGTTTAGTGCCTGTTTTTTTTTTAGGCCTCATGTGGCTGCAGTGCCACTAGAGAATCATAGAATGATCAATTCTGAATGGTACATAACCATTTGTTTGCCAGAAGTCTTTGAAGAAATAAGAAAAAAGAACCAGCAACCAGGATCAGTATTCACCATGACAACGGGAGCTCTCACACATTGGACCGAACAACTCAATATTTGACCGATCAAAACATCGAGTTGATGGGTCATCCGCCGTATAGTCCTGATTTGGCACCCAATGATTTCTTTTTATTCCCGACCGTGAAGAATAAACTAAGTGGTCAACAATTATCGACTCTAGAAGAAGCTATTGCTTCGTTCAAAATGCATGCTTTGGAGATTCCCCAATCGGAATGGAAAAAGTGCTATGAAAATTGATTCAAATGTATGCAAATGTATATCAATCATCGCGGAGAACATTTTGAAAAACAATAAAACCATTTTCATTGATAAATATTTGTTTTTATTTATTATTCCGGATACATTACTAGCGACCCTCGTAGTGCCGACATAGTGTACACAAAACAACCAAATTAATTCAATAAGTTATATTTTTTATTTATGAAAAGCAAGTGGAAATAGCGATGGCAAATCCTCAATTTTGAGAGTAATTAAAACAGAATTAGATCCTTAAATTTTAAATAACATAATAATATACAGTGACACACCAGTTTAAATTAATAGACTTTGTTATTACATGATTCATAATAATATTTATATGAGCTCCTATACTTAATAGCCTTACGGTTCATCAACTGTAGAACCTATTCGAATTAGAATTTTTCCCGCAGAATAGTAATTATAGCTATCCTAAAATATCGTCTTATTGCTTTAAAACGATATATAATATACGACTTTACTGTGAATATAACCTGAAAAATCAACTGTAGTCGCGATATCGTTATAAAACAACATTTGAGTCATTACCTTCTTTTCGTCTTCGAACTGAAAAAAAAATGTAACAGAAGTTTAGGACATGATTTGTGCAGCTTTAGAAGATAATAATGTTACGTACACTACTTATAAGTAGTTACAGTAATTCCGAATAGGAAATTTTGAACGCAAAATGTACGGGACCGTCAAAATTCAAAACAAACAGACAACTGCAAGAAAGACCTTGTGTTACACTACTACAGCTCAGGTCCTCTATGAACAGCTGAGCATAATAGTAGACGCTTTGATGCTGTTCAGATTGACGAAAAAGAACTTTCTGCATTATGACCTGTGACGAAAAGTAGATTATCTACGATAATCCAAAGAGACTAACATTGTGAATCGATCCTGGTAAGCTATCAACCACTACCGCAAAACCAAATACCCACGCCAAAAATGTTTTGAAGTTTATATCATGCCATCAACTGGGCCCCATGTATTATGAGTTGCTCCAGTTTGGTTAAAATTTCATTGCTGACCGTTACCAGTAGCAAGTGATTCGCATTAGTGACGCTCTAGAGGAAAAAAGGCCTTATACTGACAAGGCAAGAACGGAAGCCAGATTCCTTCATCACAACTCCGGTCACATACAGCAAAAAGGACTCTGGAAATGATCACAAAGCTGAGCTGGAAGATTTTTTCACATACGGCTTATTCTCCAGAGTTGACTCCATCAACGTCACCTAGTTCTGACTTTGATGACTTCAATTCATCAAAACCACCAAGTTTTTTTCGATTTCGGATTAAACGGTTACCTGAATGATAGTGAAAATGGGGGAGATTACTTCGAAGCTTAAGTTTATATTACTTTTTTCATAAATAAATATCAAGGTAGTCAAAAAAGGCGGAGAATTAAACTGAGAACCTAATAAATAAAAATAAAAGTTTTATATGTTTTCGCTATTTCGAATCTAGATATTCTTTACAATTATTTCGATACCTTGAGTCTTTTTCCAAAGATGTGACTTACTGAGTTCCTATAACTATACTTAGATACCTTTCTTGACCATGCTTACGAACAACAGATGTTATAAGTATTATAAATAAATCAGCGATTTTCCTTGAAGATAAACTACATGACAGTGAGTAATTAAATCTAACAAAATGCACCTTTTTAATAACTAATAAATTATAATTTAGTGATTTATTGATTTTATTCAAGTTATGAAATATAATTAGTTGGCTCGTTAAAACTTCATCTATTTATATTTGGATGTCCCATCGTTATTATTACTTCAACTTCGCTTTAAACTATATGAATACAAATATTCCTTTTAATAATAATTAAATGTTATGTGTGTTATTCAGTAAAAATATTAGGTTGATTGGATGTATTATTTTTATTTGGCATCGTTTCAAAAATAGAAAATTAAAATTAGCATTTTAACACAACGCATAAGCATGTGTAATCTGCTTTTGAATCAATCCAAAATGAATCATAATTGTAACATTCAACGCAAAAATCATCAAGCATGAATAATAAGCCAACATAAACCACGAAAGCTGATATGCATCAAAAGAAGGATATGTTATAAATTTGCTGATGTACTTTTTCCAACAAACTGAACGATCAGTTTTAATACATCTCTCAATAATTAGCCAAAGTGAATGCTTGAAACAAAACAGCCCAGGATTAATCGATCGTCGATCAAAGGCATTGTGTTACGACATTGTCAATCAGATCGACCATATAGTCCTAACATAACCC
>JARFXV010001452.1:232500-547876 GCA_031761425.1 Cosmopolites sordidus | reverse complement strand
ATTATATATATATATATATATATATATATATATATATATATATATATATATATATATATATATATATATATATATATATATATATATATATATATATATATATATATATATATATATATATATATATATATATGTATATATATATATATATATATATATATATATATATATATATATATATATATATATTATATATATATATATTATTATATATATATATACATGCAGAAGTGACCCTTTTACATAAAAAAGGAGCACAGGAAGATTTAAAGAACTACTGTCCAATAAGCCTCCTATCAGTGATGTACAAAGTTTTCACTAAGATAATTTCTAAAAGAATATTAAAAAAACTGAATGACGCACAACCAAGAGAACAAGCAGGATTCAGAAGTGGATTCAGTACAATGGATCACATCCAGGTTGTACAGCAGGTCATAGAAAGGCACAACGAATACACCATGCCACTGTGCTTGGCTTTTATCGACTACGAAAAAGCATTTGATTCCATCTCAAAGCATGCGATAATGGATGCACTGCTTAGCCAAGGTGTAGAGAGAGCCTATGTAAACCTATTAGAATCGATATATGATGGAGCTACAGCCCACAATTCACCTTGATGATCTTGAAGTGGGAATTAATATAGAACGAGTTGTACGGCAGGGTGACGCAATATCGCCTATTCTTTTCTCGGCTGGCCTTGAAGAAGTATTCCGTAAACTGGATTGGGAACAGGATGGGGTAAAGATCAATGGTGCAAACTTAAACCATCTTAGATTTGCAGATGATATTATTCTCATTTCACAAGACCCAGAGGAGCTGCAAAGACGCATACAAGAACTGCAAAGGGCTGGCGAACCATTTGGCTTGAAAATAAACCTGAAAAACAGTCAGGTTATGTTCAATAACTTCGCTCAGGACAGAAGAATTTCAGTTTTAGGAAGGGATTTAGAGATTGTGGACAGCTTTGTATATCTTGGGCAGAGGATTTCCATGGAGGGGAATACCGCCCGGGAGGTGGAACGGCGTGTTAAATGTGGCTGGCAGGCATTTGGTAGGCTCAACATAGTGTTTAAGAGCAGACTCCCACTTTGCCTGAAAAGAAAAGTATTCGATCAGTGCGTTCTACCCGTTATGACATACGGAAGTGAAACCTCGACACTCACATCGCAATCAATTCCAAAAACTTCGGGTGGCACAGAGAGGAATGGAAAGATGTATGCTTGGCATTACAAGACGAGACAGAAAGTCCTGCGCATGGATCAGGGAACAAACAAAAGTCTGTGACATCATTGGAAGAGTAAAACAGTTGAAATGGAGATGGGCAGGCCATATAGCGAGGCGATGGGACGACAGATGGACCAAGGCAATCCTGGAGTGGATACCGCTTGATCGCAAACGTCCGCGAAGAAGACCGAAAGCACGATGGACTGATGACATCGTTAAGTATATTGGACCCGAGTGGCAGAGGAAAGCCCAGGACCGTGAAGGTTGGAAGCATGCTGAAGAGGCCTTCATCCTGCAGTGGATCGATACGGGCTGATGATATATATATATATATATATATATATATATATATATATATATATATATATATATATATATATATATATATATATATACGAATGTTTTCACGGGTGTGAAATGTAATGATAATTTCTCGGGTATCCCGTGGTAGCTGAATGTCCACTGATGGGCCGTTTCGCTGACGTTTCGATGGAATCTCATCCATCATTTTCAAAGCGTTTATTCGACGGTGTTTTCGATAAATGCTGCAGAAATCAGCATTTGTTTTGTGTCGTCGATTCTCTCATGTTTGTTTTTAATTTTCTTCTTTTTCCGATCCTTGTTTTGTTGTGGTTAGAATTCTCATATTTACCGTACTCATCATTGGCAAAATCATACTGGAATATGATCTTGTTTTGAATGCGTATCTAATTTTTGGTCTTTCTGATGTCTTATATAGTCTGACGTTGACTTTTGGTTTGTTTTAAAAAATTTGAGTGTAGTAAGTGACGAACAAGGAGAAAGGTTTCATCAGGATAATGGAAGCGTTGCTAGTTTATGAAAAGAGATTATGCTACAGAACACAGTAGTACCGTTACGAACCACCGGATGATGTGAGCTGCATTTCGATGCTGCTTTCATCCGATCTGGCCGATTAATATGGTCAACACCCTGGTCAATCCTTCAGTTGCTTTCAAAAGTTCGACTCGAGCCCGACTGATGACGGCTTAAGACCAGAAACCGGTCTCGGGGGATGCTTGTTGCCGTTGATGGTGACTGAAGGATTGAGAATTTACGTGGAGCACAGGAAAAAAATTTCCTTGTTTTTTGAATATTTTAAATATTCTCCACTAGCCCACTGTGTATTTTCATAAAAAACAAATGTGTATGAGGTAAATTTTTTAAAGTGAAATTTCTTAGGCGGCGATTCGATAATCGATAATTGGACCAGAATTGAGAGTGAAATTTCAAGAATGCGTCGCGTTTAGGCACATTTCGTTTTATGATAGAGAAGAAAGATATAATGTAGAGAGAAGGAGAAAGGGAGCTAGATACTGAAAAAATATCTTGTAACTTAATACTTATCAGAAATTAATAACAAAATAAGTTTAATACTATTTAAAAAATAAATTTTAATATGTATCATTGTCTAATTAATATGTATCATTGTATTTTATCATTATTTACGTTTTTTAAGAAGTTAAAATAACTTGCACCTTAATAATTATCAAAAATTAATAACAAAATTTTAATACTATTTAAAAAATAAATTTTAAGTTTAAATTGATGACTCGGAAACACTTGAGATGGCGCCACCGCTTGACACACTTCCCATCGTCCGTTGCAGGATTAGAATACCTTCTAATATATTATCTTAGACCTAGGCAAATTTACAACGCCATCTGTGTTTTCTTGAAGATTTAAAAAACCGCTCAATTTTAAAGAACCGTTATATCGGGTTGTCTGGAAAATTCATAGGGATTTTTTTATTTATTGCTCTTTTAACGTTTGTAAACAAAAATGTGTGGGTTGTGTTGGAGAAACTACATCGCAAAAGTGGTTTGGATGATTCAGGGATGGATATTTCGACCTGGAAGACCCACATCATTCTGGCTGTCCTTTAAACACTGACATCGAAGAAATAAAGGCAACAATAGACGAAGATCCATGCACCACAATCCGTGAGATAGCGGATAAAGTTAAATATGAGCAAATGGTCCGTTTTTAACCATCTGAAAAAAAAAGGGTACATCGCCGATACAACGTGTGTGAAATCTGCTGGATTGTCAAGGTCAGCGCTTGTCAGAACTTAACAAAAAGTGTTGAACTTCGAATTGTTTTGCCCGATCCACCTTACTCACCGGACATCGCACCCTCAGATTACCATCTACTCCGCTCTATTTTTTTTTTGCAGAAAAGCATTATGAACCACTACGTTGACAAAAAGTTATAAAGAATAATAGTAATTAAATAATGGTCTAAATAAATATGTATATACATTATTTTTACGTTATACGAAAATCTCTACGTTATCTATTCTGTTTCTTGCAGATTTTTGCCAAGGCAAAGGTGTTGTTTAGTGTTGGTGGTCGATTTTACAACGGCCCCACGTTGTCCTACGTCCATCCAGTAGACAGAACCCAGGAAAACGCCAGAAACGTATCCATAGGCTTACATCATCGTATAGGACGTTTCGTCAAAGTGCGACTGCATTTCGCAGACCAACTCATGATGCTTAGCGAGGTCATTTTTGATTCAGGTAAGCCTAGGAAATAGCACATTCGTGCGACTAATCATCTCAAGTACTATAGCTGATGTATAGCTGCTAATCACACTGACCAACAATGTAAATGTTTCAGGCAAAAAATAACTGATTCTTATGTAATTCCACTCGCTAAATTAAAAAATCACCATAACAATGACCGACTGGCTCTCGCTTTGGAGATACAGCGACATATTTTTTATAGTCTACATTTTCAGTTTGGGGTACTTCAGTACAAATTTTGTTTTTGAGAGTTGTTTGTAGGTAATAATATTGCACAGTTTCTGGTTTTAAAGTATAAAATGTGTTAAATCAAAATGAAGTATATCGTGTCCCACGAATTTAGCATAAACCGTTTCGAAAATATTCCGAAAAAACCCTCTTCAGAGTTTCTCCTTTAAGGGGCCCTAGCCCCTTTAAGAAGCAATTTTTGGGATATCTTTATAGGAACTTTTTTATATTTTAATTCCTAGAGTGACCCGCCAAAATATTTCGACGTTATTTCCGGACACCCTGTATATGTTGCAACTCTTGTTCCATTATACTACGAGAATGGCTGAAAAATAAAAAACGATCTATGGCTTTTGCCGTGCCTATGGTTTGGCGGGAGCCTTCAAACCATACAGATGACTACTATTTCTGCTTGAATTCACTTATAGAGGCAGGATTGTCAATGAAGAAAAGAGGAACAGTTTAATACCCGAATCTTCCATCAGCTATTCGACTTTTCTCACATTCAGATAGTTTACCAGTTCCTACTCCACCCCAAAAATTATGAATAAAAAATGACGACAGTATGGAAGAAGAAGAACCCAACAACGTGATGTCAGGGTCTTACATTACAGACGTCGGAGGGATGTGCTTTCTTTTTTTGAGAAGAAAAACAATCTTGTCGTTTGCTGCGACGTTAATGGCTTGATGAAATGTTTGAATCTCAACCATGATCCAAGTGAATGGAGGCTATTCAAAGACTTCTCATTCCTCCAAGCTTAGTTGAAAACCTGCATTATTTCACAACGGCAACCGCCTTCCTTCTATTCCTGTTCGTCCTGCAGGATCACATGAAGGAGACTTACACAAAAACAAGATAACTCTGCTTACTCAATGTTGTTAAAATGTATCGTTTTGTCTTAATCCGTTAGCCGGCCGCGGTGGTCTGGTGGATTAGTCGCCTGCCTGACAATCCAAAGGTAGCTGGTTCGATTCCAGCGCTCGAGTGGGTGTTTTCTTCAATTCTTCTGTCCGTCTTACTTTCTACCCTACACACACTTATATATACTCACATATACATACACACGCCCACACATATCCACACCGAAATGTCTGTGATTTTTTCTAGGCAAGAGTGCAAAATCCGACAACGAATTACCCCTCAGTCACGCCAGTTAAAGGCTGGGTAAGGCCGGTTGCCTTCTGAGAAGTGTTCTACATTGGTCACTCGCCACTCGGTAGACACCCTGATAGACTTATGGGTAGGCATATAACCAAGGGTTGATAGCCTGAGGTGGTGAGCTGGCCTGGGTTTGTCGGTAGCTGATGACCGCGGCTCGGAACCCACGTTAAGCTGTAGGTCCAGTCGCTAAATAGCCTTAGATGCTGATGCGCCTCTAACCGTAAATCCTTTCCTTTCCTTTTCTTACTCCGTTAAAATGAAATACTTCCACATATTGTACATAACAGAAACTAGAGCTAATAAAAAAATTTCTTTATCATATTCGTTTTTCTCAACCCAAGATTAATAAGCTTTGGCTCACGCAGTCAGGCAACAAAAAAAATTGTAGGTCAGTGTAATTAATATGATGGTGCAGTCACAGCCTGTGCAACAAGAAAGATGACTGAAAGTTGAGTGATAGTAGCCACAGAAGCTTTTGAACTGAATGTCGTCATTTATGGTAACGAAACAATGTGGCGTAATGTTGCAATGTAAAAGTGATCTGCAAGATATAGTTATGAGAGAAAATGCATTAAAGACGATCCACAACCAGATTCTTTGTATGTCTGCTAGACTCTTAAAGAAGCTCAATGTTTTTCCTAAATCGACGGTGCTTCTCATTTTAATGGCAAATCTTATCTTAGCTTCAATTTCTTTGCTAAAAAACTGTAATGCAGGAGCATCACTTATATACGCATGCGAAGAAAGATTAGCAGAGTATTTCGGTAGATTTTAGACAACTAGCAGGGTGAGATCGTGGTTTTTAGAATCACTTCTAGAAGCAAATTTCATGTATGCTGTATGATGCTTGAAGGAGAAATTCAAGGTCCGTTAATTTTTGAGTGATGTTTGTGGTCTTGGTGCAAAATGACTTTTTTACGGTTGCCTCGATATTTTTCGGACAGAACAGCATGTACTCTCTTAAGCTGGGCTTAAGAGGAACGAGACGGGACTCTCTGTCGGAACTTTTTGAACCAGAGCTGAGCGGTGCAGATTGATATGATCAATTTAACACTGAAGAAGGAATTTGTATTTGCCGGAGCAAAAAGTCGAATTCGGATTAAACCTCTGACGATTGAAGCGTAATCCTTCTTTTATGGTATATTAACATATCAAGAACTACAAAGATTTCTGTTGCATTTTTTTTATATTTCCAGACAAATACCTGAACACAAACGATAGCAAAAGATGGGGAAAATTTCGCTTCATATCGTCGACCAAACATATTTGGTTTGGCTTTTTAGCGCGTTGTTTGCGTTAAAAATATCTCTGGAAAAAAAAACAGCCCGGTTTCATAACACAAACAGGCCGAATTCGCAAGCCATTTTTTTTTATTATTTATGGAGGCCGAAGCGGCGATGCAACAGCAAAGGTTTCTGTTAGCAGAGCAAGAAAAAACGCCAGTTATTTTTGAGTTTTAACGGCGAAATTGCCAGAAAACTGCTCGAATCTTTTTAAAGAGTTTTAATTTCAAGCGATAGGCCTTTTTTATTCACGTGGACGAAAAAAAAACAAAGGTAAAAGGTGAATTAACAAAAAGCAGATTTGTTCTGAAATATTCAAGCGAAATTCAAGCGAAAAATTAATGTGTTCAATGAAAATAACTCACCTATACAGCTTAACGAAACATGCAGTTTTCAAACCATCACAGCAATCCTATGCTTGTCTGAAATCTATGATCATCTGAAATAAAGAAGCCAAATTATGTTGTTTTCTCCACTACTTGACTAATTAAGTAAGTGATCTATTGATAAACATCCCCCTCTTGCTCTGTCTGATATTTGCCCATTCCTTCTTCGATATATGGACATTTTTGTTAGAACTATAAGTTGTGCAAATCAATCATATTCCATGATAGTTTTCGCATTTCACTTTATCTCCTTTGTTTTGAATTGAACACATTACCACCTGCTGCCACTTTTAAAGCATCTGCTCACTATTCCACATGTTGACTAACTTATAATGAAACCGAGATGAATGTTATTTACTGCAACTCTGCACCATCATTTGCCACCGTGAAATTTTGGGTAGCTGAATTTAAACGTAGTCGTATAGTACGGTTCAAGATATATCGTTGACCGATTGGCTGCAATAAACCCGGCCAAGTTCCAAGAAACGTAAACAGGGACGGGCCTAATAAAATCAATTTTATACCCGGTTTAGTATTCTCAAAATATTTTAGTTTAGTTCGCATTCTTTCCTTAAACAGTGCAGATCTATAATTTCGATCGTATTTTTTGTTATTCCAAACGTGCTAAAAATGTGGCGCTCTTGGCCAGATAATGATCATTGTGTCTCCGGTAGTGTTAATTTTAAAAGAAAACATTTATCGCCCGATGCTAAGCAAGTTGTTAAAAATGTGTATGGTTTTTTATTGAATACAGGACTTGATGTAAATGCAGCCGCAGCAGAAACGTCGTCATTAAGGAAAACTCAGAAACTATATGTTAAAAAACGATATATACTTCGAAAATACATATAAAAAATGTAATCTTCTAGAATTATTAAAGACAGTTAATATTAAAAAAGAATATGTATGTGATACCATTGCTGCCGATATGAGACGTATGGTTTTACGCCTTGCCCCGTATTACCGTATTTTTAATCCAATTTATTATATCTGCATCAGGGAATATCCAATGTTAGAGCAGAAAACATTTCTCGGACTCTAAGTGCAAGTGCTGCAACATTAATTAGGAAAGTTGTAGCTAGTAATCCTACAGAAAGGAAAGGATTTACGGTTAGAGACGCATCAGCAACTACAGGGCTATTTAGCAACTAGACCTACAGCTTAACGTGGGTTCCGAACCACGGTCATCAGCCATCGACAACCCAGGCCAGCACTCCCCTCAGGCTATCAACCCTTGGTTATGTGCTTACCCATAAGTCTATCAGGAAGCCTACCGACTGGCGAGTGACCAATGCAGAACACTTCTCAGAACGCATCCGGCCTTAGCCAGCCTTTAACTGACGTGACCAAGGGGTAATTGGTTGTCGGATTTTACACTCTTGTCTAGAAACAATCACAAACATTTAGGAAGTAAACAGACTGACGAAAGAAAGAAAAACAACCATCCGAGCGCTGGAATCGAACCAACTACCGCTCCAATGCGGTTTGGGCACAGCAGCGGCAGGCAATATGCTCTTACCGTCCGCACCAACGCGACCGGCATTCCTACAGAAAGTTAAATAAATTTGATTAACTATATTATTAATATAGAAGATTCTTATGTATCATTTACTAATAATATAGAACCACTTATTATTAATGTAGATCAAAATGATAATGAGAGTGAAACCGAATTAAATGTATAATTAAATTTTTAAAAAAAGTTATAATTTTTATTGTACCAATAGATAAATTTATTTATTTATTTATTTTTATTGTACTAATAAATTCAAAATACACAAACCAATAAAAAATGTTTTAGTCATATATAATAATAATAACAATAATGATAATTTAATCATAATTTAACAATATTTTATGTTATCCAAAATTATTCGGAAGTTAAACCACTGCGGTTCTGGCGTCTTTTAAGAAACTAGGAATATTTTTACTGAGATTTATTGGAGCAATTAACATTTTGCCGAAGGGCAACGAACTATCTTGAAACGGACTATACCTAGTTGTCTGACGATGAACCTGCGGAACGGCCAAAAACTACAACCATTACCGATAACACTGAAGAAAGCAAATACAACATAATATATTATTTATTTGTATTGTAGGTTTATACAGTATCGGACATAAGTGGAGCGACAAATAAAATCTTCAATTTTACAATTAACAGAACATCCTTTACTTAAACCAGTGTAAATCCTAAGTAAGACAAAACTAACATAATAAAAAAACTATTATAACTCACATTACTTCTTTTCTCAGGCATCATGGCAGATATATTTTTTTCAAAGCATGTGACAAAGTGGCATTGAGTCAATTAAGTTACAGAGCACTAAACAATCTAGAGATTCACCACTAAACACCAAATTACTTTTAGAATTCTCGACGCACGTTTCGATAACCATGTTAGCATCATCCTAAATTTGTTGGCCATGATGTTCCATAAATTTTCTATGGGATTTAAATCCGGTAATTGAGCTGGCCATTTCAATGATTCAATGTTGTGCTGTTTCAACCAACCTTTCACATATTTTGACGTACGTTTCGGGTCATTATAGTACTGGTAAACCCACTTTAGAGACATATTCCACTCGGCAAAGGGTAGCATAATAAATTCTAAAATATCGGCATAAACAAATCTATCCATAATGCCAATGATTCTATGGATTGGACCAATACTTCCATGTGAGAAGCAACCTCATACGTTAACGTTCCCTTCACCGTGCTTCACAGTCTTTACGACGTAATTAGATTGAAGAATTTTATTATCTGGACGTTGAACGTGCTTGATTCCATCACTACTAATTAATGAAAACTTCGATTCATCACTAAGTAAAATGTTCCTGCAGTGCTTCTTGTTCCAGTGCACACGTTCATAGCGAATTCCAATCGGGCTTTTCTATTCTTTTTAGATAATAGTGTTTTTTTGGCTGATCTTCGTCCAAACAACCCTCCTTCACATAATCTTCGTTGAATCGTTCTTGTAGAAACATTCACTCCATTCAAATCTGTTTTTATACATGCAGCGCTCTTAAAGGGATTCGCGTAACTTATAGTAATGATTTTTTTATCTATTCGTGAAGTCGTTTTTCTCAAAACAATTGAAAAACTACTGACTTAGAGAACATTAAACGTTTGGAAATGAAACATTCCTACTCACCACTTTTATAAACTTGTACCACTCGATCCACGGATGTATTAACGCCACGAGCCATCTCACAGCCTTGTAAATGCAACTAATAAGAAATTTAAAAATGCGTCGATAAAAGTTACTAAATAGTTTTTTAAGGAGAATTTTTTGTCGCCCCTTTTTTGTCGCCTTATTCAGAGATACAATAAAAATAATAAAAGTAAACATTCTGTGTTTCAGAAAAAATATTTACAATTTAGGGATTCAATAAGGTACGTTTATATATATTTACTGCTAATACAGGGGGTTGTTCTACAAATCAACGAATAGAATTTATCGCTTCACCTATGTCCGAAACTATATGTATAACTAACCAAATATATCAATTCTTCTATTGGAACCTTTGGTGTGAAATACTAAAGTTGAAGAGATTTACGACTAAACCCCAAATCACTTTTTTTGAACTGCTTGACGCACGTAACTGTGTGTTTCTGACTTTTTCTGTGAATTTGGTTGAGTTTATCACAGAACAGGAAAGGTAGTTGGTTTGGTAGATTTTCAAATTCCGATGAATTCAGTTACTTTCCGAAGGTATGGTTAAGATATGACATGACATTTTTGCCATTTTCGATTCGAAAAATGAAAATTTAGATGATTCTATTAAGAACTTAAATAATAAATCCCAAAATATAATATTCACGCATAAACTCGAAAACAAAGATAGTATACCATTTCTGGATGTTTTAGTTAGTAGAAACAATAAAAATAGGTAAGATTTTGACATTTTCTGAAAAAAACACCACCACTTCGAGATACATTCCTGACGATTCAAATCATGGCTTTCAAAATTAGAAGTCTAGTTTAAATTTTATGGTAAATAGATTAATTAATTTTCCTTTAAATAAAGATAATTATAACAAAAAATTAAAATTAATTAGGGAGGTATCTGAAGTGAATGGTTATAATAAAAACATCGTAGGTAAATTAATTAGAAAACAAATTCAGAAAATTATTGAAAGAATCTTCGACTTTTCAAAAGGATCACAACTCAAAGAAATTCATGGTAATACCATTTGATGCCCAATTAACAAGAGGGCAAGACAAAATTTTGAAAAAAGTGGACATTAAGGTTGTGTACAAACCATATAATAATTTAAGAGAAGTTCTGGGTAATCCAAAGGATAAAGTAGAGCAACATGAAAAGTCGGGGATTTACGAAATTAGTTGTCAAGACTGTGATCGAAGGTATATTGGGCAAACAAAAAGATCCATATTGACAAGATATAAAGAACATATTGCCCACATTAGATATGGGAGAAATGAAAAATCTTGTGTCTCCCAACATGCAATCGAATACGACCACAGTATAGATATTTGTAATTTAAGACTACTTAACAGTGTTAATAACAATAGGGCTTTGGATGCACATGAAAGCATTCAAATAGAAAAATGTAAGAAAATCATGAAACCATGATAATTTTCAATTATTAATGTAAGACTTAGTAAACTTCACGGTTTATGATTTTTACATGCTTCGTTAGGTAGGCTTTTCAAATAAATAGAATATAGTTTAGTTTTAGAATTAGATTAAATTATTTCCTGATAATGCTAACATGGTTAGCGAAACGTACGTCGAGCAGTTCAAAAAAAGTTATTTGGTGTTTAGTGGTAAATCTCTTCAAGTTTAGCAACCAAATATACTATATATATATATATATATATATATATATATATATATATATATATATATATATATATATATATATATATATATATATATATCATCATCATCAGCCCGTATCGATCCACTGCAGGATGAAGGCCTCTTCAGCATGCTTCCAACCTTCACGGTCCTGGGCTTTCCTCGGCCACTCGGGTCCAATATACTTAACGATGCCATCAATCCATCGTGCTTTCGGTCTTCTTCGCGGACGTTTGCGATCAAGCGGTATCCACTCCAGGATTGCCTTGATCCATCTGTCGACCCATCGCCTCGCTATATGGCCTGCCCATCTCCATTTCAATTGTTTTTTACTCTTCCAATGATGTCACAGACTTTTGTTTGTTCCCTGATTCATGCGCATGACTTTCTGTCTCGTCTTGTAATGCCAAGCATACATCTTTCCATTCCCCTCTGTGCCACCCGAAGTTTTTGAATTGATTGCGATGTGAGTGTCCAGGTTTCACTTCCGTATGTCATAACGGGTAGAACGCACTGATCGAAGACTTTTCTTTTCAGGCAAAGTGGGAGTCTGCTCTTAAACACTATGTTGAGCCTACCAAATGCCTGCCAGCCACATTTAACACGCCATTCCACCTCCTGCGCGGTATTCCCCTCCATTGAAATCCTCTGCCCAAGATATATAAAGCTGTCCACAATCTCTAAATCCCTTCCTAAAACTGAAATTCTTCTGTCCTGAGCGAAGTTATTGAACATAACCTGACTCTTTTTCAGGTTTATTTTCAAGCCAAATGGTTTGCCAGTCCTTTGCAGTTCCTGTATGTGTCCTTGCAGCTCCTCTGGGTCTTGTGAAATGAGAATAATATCATCTGCAAATCTAAGATGGTTTAAGTTTGCACCATTGATCTTTACACCATCCTGTTCCCAATCCAGTTTACGGAATACTTCTTCAAGGCCAGCCGAGAAAAGAATAGGTGATATTGCGTCACCCTGCCGTACACCTCGTTCTATATTAATTCCCACCTCAAGATCATCAAGGTGAATTGTGGCTGTAGCTCCACCATATATCGATTCTAATAGGTTTACATAAGCTCTCTCTACACCTTGGCTAAGCAGTGCATCCATTATCGCATGCTTTGAGATGGAATCAAATGCTTTTTCGTAGTCGATAAAAGCCAAGCACAGTGGCATGGTGTCTTCGTTGTGCCTTTCTATGATCCTTATGTGCTCCTTTTTTTATGTAAAATGATCACTTCTGCATTTTTCCATAAGTCAGGTACTTTTTGTTCTTTGAGGCATTTTGAGTATAATTTTGCCAGTGTTTTATGTAACGTTCGACCACCAGCTTTTAGCATTTCGACAGTTACACTATCCTTTCCTGGAGCCTTGCCGTTCTTCATCAATTCTATAGCATTTGTTACTTCCTCCACTAGGATATCTGGCATTTGTTCTTCCGTGGGTATTGCTGTCTCTGACTGGCTCTGATCTTCATATAACTGGGAATAAAACCTTCTGACAATCTCTAACATTTGGGTACGCGCCCTGCACACTGTGCCATCCTCACGCTTTAAAGCATATATTTGCGTTCTTTTGTTTCTCAGCTTCTGTTTAGCTTTGTTAATTCCTTTGTTTTCTTCCAGGGTTTTTTGCACTAGCTGCATATTGAATCGTGTCCTCTCTGATACGTTTTCTTATAGTTTTGCAGAGCTCAGTGTACTCGACCCTGCCAAAAGGACTACCTGCATTTCTCATTGCTCGCCGTTTCTTCATTAAATCAATGGTCTCATTGGAGGTTTTTGTTTGTTTGAGACATTTTTCTTCTGGTGCTATTGAAGCAGCCGTTTGAAGTACATTGTTGGCGATATATATATATATATATATATATATATATATATATATATATATATATATATATATATATATATATAATGATACTGTATATGAATAAAAACCAAACTGGGACGACCACGTTTAAATCACCCAAATCACTCAATTACTCAAAATTTTATGTTGATAAATGAAGGTGATAGTGAGAGAGAAAACATATAGTTCAAACAAGGGAAGCAGGTCAGTCTGGATGACCTATCACCAGAGATTGACAAAAAAACGATAATCCTTTGATGAAACATCAAATATTAAACCAATATATCAATGTACACACCAATCTGAACTAAAGGAAAGCAATGGGAACGCTGAATATAATTGTATTTTCTAAATTAATCTCCTAAACATTCAATATAATGAGTTTTCCAATAAGATTGTTAGAACTTTCAAATGTAATAGGGGGAATACTCTTTGAAATGAAAATGTCACTTTTGGACCGCCGTGTTCAGTATAATGTGTCAATTCGCCATGGAAAGATACACGATTCAACAACGCCTAGAAATTGGGCTGTAGAGCAGTTGGAAAGCCATCCACACTTTGGGAAAAAAATTATATTTTCTGACGAAGCACAATTCTGGTTTAATCGGATTGTGTACACACATAACTCCAGAAGTGATTCAGGAGTTACCTTTTCATCATGAGCACTGGTTTGTGCAGTTTTTGGACTGAAGAAGTAATAGAACCTTCTTTTTTTTATGACGATAATGGAAATCGTGTAATTGTTAATGATGAACATTATAGAAACATGTTAAAAGAATTTCTTTGGCCTGAACCGATAAATGTAGATATTTACAATGTTTGCTTTAAACAAGATTATGCAACTTATCACATATCTCGCAACAACCGATTTATTGCAAGAAAAGTTTCCTGGACGCGTTATTTTGCTATATGGTGACGTCAACTGACCTACAAGATCATGAGATTTGGCGCCCTTGGATTATTTTTATGGGGTGATGTTAATTCTCTGGTTTACAGAAATAAAGCCCGAATAATTCTTGAACTTAAAAGAAACATTCAGGTCGAAAAGTGAGCCTCAAGAACACATTCCACCAGAAGGAAGTCGAAGGAAACATTTGTTCTTCACAATAAAATAAAAATTACTGCGACACTCTTATTGACACACCATAATCGCCGACAGAACATTCAGCTTCTTATTTACATTCTGTCAAAAAAGTACCGGGGATTGATCATTTGAAAAGCCTGTTTAAAGGGAATGTCAAAATTATTTTTATCGCTAAGTTTCAACTGTCCTCTATACTGACGCGGATTTTGAACATCATCTGTCATTTAGTTTGTTTACAATGTTCGATTTTGTCAGTTCATCTCAAGTGGGTTTTGCGATGATTACAATGAATAAAAACATCGAACAAACAATTTGTCTTTGCAAATGGAATTTCGTGGTCCGAGTCGCTGAAAATGTTGCAAAAGGCTTCTGGTGAATCGACTTTAATAAAAACACGTGCATATGAGTGGTACAACGCTTTCAAAAGCGGTCGTCCACGTCGTCCAACGTCTTGAACTGAAGTTAACATCGCTAAAGTGAAGGAAATGGTGATCGAAAATCGTCATTTAACTTTGAGCTGATCTTTCTGTGTCTTACAATTCAATTCGTACCAGTTTAAGCGATTGTTTGGGCATGAAACGCCCGACTAGTGTCGAAAGACCTGAATTTTCTTCAGAAACTCAATCGCGTAAAGGTCGCTGAAGACATGCTAGAACGACTCAATTCCGACCCCACATTCATAAAACGCATTGTAACTGGTGATGAAACATGGGAATATGACTTAGACATGCAAACTAGTCGATAAGCGTCGGAATGGAGCCTTCCAGCTGAGCCGCAACCGAAAAAACCACGTCAAAGTCGATCAAAAGATAAGGTGATGTTGACTGTTTTCTTTGATTACCGCGGTGTTAGGCACTCGGAATTCTTGCCAGAAGGACAGACGATAAATAAAGAATATTATCTGAGCATTATGCGGCGTTTGAGAGAGCAAATTCGTCGAGAAAGGCCAGATTTGTGGAAAAAAAACTCTCACAATGATAGCCATCTCACAAGGCTATCATTGTGAATGAATTTCTGGCCAACACCATCGAACAACCACCGTATTCACCTGATACGGCTCTGGCCGGCTTCTTTCTCTTTCCAAAACTCAAATTATCACTTCGTTTTCCAGTTCAGTCGCACCCGTTTTCAGTCGATAGAAGGCATAAAAGAGAATTAGCGGCGAGAACTGAAGTCGATTCCGAAAAATGCGTTTAAAAAATGTTTTGACAATTGGATTATTCGTTGGCATAAGTTTATTATTTCGGAAGGGCCTACTTTGAAGGCGATACAAGAAATTTGGATAAATAATAAAGATTTTGTGTTTTATTGATCAAATCCCGGTACTTTTTTGACTGAATGTATATTCCTACAGGTAGGGAAATACAAAATAACCGCTGGAGGGCAGATCTGGAGGAAAGGAAGTTTGTGTACAAAATTCGGAGTAAGATTTGTGCATGAGAATTAACTGAAATACAACACTTGTGAGCTGGGTCGTTATCTTACTGAAAGAAAACGCTTCGGTTCAATTTTCTCCATATATTCCCCATCTTCCGCTAATTTCTTTCGCTAAATGCTAAATACACATAATTTATGCAAAATAATTTATTATCTCTGTTAAAGTTGGATTTACGGAATCTGTTTGGAATTCCGAAGCAACTAACTCCGATCCGCTGACCTGCTTCTTTATTTTTCTATTCAAGATGCGTAGTTGGAAATAGTGTTTTCTATTTTTGCGGTCCGGACGGCGGTCGCGGTAAAAATGCAAATTTCCGCCCGCAAGGAAAAGCCGGGAGAGTTCGTTAGTTGACTTATTTAAGTTTCGCGAAGTGGATATCTAATTGTCGAAACGCAAAATGTATAGCGGGGTGGTGGACAGGGCGGTTTGAGGGGAGTCGGAACAACTTTTCTAGCCGGGAACGTCGGAATAAAAAAGTTTAAAAGCGATTTGATTTTACTACATACTTTTGCAAAGCATTCCCCGTAGAATACAAAAATCTGAAAACGTTTCTCTAACTAGACATACTTGCATTAACAACTTTATGATGTGGAACTTTGAAATAATAATAAATTAATGCCTTAAACCCTAAAAAAATAGACAGCGTGTTTGGTGCATCCTTCGCCAAATTAAAATAGCCGATACGGGGGAGGGGGTCTTTTATTTGATTTAATTCAGGGGTTAATTATTTAATTCTTTATTTGAAAAATTCCCCAAAAGTCAGCATTAAAACTGGAATAAAAAGAAAGTTATTGATATATCCTCCCAATTATTTTTTTATTTTATTGTGTAATGAAAATCACAATTAGATACAAGCAACATCGACTTTTTTTATAGACTCGCATAGTTTTTGGAAGAAGTAAAAATAAATTTAAAGCTAAATTTTAAATTGCATATTAAAAAAAAACTAAAAGCGATCATAGTCTTCAAATTCTCTAAAAAACATCTCTAGTTTATTATCTTTCTATCTATCTCTTTCTTACATAGGGTACGAACGTTCCTTAGACTTGAAGTAAAAATAAAATCTTAATAATCAATGTTTTAATTAATCACAAATCTTGCTCGAACACTAGAGCTTAACAGTCAGGGAGTAATTAAATGTTTTCCCAAATTCGTGGATTGGGAGGGATGGTCCTATCCCATGGCCTCCACGGTCCCCAGACCTAACTCCGTTGGATTTTTACATCTAAAGAACTTGCGCGAAGAATGCGCGCGTGCATACGCAGCGAAGGTCAGTAATTCGAGCAAGATTAATTGTATTTAATTAAAACATTGATTATTAAGATTTTATTTTTACTTCAAGTCCAAGGAACGTTAGTACCCTATGTAAGAAAGAGATAGCAGCCAGACTTATCGGCGCAAGAGTGAGATAGCATTTTCTACCTACTTAGCGTATGATATTTACGCAAATAAGTAATATCGAATATTAGCCTCAAGCTGGGTCTACACCAATAAAATTTTGCGTTTGTGTTGAATTTACTGGAACAATTTGATTGAATTATCTGATGGACAACAGATGGTTCGTGTGCCACTCACATTGCCGCTCAGGCACACCACATACAACACATACAACCCGTCACAAATCTTACTCGACAACTGGAGCTTAACAGTCAGGGAGTATTTAAATAATGTTTTCCCAAATTCGTGGATTGGGAGGGATGGTCCTATCCCATGGCCTCCACGGTCCCCAGACCTAACTCCGTTGGATTTTTACATCTAAAGAACTTGCGCGAAGAATGCGCGCGTGCATACGCAGCGAAGGTCAGTAATTCGAGCAAGATTAATTGTATTTAATTAAAACATTGATTATTAAGATTTTATTTTTACTTCAAGTCCAAGGAACGTTAGTACCCTATGTAAGAAAGAGATAGCAGCCAGACTTATCGGCGCAAGAGTGAGATAGCATTTTCTACCTACTTAGCGTATGATATTTACGCAAATAAGTAATATCGAATATTAGCCTCAAGCTGGGTCTACACCAATAAAATTTTGCGTTTGTGTTGAATTTACTGGAACAATTTGATTGAATTATCTGATGGACAACAGATGGTTCGTGTGCCACTCACATTGCCGCTCAGGCACACCACATACAACACATACAACCCGTCACAAATCTTACTCGACAACTGGAGCTTAACAGTCAGGGAGTATTTAAATAATGTTTTCCCAAATTCGTGGATTGGGAGGGATGGTCCTATCCCATGGCCTCCACGGTCCCCAGACCTAACTCCGTTGGATTTTTACATCTAAAGAACTTGCGCGAAGAATGCGCGCGTGCATACGCAGCGAAGGTCAGTAATTCGAGCAAGATTAATTGTATTTAATTAAAACATTGATTATTAAGATTTTATTTTTACTTCAAGTCCAAGGAACGTTAGTACCCTATGTAAGAAAGAGATAGCAGCCAGACTTATCGGCGCAAGAGTGAGATAGCATTTTCTACCTACTTAGCGTATGATATTTACGCAAATAAGTAATATCGAATATTAGCCTCAAGCTGGGTCTACACCAATAAAATTTTGCGTTTGTGTTGAATTTACTGGAACAATTTGATTGAATTATCTGATGGACAACAGATGGTTCGTGTGCCACTCACATTGCCGCTCAGGCACACCACATACAACACATACAACCCGCACAACGCAAATTTTCTTCCAAAAATTTTGGGAGGCTATAAAAAAAAGTAGATGTCGCTTGCATCTAATTTCGATTTTCATAGAACCCTACGATATTACACATTAAAATAAAAAAATGATTTGGAGGATATACCAGTTGGAGGATATACCAATAACTAATGTTTAATTTAAGTTTAAAAGCTGACTTTTGAAATTTTTCAAATAAAGAATTAATTAACTTTAATTAATAATGCTTTATGGGGGCTGAGGAGATAACAAAAAACCCCTCCTATCGACCATTTTAATTTAGCAAACGATGTACCAAACACTCTGTAAAACTGGTTGAAAAATTAAAAAGCCTGGGGTTAAAAATGAACTTAAATAAAAACAGTGTTCAGAAGTTCCCAACATCATAATCCATCATCAACCTGTTGAAGTCCACTGCTGGACATAACGCTCCTCTAAGAGCTTCCACTGCATTCAGTCCTGCACCGCCTGCATCCAGTTTATTTTGATACATTTTAAGTCATCAGTATATATAGTAAAGGGACGTCCTCTATTCCCGAAGGCTTCCGATCTCGATCTCCATTCGGGGGGTTCGTTTAGTTCATCTGTCATCAACCGCTCTCGCAACATGACCCACATTTCAACATCGCTATTCTTTCCAAGGCATCGTTTTCGTATTTCTGTGTTTGGTATTCAGTCTCTGAAAGCAACTACCAGCATTGTCCGTTCCATTATATCCAGTGAGTATCTTTCTAATTGTCTTATTTGTCAATCAATTCTTCTATTGGAACCTTCGGCGCAAAACACTAAACCCGAAGAGATTTATCTTATGATACTAACACGACTAGCGAAACGTACGTCGAGAAGTTTAAAAATGTATTTTGGTGTTTAGTGGTAAATCTCTTCCGAGTTTAGCGTTTTGTCATTGTTGAGGTCTCTGAAGACCAGGCAAGAAAAAATATATTGATTAATTCTGGAATGATTTAAATTAAGGCCTAAAACAATCGTGCTTAATTTCTCTCATAAACAAAAAAAACGATTTCTCGCTAAAATAATTCTGTTGAATCGGCACGACGTTTAACTTTGCAATATTACCTTGTAGTAAATCATCCATTAGTGTGCAAAAAGATGTTCGTTATACTCTAGAACTCAAGTTTTAAGCTGGATTAAAAAAAAAGCATGATACTGATCTATTAAAAAAAAAACAAAATCACAAAATATAAGAATGAATTACCCTCGATATACTATTGCTCTTCTATTGCGATACAACTGTCTAATGGCGTGTATCGACATTCTAGCGGTGTGAGGTGGCCTATCTTACACAAACCAAACAAAAGAAAACCTGATTAATTGCTGTATCCAAAACGTCTCGATCATGAACTCACAACGCCAAACAATAAACTTTGAAGATCAGGCTGCTTAAATGGCACTGGTTATAGTGCAAAATGAAAACCATCATCTACATTAAACCGTCTTGGCCGTCAGCCATACCAAATAATGAGCTTTCAAGATCAGAAACATGTTCATAGTATAGCGAATATATAAAAATGAGTCTCAAACTTCCTATGATAAGATTGGGGATGCTACGAAACGAGAACTAACATCTATCTAAAACCCATGGAGCCTACGCTTGAATTTCGAAAAGTCAATTATGGCAACAACGTCAGCTTAAATTTGTATTCACAATTAAAAATATTATATTTTGATTAGTAATAGGATGCTTCAAACCTACTTAGATTCAAATCGAATTAGACTGGGTGCTGTGAAATGAGAATTAACACCCAACTTAAATCAATTGAACAACTTGAAGAGATTTACTACTCAGCACCAAAACGCTTTTTTGAACTGCTCCACGCACGTTTCGCTAACCATGTTAGCATCATCAGGAGATGATGTAATCTAATTAAATAATCTCCTGATGATGATAAGATTAAATCATCTCCTGATGATGCTAACATGGTTAGCGAAACGTGCGTCGAGCAGTTCAAAAAAGCGTTTTCGTGTTTAGTGGTAAATCTCTTCACGTTTACCCAACTTAAACCTTAATGGCAAACACCCAAATTTTAAAAATTTCAAAGAAACAACAACGCCACACAATCAACTTTGAAAATCAAAGTTGGCACGCCAAATGACAAGTACTATGCGGTATGACAAAGAGGAACAGATTAATTATTCTATTAGAACTTTCGGTGTGAAATAGTTACACTCGGCAAGATTTACATCTAGACGTACGGTTCGCAAACTATGTTAGCATCATCAGGAGATTGAATCATCTAGATTCACGGATGAACAGAATAAAAGGAAAAAAACTACAATTAGAATAAGAAGGAAGGGGAAGACGAGAATGGAGAAAGGATAAAAAAGGAAAAACTAAGGAAAACTTCCCTGATAAAGTTCGGTGTTTTTTAGCGTGCGCCATCTCATCGATAGCGATCGACTGGGTGCAGAGTGGCCCGGATTTATCTTAACGCGAGAACGATCGTGGCGAATAAATCAGGAGATCACGGCATCAATAACGACCAGGCCGAATAAATCGCGGATCGACTGCCATAAAAATAAAACACCTGCGACTTAGGAATTTATTTTTATGGGATGGCGGTGAGCGGAGTGACCGTTTTCCATTCGGGCTGCGTGCCGCCCGGCAGTCATAATCGCGAATCCGAACACATTCCCGAGAATATGTTTTCGTCCCGGATGAACACCTCCTAAATAATAGTTATCCGAAAAGGGGTGTAAATCATTTCTTCGCGCCGGTTGCGGGCCGATTCTTCTTTATTATATCTACACATTTTTGTACCCGCAACATCAATAATTCACAGAACGAAAGTATTATATGAAATGGATAAAGCTTTGTGTTTTTCGGGCTTGAAAACCGCCGCGGACTCAAATTCTTCCTGGTGTTTTACCAGCTCGAACAGCTGACATCTTCGGAGGTCTAGCTTACATTACTCGCAGGCGACTGATGGCATCCATATGTGAGAAGTTACCAAGCACCCGGAATTCTCGCCCTCAATTTTATACTTTTTAATATTTATCGATCTTTTCTAGGACTTTCTGCCTCAGACCCGCGATGGATTGATCTATTTTTTTTGCATACTTCCTCTCCGTTTGCATGACATTTTAACAATGTAAGGTTTGTTTAGAAAAAGAATGAGATCTACGCGGACCTAAGTCATACAAAACATGTCGGAATAATATAACGAAACTTTTGAAATTTAAAGAAAAGAATTAGTGATTTTGCCACAATTACCTCTTTTTATTCAAAATCCCTCTCGCATCAATACATCGCTCGGCACATTCAACCAATGAAGATTTTTGGAATCGCCTCAATTGGCCTCGTCACGGCTTCTTGGATTTGAATAACACTGTCATACACACACATGAATACTGTCATAAAGTTTTGAAAACAGGAAACAGTCACATAGAGATAAATCAGGCCAAGACGGAGGATATTGAAGCACACATGCTTGTTTTTTCGCCAAAAATTTACGAACAAGATGGTGTATTATCGTGCAACAAAAACCAACTTTCCGGCGCTCGATATTCAGTCCTCACTCGAACGGTTCTCTTCTACAAATGCTCCATAATATCCAGATAACATTCACCAGTGACATGTTGACCATGTAGAACGAATTCATGAAGTACCTTTACAGTGTTTAAAAAAATAACATTGTCTTTTGTCGTGAGTTCTGGACACGCAGTTTTTTCGATATCGGAGAGCCTGGGGACTTCCACGTAACAGTTTGGCACTTTGTTTGAGAATCGGGCTTGAAGCATCAAATCTCATCACCAGTTACAATCAATTCTAGGAATGTGCAGTTCCGTCTGGCTATTCTAATAAGGGCCTTGCAATGTTCAACGCGAGGTTAACCAAGCTTGAAACAAAATTTAATTTTAGTTCTTTGTTCCATCGTGTTTTTGTGACGACGTGACAAAACTCACTGTCACTTTAAGCGCTATAAGTTGACAATCCATTGATCGATTATAATTATGGCGGTCACATTTTATATGTTACGTATTCTTTTAATAGATGGTGTTACTAGTTTTCTTTACAATTAAAAATTCTGTAATTTTTCCGACACGCTGGTGGTGCCTGTGACTGACGTGCAGATTACTCCCCTATACGGATCAATTTAATCCGGATACACCTGACCAAAGTGATCAACCGTAAACATGGTTTTCTGCCTACGTCAACTACAAGAAAAGCATATTGAACAACAACAGAATATGTACATTGCCTTCGTTGGTATTACAAAGGCATTTGACACTGTGAATAGAGACGCCCTGTAACTGATTATCACAAAGTTCGGCATTCCTCAGAAAGTCACCAAGATCTGGAAAATCTTTCTTGTTAATAACAGAGCTCTAGTGTCGCACAATGGTAAAATGGAAGGCCCTTTTGAAACCACCTCCGGTGTTAGGTAGGCCTGAGTTATGGCCCCAGTTTATTCAACATCTTTATAACAGCATTGATGATTATCGTTGACAGGAAGCTGGAGGATAAAGGCGTTGCGATACGCTATATGACTGACAGAGGCCTCTTGAATCTGTCTCGCCTTAAAGCCAAAACAAATAAATTATTTTTTTTTACATTAGGTTAATGTTAATAATTAGTGTCAGAAACCTGATCATTAACGAAATATTATGAGAACCTCTTAGGGTGCTTCAAGAGGAAGACAGAGCCATGCATATGGGGAGTTTTAGAACACTGCAGACGCTACAATTTTGAATTGAACTGTATAACCTATACAATTTGCCAGATCTTAAAGCGAGACTGTCGGACAGGGGACTTAGGCAAACAGAACTTAATACCCTAGAACGGACACTGAATTAAAATGGCTATGACAGGCGTCAAATAAAAAGGCATATTAATAAAGTTCAGGCAACAAATCATCCACCAATTCACTAGAGAATTGTCCCAAAACCCCAAAGTTCTTTTGCCATACATCAAGGGAGTCACCGATAAAATTTTCCACGTATTCAGATCCCGTAATGTCAAAACGATATTTATAACAAAAAGAAATATATTCAGTTTCCTTAGGTCAGTGAAAGATAAGATTCCACAAGAGTCACATGACGTCTATGAGATTCCTTGTTCTGGTTGCTCCCATTCAAATATCGGCCAGACCAATAGACGTATCTAAAATCGCATATACGAACATTATCTCGCCGTCCGATCTCAGATGGATCTCTTCTCAAGTCTAACAGAACAACATATCTAAACGGCCATAAAAAATGCCCAAATTGCCTAACCAAGAGGGACGACGGTCTTAGAGTTCCAAATAGATGGAAATCCCTTATTTCCAAATTGTCCATCGTCTTCTCATCGCCATCCCTCAACTGAGCGCTAAACCTACAACCTTACTATTAATTAAAAGGTACGCAGATTGAGACGGCCGGGCAAAGCAACTAATAACAGTAACAACTAGTAACAGACTAATAGAGCAAGTATAGAAAAACCTAAGAGAATCAATCAAACATGAGAAACTGGAAGGACATGACAAGAAATAGAACCCAAAGGCGCCGACTCCTTAAACACGTCAAGGCCCATCTAGGGCTGTTGAGTAAATGCTGATGATAATAATGAGGATTCCAAAAAAAAATTGTATTTAGAAATCCTGGCAATCTGTAAAACTATCCCCAATTCCCTAATAGTACAACACGGCCCCCCTCCCACCCTTAGTACGTAAGTTATATTAAACCCACTCCCTTCTTTCCAACTAGTTCGGTTCAACTAACTTCTTATGCTCCCCCACTCCTCGTTCAAGTCTTCAAACTTCCACAACAGAAAAACGAGAAAAAAATCCCATCGGGATAAAAAAAGTCCCGAGGCAGCAACGGCGCCGCCTCCCGGTAACTCGTTCCGCCGTACGTGTCCTATCGCTGGCCGAGATCTGCCGCCGCGACATATTCTCGCACACTCGACGTCCCTTTACATCCCGCCACATCCTCAAACACGCCGAACCGAATTAAATCTCATATTTCGCGGCGTATGTTGATTTTAGCGCCTGTTCCTCATTCCGCACCTGTCATGTTTGCTCCGAGTGTGTTGGCGGACGGTTATGGTGGTCGGTGTGACGAGGACGAGGGCATGGTACAGTTGTGAGGATATGAGCTCGTCGTCGTTTGAATACTAATGGGAAAGAAAATGGTTCAGATTAAATGGCGAGGCCTGCTTCTGTAACACTTATGGAAACTGATCTATATAATGAAAGCAGAAGCGCACAATATCTCTCTGACCCAATTTAAGGAACGAATGTTATACCACATAAAAACATAGTTTCATTTCAATTAGAAAAATTAGTTCAAGGCAACCCACCATTTGAGTTGGGCGACTTGAGTTCTTCGGGTATTTTTTAAGAACTTACATATCATAAATCATATCCCAAAACTTGCTGAGCCCAAATCAGCTACATCTTGTTGAGGGAACTATTTAATTTCAGTAAATTTACAAAACATAAGTCATATTACAGTGTAGTAATACATCTAGATCTATTTTTTAGAAAGGGTCTTATTCTGCATGAAAAATACTTCAATTTTAGTATAAAAAAGGACATCAAAAATATACATAGCTGAAGTGAGTTGCCGGTTTTGGGTGTTTTTAACGAATTTAAAGAAAAAAAGTAAAGTGTTTGGGTTAGAGGCGCATCAGCAACTAGGCTATTTAGCGACTGGACTTACAGCTTAACGTGGGTTCCGAACCACGGTCATCAGCTTCCGACAAACCCAGGCCAGCACCCCCCTCGGGCTATAAACCCTCCCTTGGTTATGTGCCTACCCATAAGTCTATCAGGAAACCTACCGACTGGCGAGTGACCAACGCAGAACACTTCTCAGAAGGCATCCGGCCTTACCCAGCCTTTAACTGGCGTGACTGAGGGGTAATTCGTAGTCGGATTTTACACTCTTGCCTAGAAACAATCACAAACATTTAGGAAAGATAAACGGACAGAAGAAAGAAAAATAACCATCCGAGCGCTGGAATCGAACCAGCTTTCGCTCCAGCGCGGATTCGGCAAAGCAGGCGCTCTTACCGCCGCACCAACGCGACCGGCTTTAACGAATTTATAAAATATAAGTATTATTCAAAAAAATCTTACACATCTACATTAGACATCTAGATCTATTTTATTGAATGGATCTTATTCTGCATGAAAAATACTTCAGTGTCAGGATAAAAACGAACCTCAAAAATATATATACACCTGAAGTGAAATGAGTTGCGCGTTTAAGGTATTTTTAAGGAATTAATAAAATATATGCCATATTTAAAAAAAAGCATACACATCTACATAAAATAGCTTATACTGGATGAAAAATTCTTGAGTGTCAGGATAAAAAGGAACTTCAAAATATATATATTTATAAACAGGGTGTCCGATAATTTATAGTACACATCAAAACTGCATATTTTTTTAGTAAAAATAATGCGATTTAACCCAATTTACCTTAGTCCAAAAGTTAATAGTAACCAAGATACAACGTGTAATATCTCGAAAATTTTTATGTAGATTGTAGAGGGCGCTGTCTGAGACACGTTTTGAAAGATCACCACTTTTTTGCGTCTTAGTATATTTGCATTTTTAGTGAAAAATATTATTTTGTTCACCTTTTTGAAGTAAAAAATGTATGCCTTGCAAATGTCGCTACGAGTTACCATTTTCTAGATATCTGCGGTTTAAATTGTTCATTGCACCATTTTAAATTGCGTTTTTGAAACATAACATTTGTGTTTGCTTTCCATTTTTTGTCTTAGTTCTAGAAGAATGTTATCTAAATATTTGGGTAAATGAATTTGAAGAAAATTAAGATATAGTTTGTCTTTTAAATTAGGTGGTAATTCGAACGGATCATTGGATTATTACATAATCACCATAATCATTACATAATCACCAATATGACCACATCAAACATTAATATCAAATTCGTATTGGAAATGACGTTCAGATACTAATAAGTGTGGATTTTCTAAATCTCTCGCATGTTTATTTAAAAAATAGGATACACCACTTCGTGTAAACATTGCTACGTCTGTAAACAATATTTTTTTAAACATGGCATTAATATTTTGCTGGGTATGACAGAATCGAGCAAATTCCAGTTTGGCTGGCAAATCATCTTCCAGTAGATCCTATACAGGCATGAAGTGAAACGGATACAGTCCCTCCTCATGAAAAATTTTGCGTACGGTGGACTTGCCTATCCCAAATCCCAGAGCAATGCCTCTTGTGCTTCAGGGTTTTCGGTTACGCGAACAATTTCTTCTTCCTAGTCAGTGGGTATAGTCTTCGGACGACATGCGGAATCTCGCTTCGGACGGAAAGAACCTATTTCACCCAGCCTGTCGTAGAGATTTTTGAAAATCTGAAAATCCGGCTGTCTTCGTCATGGATACGTTTCCAAATATCTTCGATGAGACCGGCGTCATTTAAAATTTTCCTACGTGTATATGGCTATCATATCTCGCATCTCTTCATTAGAAAACAATTTCTGTCTGGGCATTTTGTTCTTGACTTAAGTCAAAATCTTTCAAAAACTATTTTACTATAGTATATTAAAATTATTATTATTATTATTATTTAAAACTATTTTAACTATTTAAATTCTCACAATATTGAGAAGAGTGCAATGAACAATTGAAAAGAGTGCAATGAACAATTTAAACCCAGATATCTAGAAAACGGGACCTCGGAGCGACATTTACAAGGTATACCTTATTTTCGTAAAAAAGATGGATAAAATAATATTTTAATTAAAAATGCGAATACACTAAGGCGCAAAAAAGTTGTGACATTTCAAACGTAGAAGTGTCGCAGACAGCGCCCTCTACAATCTACATACAAATTTTCGAGAGAAAAATTTTTCATTTAAATTTCTTATTTTAAAAAAGCCCCCATTATCAAATTTCGTTCAAGAAAGATACTTTTTAAGAAATTTATTGACGAAAATTGAAAATAAAATTATTTTTTCTTTAACACCCTGTATTTTGGTTACTATTAAGTTTTGAACTAAGATAAGTTGAGTTAAATCGCAATATTTTTACCCAAAATATCTGCAATTTTGCTGTGTACCATTAATTAGCGGACGCCCTGTATATACTATATACTATATATATATATATATATATATATATATATATATATATATATATATATATATATATATATATATATATATATATATATATATATATATATACATACACACCCAGCTGAAGTGAAGTGGGTTGTGCACTTTAAGTATTTTTAACGAATTATATAATATAAAATATTATTATATTATAAATAAAATATATTATAAAATATAAATCATATTCAAAAAGTCATACACATCTACATAAGGCATCTAGATCTATTTTCTAGAAAGGATGTTATTCTGCATGAAAAACACATCCGTTTCAATATAAAAAATACCTCAAAAACATTTACAGCTGGGGAATAGTGAGATACGCGTTTGAGTTAGCGAATTTCAGTACCAAGAAGCTAGAGAGAAAGCTGGATACAGCTAGAGAAAAGAGAGTTGTACGTTTCGGGCATTTTTCATGAATCTACCGAATAGAAGACGGTGAAAAAAATTATACACACCCAACTAAGACACCTAAATCCACATTGACGAAAGGATCTTATTGTGTTTTGTTTATTTTTTAGTTTTAGTGTAATATTTTTGTTTATAACTTATTTTTTCGTTTCAGAAATTGTTTCACTGAATGTAACTGAGGAAGATGCGATGGATCTTCAAGAAAACGAGCTTATCATCACCCCCGATGGGGAAAGAACCCTTCAGGCTTTTGAAACGAGTAAGCTAAATTTATGACATTTATAAATTAATTAATATTTGTTTAAGCATAAATACAGAAAACAATGCGATTTGAATGCAGGAAAAATAGATATTTTGAAAAGTACGAACGTGCAATCAGCAACAATATTATCATAGAGGCGACCAAACTTTTACCAGTCGTACGAACACAAATGTTTACTTTTTACTCCACGGAAAAAAAGGGAAGTTCGCTTCGGAAACGGGCCGCGAAATTCCCCAGAGCCGAACATCTGTTTTGTCTCTCTAAGCCGACGCATTGTTTTCACTGAATACAAAAATTAAAAGCGCCGAACTTTTTCCATTTAAAATTCGCCACGATTTGTCAATCGCACAAGGAAAGAACAACAAACGCTCAAACAACAACAACAAATGTTAATACAGCAGCGAAGCCACTATATTAACTTGTTTTCTTTTTCATCGTCACCATGTCAACATATATTTTAATTTACAATGTTTTATACGAATTAAGTCAACGATTTAATATAAAGTTCCTCAATGGACTCATTGACAATCTGTTTGTCATGACTAATAAGTTGGAAAAACCAAAAAAAAAAAACAAAACATCAAAATTACTTAATTAAAATTAATGAATTAATTAATTAACTTAAATTAATTAACTAATTAAGAGACTTCCAAGGATATGGATCGTCAATGTGCTGAACAAACTACAAAATGTATATTAACTAGATTTCTAGAACACACGATTTTTATTATAAATGAAAGAAGAAAGAAGATATAATACATTGTCAAGCAAAAAAGGCTTTCCATTTATACTACAGTATAAATAAGTTGCACTCTTCGGATCTATTATTCGAAGAGATTTACCACTAAGACACTCTTTTAAACTTCTCGATGCACGTTTCACTGGCCATATTAGCATCATCAGGAGATGTTTCAATTTAAGGGAATCCAAGAAACCGAATCATCTCATGATGATACTAACATGGTTAGCAAACCACGCGTCAAAGTATAAAAACATTATTTGGTGTTTAGTGGTAAATTTCTTCGAGTTCACTCTTTAAATCTTCCAAATCTATGGGGTTAGGTTTAAACGTTTTCATAGACTAAAGTGGGTTAAATGTATTTAGAAGTGCTTTGGGAATAGAACTTTAAAAAACTAAATACAGTTAAGCTCTTTGGATACTTATTGGGAATCCACCAAACATAGAAGTCTTTCTGAGAATAAAGTAATAAATAATCATAAATAATAAATAATAATAATAGTGTTCCAACATCAATCTACAGCTGTTTTTGCGGTCCCACACCAGACACCACCGCCACAGATTCCTCTATCTGGCTGCTAATTTTCGCGGAAATAACCGTGAGGGGGCCCACACATCGATTCTCGCCCCGAACAATGGTCCCGCCGACGCTTAAATAAAGATTGATGAATATTGAGGAAGTTGGATTCATTATGGCTTTGACCCCGGCAAGGCCGACAATAGCCCCATCGTTTCGCAGAAACAATGGGAACCCCTGCAGCCCCCTAACTCCCCAGCGCCGTCCGCAGAAAGACAACTCGGCTTTTTTTTATGGATTAATTAAATTTTGTGCGTTATTGTTTACACGTGCTTTTTTCTGGTCCCTGGGGTGAGGAGTTTGCTTGTGGAGCAGTTTATTATCAGACAGTTGACTTTTTATTAACAGATTTCGTAATTCCGTGTACAAAAAGGAGAAAAATAAATTGCCTTAATATGGAACATAAAAATTAATGATGTTTAACAAAACGTCCATGTTTACAGGTCGAGTAAAAAGATGTCAACAAAAAAGGAACGTAATTTTTAGTAAGAATATCCTGGTATCATACCGTGTACATTGTGACCGTCTATTTCTCAGGACTCTAAACCCTTAGAGAAGATTGTAGGCTAATTGAAAAGTTCACGGAGCCTCTACACAGCAGTAAAAGAACTATATAATCTACCAAATCTGGCCAAAATCTGATCAAAAATAACTTCGAGTAAAACTTTCTAACCAACAATTGAATCTTTTTCGAAAGAATGAAATATATTTTAAACGTTGTTTTTTAACTATAGATACGACTTTGGTTTACTACTATGATTCTGACCTGTGACAACAAACCGCAAAGTGAACTGAACTCCAAAATCGACTAAAAAGTGTATAACATAATTTTTTTGCGACGCAAAAGGCATCTGTTAATTGATTGCCTTCACCCCGGTAAAACAATAACAAAACAGTATTACTCAAACCTTTTGGGTCAATTGGATGCAAAAATACGTGAGAAAAGAGCTGGTTTAACGAAGAAAAAAAAAATTCATCAAAATAATGCACCGGCTCACAGAGGTGTTGTTGCAATGGCAAAATGGAAAGGAAATGATTTACGGTTAGAGGCGCATCAGCATCTAAGGCTATTTAGCGACTGAACCTACAGCTTAACGTGGGTTCCGAACCACGGTCATCAGCTACCGACAAACCCAGGCCAGCACCCCCCTCAGGCTATCAACCCTTGGTTATGTGCCTACCCATAAGTCTATCAGGAAGCCTACCGACTGGCGAGTGACCAACGTAGAACACTTTTCAGAGGGCATCCGGCTTTACCCAGCATTTAACTGGCGTGACTAAGGGGTAATTCGTTGTCGGATTTTACACTCTTGCCTAGAAACAATCACAGACATTTAGGTGTGGTTATGTGTGAGTATGTGTGTGTATATGTGAGTGTATATAAGTGTATGTGTAGGGGAGGAATTAAGACGGACAGAAGAATTAAAGAAAAACTCCCATCCGGGCGCTGGAATCGAACCAGCTACCTTTGGATTGCCAGGCAGGCGACTAACCCACCAGACCACCGCGGTCGGCATTGCAATGGCAAAATTGAAGAAGTTACACTGCCAATTGTTGCAACATCCACCGTACTCATCAGATCCGGCCCACTCTGACTTTAATCCGTTCCCAAAGCTCAAAAAATTCGTACGTAGCAAGCATTTTTTATCAAATGAAGAAGTTATAGCAGCCGTAGATGAGTGTTGTGAAGGACTTCCAGAAAATCACTTCAGAGATGGAATAAATGAATTGGAGAACCGCTGGAAAAAATATATTGAGCTTAAGGAATAAATACAGAAGAAAAAAGAAAGTAAAAATAGTCATGATGGTCGTCAAATTTCGTTTGAAGGCAACACGATAAGAAGATGACACTTTATTTTGTCGACTATGTTCTATAGCAACCCTCGGAGTGAAACACAAAATTCGAAAAGATTTATCACTAAACACCAAACCACTTTACTTTAACTTCTCGAAACGCGTTTCGCTAACCATGTTAGCATCATCAGGAAATGATTTAATCTGAGAGATTGATCAAGATTAAATAATCTCCTGATGATGCTAAAATGGTTAACGAAACGCGCGTAGAAAAGATGTTAACAACAATAACTCGTTAACAATCCGCATAATTACCCGGTAGATTCAATCTTTTTGATTGGAGTAGTCGTTCGTTGCCGATAAATTCAGATTTGGGAGCGGCCCAACCGGTCAAAATACCCCTGACAAGCACGGCCGTCCCATTCGTCTCTGATTTAATTTACTTCCCGATCGATCCAGATCACTCCATCAACGACGGCACGACGGCCGCAAAAGGTCTTCGTGACGATATCGCTTTATTTCCGCCCCAATCGGAAAGTGGAATAATTGATCCGTTTCGGTTAACATCTTAGTTGCAGCGCGAAAAGACGGAGACACTTACATCGAGATCATCATCGGTGTACTCACCGCCATCATGCTGCTTCTGTTCGTCGTCTTCCTGGTGATCCTGATCATTAACAAACGGCACAAGCTTCAAGGATCGCCTACGCTATTCCGGAATCCTTTTGGTGTGAAGATGAACATGAAGGTGAGTGTTAAAACGTACTAACTGAGAGGTTTTATAGGGATGAATGTGATTTCAGGACATGCTGATGAATTTTTCGAGCGGTAATGCCCAACCGAACGCTGCCCAGAGCGTTCCGATTACGCCGGTGAGTCATCCGGATAGTTACATTGAGACGGTAACACCTATGACCTACGAAGAGTATCGTTCTTCGTTGGCTGGAAACTATTATCCGCCAAACTATGCAACGTTGAGGTAAGATTGGAACAAAAAAAATACAATCAATTTTCACGTAATAGCTGTGACGGCTCGTGGATTTTTAAAGTGGGAGGGCGTAGAAGAAGATAATGCTGCTGAATATTTTTTTGCGTTCCCCTTCCTCCTTTTTCGTGCTATTGAAACCCTATACAGGAGGTAAAATATGGTGTTTTGCTCTGAAAAATTGTTTACTGTGATAAATGCTGGAGGGGCGACGTCCTAACACCCTGCCCCACGAGCCGCCACTGCTTAACAGTTAAGAGCTCTTTTTAAAACACTGTTTAAACTTCGCATATGTGCATGTCAGATAATATCTCTTGAATTACATATTTGTTTTAATGGTATACGTGTTATTTTTGATATAACAAGGGGAAATCGAAGGCTTTCAAATCGGGTTATCTTGGTGATCACATGACCTTGACAAATCGAAAAACTAACTTTCCTAGAAAGATGTTTCTCAAAATAACCATTAGATCCCAAGCTAATACATCGGTCAATAAGTTCCCGGTCTGACATATACGTGGCGTCACTTACGAAAAATTCATACCATTGATCGATTGTGCCAATGAAAAACGACAGTGGAACGATTCGACAATGGAGAAAAAAGAATTTTGGGTGTTGATTGAGCTGTAGAAAAATACTGTTGAAGCAAAACAATGGCTAGAAAAATATTACCCGAACTCTCCCCAGGAAAACCAACCATAATTGATTGGTATGCTAAATTCAAACGTGGTCGTACAAGCACCGATGCTGCCGAACGTTCTGGACGTCCAAATGGGATTGGTTACACCATACAACATGAGTAAAATTCACAAAATGATTTTACAAAACCGTAAAGTAAAGCTGCAGGAGATAGTTGATAGCATGAAGATATCGACAATTTTACATGATCATTTGGGAATACGTAAATTGTTATCGAAATGGGTACCGCGTTTGCTCACAGCGGACCAAAAACGACGTATTGATGATTCTGGGCAATGCTTGGAGCTGTTTAGCGAAATAAAGAGAATTTCTTCATACGGTATGTGACAATGGATGAAACGGAACATGACAATGGTTGGGAAACACTAAATTGCATGAATCGCACTTCGAATTGCTTGTTCATCTACCGTATTCTCCAGATCTGGCCCCCAGCGACTATTTCATGTTCTCAGACCTTCAATAAAGAGGTAATTTCCGAAACTTAAGGATATTTCGAAGGCAAAGTGAGAGAAACCGTTCTATAAAAAGGGTGTAGAAATATTAGAAAAGCTTTCGCTCTTTAAGGAGAATAATGTCCAAATTTGCAACAAAATGACCAATGCGTTATATGGTATGTCCCCATTTTGTTGAAACTACATATGCCTAGGAAGTGACTTCTAATAGGTATCAAGGTAATTTTATCAGGCTCAAATTCGTCAATTTTATTTATTAAATAAAAAAAAATTTAATTAAAATCTCATTGACTGCAAAAGACCATTTAGCAACTAACAGGTTTCTCGGAAGTTTGCCTAAACTTTTCCAACGTTCTTCCAGAATGCGAGGCTTACCTTCATATACACAAGATTTCAAGCACTCCCAAAGATAAAAATCCCACATGGAAAGATTCGGTGACCGACGAGGCCGCGGAACATCGTCCAAGTGAGAAATTGCTCGCAAGTTAGGGAATGCAGCTCGAATGCAACATTCATGCAAGCTTTGGCGACACCATCTTATTGAAATCACATATTCTTTCAATTTATGCCATGTTTCCTAAGTTCTAATTTGAAAAAAAAATCAAAAAAACAGCAAAGAACCTGCCCGAAAGAAAGTTTTGAAAAAATTTGGACAGAAGTCCTCTAAGATGTTCCACTGAGGAGATTTCCAGAAAGACACGCTTCAGGACTAATTGACAATTGATTCATTCTTCGACACAATTGTTAACATCTCAGATTACCAATTTTAAAAAGGTCTACTCCTTCTGGGACTAGGATACCTCGGGGTTGTCAAGCCCGTAGCTTTGAAAATCCAAGTCCCTGAGGGATTATTTATTAAAGACACTTAAAGGTCCAAGTGAGCTTTATCATTAATCGTATTGTCAGCATGAATGAACCAGGATGAAAAAATATTTTGACAATAAACAAACGTTGTTGACTGATCTAACGATCTATATCCAATGATCCCATTCATCAAAAAGAGCGCACCTTAACAATCACCGCGTTATTTAATGCTCAGTAGAATCAGTTTTGAAAAATTTTGTAAAAAAATTGGAAAAAAGTCCTCCAAGATGTGTCATTGAAGAGAGTTTCAGAAAGACGCGCTTCAGGACTAATTGACATATAACCATTCATCCTTCGACACAATTGTTAACTTCTTAGATTACCAGTTTTAAAAAGGTCTACTCCTTCTGGGGCTAGGGTTCCTCGGGGTTGTCAAGCCCGTAGCGTGGAAAATCCAAGCCCCCCGAGGGGTCTTACTGTTACCATGAATGAACCAAGATGATGGAATATTTTGACAATAAACAGACGTAGTTTCTCAGTGATCAAAAAAGAGCACACTTTAACAATTAGCGCGTTACTTAATGCACAATAAACTTAATTGAAATCAACATAACGATAATGGTCATAATGTTTTCTTTTGGTTTCAGATGTCAAACATCGGTGGAACCTCCCCTCGACACACCCGAAGATGAAACCCCACCCGAGGTGCCCCCGCTGCCCAGTTCCCCCGACCTGCAATCGCCCCTCAACTATCGCAGCCTCCAAAACACTTCCACCGCCACAAACACCAAAACAGTCAGCCTGGTAAATCATTATTCCAAGCAAAACAACGAGAGGTCGACGACGAAATTTTACACGGCGCCCAGAGAGAAACACCGGGTAATAGTAAAAGAGAAAAAATTTAAATAAACACGGCAGTTTTTCCGGAGATTTCCGGTAGGGGAAGGAGGGCGAGAGACCGTTAAAGGGGGTTAGAATTTATTATTGCCCCTCTATTTTTCATTACTTAACATCTCAGGAGTCGAGTTTTCATTTCTCCGGCCTTCGCTAATGCCCGTTAATTTATCGAGGGACTTTTGTGATTTATCTCGCTTAAAATTGCGAGAATTTATGGCGGATTTTGGCGGTTATTCATTCGGCAACCGCCCCCTACTTATTAACTGGTTTGAATTTTTCTCTAACAGCCGACCTTGACACACAGAGGAGGAAAATCCGCTCAATCACGTTTAAATCGGGAAAAGAAAACAGTATTACATATATTTCGTACGAGGCAAAGCCAAATTAAATGACAAACTTGTGATAATTTGCGGACATTGTTAAGAACACTATATAAGCGGGAGAGGCTTGTGTGAATTTCCACGTAGAAAGTTCCTCACTGACATGCCCATGGAAATCATTTCTCGATGCGCGTTTGACTCTCCATCCACATGTTAGCATCATTACGCGCATTTCGCTAACTATGTAGCATATTCAGCAACTCATAGCAAAATAGTTAAGAAGAAAGAGAAGCCGATCCAAAAAATTTTTAAAAAGGGTCTTACCATGAAACAAACCTATTCAAAATAATTCTAGAAGCCAAACTGTGATAAATGAACCAGAGTTTATCACAGTAGCATGTTCTAGATGAAAAATACTTTATTGATAATATAAAGCACTAGTGCAATATAATGCGCCAGAACTTCCAGAATTCCGCCAAGAAGAGTGGCACTTTTCCACTAGAATATGTCTCTAGATGTAATAAGAGGTCTATAAATGAGAGATCTCATACCTATTCAGTGCGATTTTGAACTCCCTAGAGCCACTTCGTGATCCGCAATGCATTCTGAAAATGAGTGACCACAATTGTGAGCAACGGTGGGCAAGTTTCAAGTGTTTCATACTTGGACACAGCGCACAGAGCGACTTTTTTTGGTCCTGGTGAGGTAAGAGTATGTCATTCCTGGCTCTGATGCTGGGGATCTGCCGTGAAACTATTTTATTTCAAATATATATATATATATATATATATATATATATATATATATATATATATATATATATATATATATATATATATATATATATATATATATGTATATATCATCATCATCATCATCATCATCTGCACGAACATTCGCTTTCTGCATTAGTTAATTTCAAAGTTAATTTCTTATAAAGATTGTACGCCTGAATTTCAAACAAACTCCTTTTACTGTACAAATGTTTCATTTCTGAGTCAAGTCATTTCTGTTTTGTAAATTTAGTTATTATCATCATCAACCCGTATCAATCCACTGCAGGCTAAAGGTATCTACAGCATGTTTCCACGGTCCTGGGCTTTCCTTTGCCACTCTGGTCCAAAATAATGCATTTTCATATTGCATTTTTCATTTACTGCATTTTTCCATAAGTCAGGTAATTTTTGTTCTTTGAGGCATTTTGAGTATAATTTTGCCAGTGTTTTATGTAACGTCCGACCACCAGCTTTTAGCATTTCGACAGTTACACTGTCCTTTCCTGGAGCCTTGCCGTTTTTCATCGATTCTATAGCATTTGTTACTTCCTCCACTAGGATATCTGGCATTTGTTCTTCCGTGGGTATTGTTGTCTTTGATTGGTTCTGATCTTCATATAACAGGGAATAAAATTTTCTGACAACTGTGCCATCCTCACGCCTAAAGGCATATATTTGCGTTCTTTTGTTTCTCAGCTCCTGTTTAGCCTTGTTAATTCCTTTGTTTTCTTCCAGGGTTTTTTGCACTAGCTACATGTTAAATCGGTGCGTGTCCTCTCTGATACGTTTTCTTATAGTTTTGCAGAGCTCAGTGTACTCGACACTGCCAAAAGGAGTACCTGCATTTCTCATTGCCCGCCGTTTCTTCATTAAATCAATGTCTCACTGGAAATTTTTGCCTGAGTGGTGCTATTGCAGCAGCCGTTTGAAGCACATTGTTGGCGATTTCTTCATATTGAACTGATAGTTCCAGTTCCTCCGGATCTTGTAACACAGCAAACGGGTTTGACAAAGCAATCGCAAAATCGCTTCCTCTCTCCAGCAGTTTCCCAGAATCCTCTTTGCCCTTCTTTGATCTTACCATTCTTTCACGTTCTCTTCGACAATTAATCCTAAATTTTGTTCGTACCATTCGGTGGTCACTTCCAACATTATATATATATATATATATATATATATATATATATATATATATATATATATATATATATATATATATAAACATATTAACACGAATCCAGGGAGAAACACAATAGAAAGGAAGATGAACAATGTCTAAAACACGGTTGTCTTCAGTCAGCTGAGAAAAAAAATACCCGTCGTGACCAATGCAGTATTAACACAGTTTAAGAAACGTAGTGTATATTATTAAAAGTTTAAAATAAGGGAGTCCAAACAGATCGTTTACCATTGCCCATCATATTAATTGTTTCTTAATTTGGTCAACAGGTCACCCCACCTTTAATCAGCTGGAACATTGTGCCAAGCATGGGACATCCGTACAACTGTAAAGAAGTAGAACTGACCCCGATTCCAAGATATTCAATGAGACCTGTCGAAAAACTTGGATCTTGTCACGCTGGGGAGGTAATACAACTTTCAATTACACGTTCTTAATAGAGAAAAATAATCATTCACCATCAATTAAAAATTAACTCATCTATTATCAAAAATGGCGTTCACACTGAAAATCCAAAAAAATTTAGTTTGAATTTGGCGTAATAACAATAAAAAATTACCAAAAAAATGTTTACTTCGTAGAAAAATTATGCCAAGTTCATTTACATTTTACAAAGAGAAAGTTAATTTTTAGTTCAAAAGGGAATTCAAATAAATGTTATCTTGTTCCGGTAAATATTTTAACGTATAATAGAAGCAATGTCCTTATTTTTTCCTTGGACCTTAACAGGTTTTCGCGATTTAGGGCTGATTTTTTTATCGAATATATTCTTCATAGTTACATTAGCTATAGCTTTAGCTCTTAACTCCTTCTGAAGGTGTATTGTTTTAATCTCATTATTCAAGATTTTTTCTATAAGATTTCTATACGTGTTGCATTGAAGTCGATTGTACTTCAATATACTTTACTAGGGAGCATGGTATCAAGATGTATGAAAATGAGTGAGTGTATTTCTGAAAATCAAAAAAATCTTTTGACTTTTGAGTCAAAACCATTTCGTCTTTAATCGCTTCAAGAGTTCTACTCGATGATACTATACAAGGCTATACATTTGGGAGTACCTACATTTTCGTTCATAAGGAGCATAACCAGCTTCGGAAAACTTTCGTTCAATCGATATTATTGGTGGCTAATGTTTAATAAGATTTTTTATGTCTAGATTATCGTAGACTATTCCGTCTACAATTTTTATTAAGGTGCAGGCAATATGGCATCCAACGCGTTCTGTCGTCATTACATGCCGTATCCCACAGTAAGTTTTTATTCACCATGCAATGCTCTATTGAATTAACTCCATTTTATTTCCATTTGTAAAAGGAGTTGAACACATTAGCCTTAGGGAGAGCCATTTTGCATATCGAATAAAATATTCCCAATAGTACATTTTGTAAGGTTTTTGTCGTAATGTTTTTCGATTTTACATGCAGTTTCAATTTTAAGAGGTTATTAGATTTTTCTTTTTCAAGATCATTTGTTATATTTAATTGACCGTAATTCTTTACATATTAGCAAAAGTCGCACCTATCCTTTTTGAGCTTAAAAAAAGAAATATTGAATTCGCTGTTTGGCAGTAGATATTAATTTGCATCATGATTTGAAGGTACAGTCTATAGTCCAGTACAAATGTTTAATTTCTGAATCAAGCCATTTCTGTTTTGTAAAATTAGTTAATTTTTTCACATATTCTACCCATTTTGGAATACTATAATATATATATATATATATATATATATATATATATATATATATATATATATATATATATATATATATATATATATATATATATATATATATATATATATATATATATATATATATATATATATATATATATATATATATATATATATATATATATGGTCGGACTTTACATAAAACACTAGCAAAATTATATTCAAAATATCTCAAAGAACAAGTACCCAGCTTATGGAAATATGCAGAAGTGATTCTTTTACATAAGAAAGGAGCACGAGAAGATTTTAAGAACTACCGTCCACTAAGCCTCCTATCATTGGTGTACAAAATTTTCACCAAGATAATATCCAAAAGAATACTAAGAAAACTTAAAGACGCACAACTAAGAGAGCAACCAGGATTCAGAAGCGGATTCAGTACAATGGATCATCCAGGTCCTACAGCAGATCATAGAAAGACACAACGAATACACTATGCCTCTGTGCTTGGCTTTTATCGATTATGAAAAAGCATTTGATTCAATCTCAAAGCGGGCCATAATGGATGCATTGCATTGATCAAGGTGTAGGGGAAGCCTATGTAAATCTACTAGGATCGATATATGATGAAGCTACAGCGACAGTCCGTCCACCTTGACGATCTTGAGGTTGGAATAAATATAGAGCGGGGCGTACGGCAGGGTAACGCAATATCGCCTCTTCTTTTCTCAGCCTGCCTGGAAGAAGTGTTCCGTAATCTCGATTGGGAACAGGATGGAATAAGGATTAATGGTACCTACTTAAATCATCTTAGATACGCAGATAATATCGTTCTTCTTTCCCAAGACCCAGAGGAGCTGCAAGGACACGTACAGGAGTTGCAAAGGGCTGGGGAACCATTTGGCTTGAAAATAAACCAGAAGAAGAGTCAGGTCATGTTAAATAAATTTGCTGAGGACAAAAGGATTTCTATTTTAGGAATGGATTTGGAAGTTGTGGATCACTATACCCATGTGGATCACTATACGTGACATACGGAAATGAGACCTGGACAGCCACATCACAGTCAGTTCTGCACAGTCAGAAAGATTTGACATTACTAGACGGGATAGAAAGAGCTGAACATGGATCAGAGAACAAACGAAAGTGAATGACATAATTGCAAGAATAAAGAAATTTTAATGGAAGTAGGCAGGCCATATAGCGAGGCGATGGGACGAAAGATGGACCAGGGCGGCCCTGGACTGGATACCGCTTGATCGTAAACGTCCACGGAGAAGACCGAAAACACGATGGACTGATGACATTATTAAGTATATTGGACCCGAATGGCAGAGGAGAGCTCAGGACCGCGAGAGTTGGAAGCATGCTGTAGATACCTTCATCCTGCAGTGGATTGATACGGGTTGATGATGATAATAACTAAATTTACAAAACAGAAATGACTTGACTCAGAAATGAAACATTTGTACAGTAAAAGGAGTTTGTTTGAAATTCAGGCGTACAATCTTTATAAGAAATTCACTTTGAAATTAACTAATGCAGAAAGCGAATGTTCGTGCGGTTTTTACAGGAAGATGTTCACAGCAGACATCAGAAAATCACAGACGCTCAAAATTGATCAATCAGGGAGCAATTGGAATAGCAATATCATAGAAAATCTTTCAATGCAGACGATTGATAAGTAAGAAAAATTTTTTAAAAGAAATACAAAGATTGAATCATCTCCTGATGATGCTTATACGGTTAGCGAAACGCGCTTCCAGAAATTAAATAAAGTAATTTGGTTTTTAGTGGTAAATCTCTTCGAGTTTAGTATTTAACACCCAAGGTTCCAATAGAAGAATTGAGATTATATTAATGTCAAATTTTCCTTGCATAACAGGTTACATTTAAGTTTCCTCTGATAGTTACTAGAGGAATATTATTTACAGTATTCATTAAGCCTATTTTGGTGTGTTTTAGTCTATATTGATTTATAAAGTTATTTTATTTCATGTTTTCTTATGTTTAAAGGCCAGCATACTTGAATCTTACTACATACTTTTCTTTGCAACAACACCGTTATTAACGAGAAAATTAACCATTTTCCGAGCGAAGGGATCCGAACAGAAACAGAAAGGGATTATAGTTTAGGGAGAACTATAATGCGTTTAATTTCTTTTTGCGTCCACGGAATAGACGTCGTTCTAGGCTGGTGAATTTCTGGCCCGGAAAAGGGCAGTTGTTGTAAATCAATAGGCAATTTGGCTACAAGAAAGGGCCATTGTGCTCACTCTCTCTCGCTCCCGCCCGGCCAAAGTTAAGTTATGTAAGGTCGGCTAACTTTGCGAACTTCGAGATACATGCATTATGAGCCGGCGAGGCCGAATTATATTGGGCGCGCAAACTTTCCCAAAATAAAACATCCGACAACACTTTTCCTCTCGACCCGTACTATACCGAGTGAATCAACGAACTCAAGACTATTTAACGTAATAGATAAAAAATTAAATCACCATTGACCATTAACAATAATAGTTTAAATACATTTTATTTTAAACTCGAAGAGATGTACCACTAAACTAACCAAATATATATTTTAAACTTGATGATCTGAGATTAAATCTCCTGATGATGCTAATATGGTTAGCGAAACGCGCGTCGAAAAGTTTACAAAAGAGATTTGGTGTTTCTCTTCAGAATCTCTTCAAGTTTAGTGTTGCATATAATTTTATCTAACCCAGATATTCACTTTACTTTGACCAACTTTTTCAACTGAAATGGACCTGAAATTGACCCTGAATTCAACCTCTTTTCAGGAATATGTTCCCTAATTGCTCATTTTGAGTGTTTTGATTTTTTTATTATTCCTTTAAAAACAGCACGAACGTCGAATTGCATTGCAAATATATATATATATATATATATATATATATATATATATATATATATATATATATATATATATATATATATATATATATATATATATAATCGTAGTTTTTTTGTAAGTTATCTCTTAAAGTATACGGATGTGAGAAAAAGATATAGAAACAATTTTGTAGGAAATAAAATTCTCTGCAAAAAAAGTCCCCTCCAATTTCTTTCTTCATAAAATTCATATTTATGGCGACATTCTCAATAATAAATTCATTAACTCTATATAATCAACATTTTAAGACCTAAAAACGTATTTTTTTTTCTGAAAATTTGTTGAAATATAGTATAAAAATATAGTAAAAAAAGTTGCAAAATTTTTTATATTTCAGAAAAATGACGTTTGTAGGTATTAAAATGTTTGTAGGTTTTAAATTAATTTATTATCAAGAACATCTCCATAAATATGAATTTTCATGAAGAAAATGGAGAGGACCTTTTTTGTAGAGAATTTAATTTCCTACAAAACTGCTAATATATATCTTTTTCTCAAATCCCTATACTTTAAGAGATACTTACAAAAAACTACGATTTTATCAAAAAATGAACTTAGATCGTCTTGAGGCACGTGTTATTATTGTTAAAAAAAATTCCCTCGTATTTTTTCATTTAAAGGAAGGTTTTTTGGGGGGTTGGAAAAAATTAATTTTTTAACGACCACCCTAATATATATATATATATATATATATATATATATATATATATATATATATATATATATATATATATATATATATATATTGAAACAAAAACCATTTTGAAACAAGAAGATATAGTGAAGAACATAAAAGTGCAAAGACTTCGTTGGTTTGGACATATAAGAAAAATGGAAGATAACAAGATAGTAAAGAATATTGCAATGTGGAGACCAAATATTAACAGAAGAAGTTGGCGACCGAAAAGTAGGTGGGAGGATCTGGTGCGGGAAGACATAAGGAAATTGGAAATACAAGCATGGTGGGAAAAGATACAGGATCAAGATACGTGGAAGAAAATATCGGAAGAAGCAGACAAACAATAGGATAACATTAGTCAAGAATTGAGGAACGTGCGCTAACTCACCACAAGAAATGAGTTTCTAGAACTCGAAAGAATTGAGCGGCTACAATTCCTAATGAAATGTAGAGCCGTGTGTATGTTTATATATATATATATATATATATATATATATATATATATATATATATATATATATATATATATATATATATATATATATATAAACACACACACGATTTTTAGTGATTTCTTCGAGTGATCCAGCAGTAATGAGTCATCATGTGATCATCCCATCAACTTTCATTAAAAGTGTAACTTGTGGTCCATCGAAAATACCAGCCTTAAGTTGCTCTTTGCTCAAACCAGGAAATTTCCTCGATATATAATTAAAACAGGAACCATTTTTATCCAATGCTTTGACATACTGTTTCATTAGTTCCAAATTTATGTGCAATGGAGGCAAATTTATTTTCCTTCTACTAACTAACGCTGTGTTTATGATATTTTGTTTTCCAACTGTAAAGTCTTTTCTTTCAGTTCGGGTCATTTAAATGCGATTGTTTTGATGATGACATCTTTCAGGTTTTATTTACTAACTTTTTTAATTGAACAAACAAAAACAAACAAGTTAAATAGCTACTGAGAAGAAAATATCAATACTACTGAGAGTGTTGCTAGACACTATACTTTAACAATTACGTTTAAGTCTCGGCGGCACCATTTTTTTTTATTTTATAGACCTGTGTAATCTACCTATTTTGTTTTGTTTTTGTTTTAATCTTATAAGCAATGAAATTGCCTGTAATAGCAATAAATGTTTCTATTTTAGTTTTCCTTGTACGAAACTGAGAACCTGGAAGACATCATACCGGACGTTTGTCGATTGGTCGCTGTCCGAACATCAAACCCCGACAAATTCAAAGGCGATCCCGTCGAAATGCTACGCGAGATCCGTTTTCTAGCTGGACTGAACGATTCGAATCTCTGCAAAGTCCTCGGGGTAAGTTCAGAGGTCACTCTATAGTTCACATTAGTGGTAAACAGATAATCCACAAATATCATGCTCAATCCACAAGTAAAATGGTATAAGGACAGTGTGAAGAAACCGATCGAGAGAGTTGATTGATTTAGTATTGTCTCTTCAAACTTATTTGAAAATACCAAAGTTAATATTAAAATTATTTATTCTCGTAGGTGTGTACTGCAGAACAGCCACCCCTCACCATCATTGAGTACGGCGAGATGGGTGATCTAGCTCAATATTTACAGTTTCTGGTCAACAGGAATGGAAGCATAAGGCCAGCGGAAAATCAGCCAATAAGGTTTGTTACACGGATAATAATAGTAACAATCAAAAAAAAAATTGATAAGTAGCGCAGAAAAGGTGAAGTAAGTAGGTCAGTTGAACACAACGGCATTGCCTTCTATTGAGACAATGTTAGGCCACATGTACCTTTGGCCTCCCAACTTAAACTTTTGCCACTTAACTGGGATGTTTTGGTCCATCCCCCGTACTGTCCCGATCTTGCGAGCTCCGACTACCATTCATTTAGATCGCTTTAAAACAGCTTATATCATAAAAAAATGTACTTGCTTGAAAAACTTGAAAAATCATCTGGATCAGTTCTTTGGCCAGAAAAACAAGAAGTGATCCAAAAGACTTATTCTTCTTTCTGAGGATTTTTGATTTGCGAGATGAATTGAAAATCTTTGTTACAGATAAAAATAGCTCATTTTCAGAGTTTTTATAAGGAAATATTTTCAGATTTGAATGACTTGAATAGGAGTTTACAAGACCGTAACAAAAACATTTTACTAATGACAGACGAAGTCAATGCCTTCATCAAGAAGCTTGGTATTTGGATTATACACCTTGAAAAACGCAATTTTGATGCATTTGCTTTAACTTCCGATTATATTACAAAAAATATGGACTTACAAAATGATATTATTGATCGAATATTGGAGAAGATGAAAACGAATTTGAAAATTCTATTACTGGAATATTTTCCAGAGAGCAACGATGATTTGTCGAAAGATAGGTTATCAATCCTTTTGATGAAATGTTGCTGCAGCTGCTGAATTATGTGTTGAGATTCACAACCAACTTACTGAAATATCAGTCGACAAAAACTCTACAACTAGAATTTTTATCTCAAGATTTAGATGAGTTTTAGTTTTTAGATTGAAGTTTTGGCTTGTACGACGATGTGAATACAGAAGCCTAGTAGCGGAAGCTTTGAATACATTGATTCCCTTGGCTACTTCTTATGCAAAAAAGCTTCTCGTCTATCGTCGCTTTATAAAGTAACTAGAGAAATCATCTATTATCACTGTAAAATAATTTGCTTATGTGTGTTTGCAATGATGATCCACGTATAGAAAAATTAAATTCATTCACATTAAATTATTATTTCAAAAAACTTTGACTATTACTTTATTTAAGTTTATTTTATTATGTTGATATTACCTGGTAATATTTAATATTCTAGCACTTGTTTTTAAATTAAACCAACTTTAATAAAAGGATATTCCTGAACGCTACCCCTAGATTATAAAACGATATATTAGAGTATATAGGGATGGTACACAACAGCAGAGCCTCGTTAATATAGTAAAGCTAAGTACAATCAGAGGACGCTAGTCCGAAAGACATTGTTATATACTACCTCACATTCATCCCCTCGGCACGATGGATTTACGCCTGGATTCCGCAGTTTTAAGAGCTATCAAACCTCTTAAAACCAACTTGGGTACCTCGGGTGCGTCAAGCCCATACTTGGAGTTAACTCAAAGGAGCAAAAGACTTACGGCTAATTATAACAATTCGCGTAGTTTTTCTATTTTTCAGCTATATGTCTCCATCGACCAGTTTTTATATGCAAACAGAGCGCACACACACGCAAAAACCGGCCTAATTGATCGCGCTTAGAATGAAGTTAATTTAATTTAGAGCCTTTTTGAATGGTGATTTTTTGCTCCATTACCTGACCTCTATTGACTCTGTTCGCTCGCACAACAAAGGGCCAGTTTCGCCATGACGTACGATAAAAGTTTTCCTTTTTCCTCTTTCAAACTCGCCAATATGGCGAATTGATTTATAATTTGCAACGAGCGCGGCTCAATAATGAGAGAACAATGGAAAAGGTTATTGTGATATTTGTCAGTAAATGGTCGAAAAATAAGTTCGTTCATTTTAGAGTGTAATAAAATATTATTTATTTTATACACAGGATAAATTCGATCAGTTATGCAGGGCCTTCGTTTACAAAGTAATTCAGTTCATTTTTTTATCTTAATAGGTGTTACGGTTAATAATGTCGATTTTGCCAACAGATGGCTTTACTAATAAATTTGTTAGCATAGACTAATGACGTCTAAGACGTTTTGGAGGACAAACATACGCCATCAAAAGCCAGTTCGTTATTAACTGTCATTGTGAAAAAAAAACAGTGTTTCATAGCTTTGAATATGCCGAATTATGTATCAGAAAAAAACGTTTTGGCGAAAGTTTAATAACTCTTTCATTTGGAGAAAACGGCTGCTGAAAGTTATAGATTATTGGGAAGCTTATGGTGAACATGCTCTAATCCAAAAAAACTTGTGAATGATGGTTTAAAAGCTTTAAAAGTGGTGATTTTGATATAAAAGACAAGGAACGTCCAGAGCAGCCGAAACAGTTTGAATATTTGCAAGCATTATTGGATGAAGATTCAACTCATACGTTGACACAATTGGCAGAAGCATTGAATGTTGCCCAATCCACTATTTCTGAAAGTTATACGCATTGGGAAAGATCCAGGAGGAAGGAAAATGGGTTCCATATGAACTGAAGGAAAGAGACATTGAACGGCGAAAAACGACTTGTGAAATTTCACTTACCAAACAGAAAAGAATAGGTTTTTTCGAATTGTGACAGGTGGTGAAAGATGGATCTATTTTGACAGCTCAAAGTTCACAAAAATCATTGGTAGACCCTGGCCAGCCTTCAACATCACAACCAGTGGGCAATATACATGGAAAAAAGGGTTTGCTGTTTATTTGGTGGGATAGTAGGGGAACTGTGCATTACGAACTGGTGAAATCTGATGAAACGATTATTGGCGAGCAATACCGACAACAATTGATAAAATTGAACCGAGGATTGAAGGAAAAATGACCAAAAAAAACCCCCAAAGACACGACAAAGTCTTTATTCAACATGACAATGTTCGGCTCCATGTTGCAAAATGTGTAAAAAAAATTTGGAAAACGTTAAACGGGACGTCCTACCCCACAAGCCGTATTCACCGGACTTGGCCCCTTAGTCCCTTCCTACATTCTTACAGGCATTAAGGCATATATATATATATATATATATAAATATATAAAAATCTCGTCTGTACATTTGTAGATTTCAAAAAAGCATATGATTCTAGTGACCGCGAATCTTTATTCCGAATCTTGAAAGAACAAGGACTACATCTGAAAACGCTGGCAATTATTAAAGCAACGTTAACTAACACAAGGTCAAAAGTTAAATTCATGGGTGACATCTCAGAGACCTTCGAAATTAAAACTGGAGTGAGACAAGGGGATGGACTCTCGCCACTCTTATTTAACTGTGTTCTAGAAAAAGGAATACAGGAGTGGCGTGAGAAAAAGTCGGCCCTGAATATTGACCAGCCTATTAAACTGGGGAGAACCAACATCAAAATTGATTGTCTGGCATTTGCTGATGATCTAGCAATTTTAGCTCAAGATGTATTAACGGCACAGAAACAGACTAAAATCCTAAAAGAAACAGCAGAAAAGGTAGGACTCCAAATTTCCTTTGAAAAGACACAATACATGACCTACAACAGACTAAGAACACCATTTCTAAAAACAAAATATGGTAACATCAGACGAGTCTCTCAATTCAAATATATGGGTAAAATAATCATGGAAAATGGGTTGGAAAAAGCGGCCAATAAGAGTAGATGTCAAAAAATGGAAACGGCATTGAGACTTACACAAAATATTTACAACAAAAAATGCCTATCTAAAAACACAAAACTGAGACATTACAACACAGTTATTAAGCCAGAATGTCTATATGCTGCAGAAACGCTCATTTTGAATAGAAAGAGGGACATAGAGAACATTGAAAAGAAGGAAAGAAAAATCATAAGAAAAATCCTAGGCCCCAAACAAACCGACTTCGAAACTTTTGAAAACGTACCGACTTCGAGAAAACCAAGAAATCAAACAATACACAGATATACATAGCGATATGAGAAAAAGAAGACTTAAGTTTTACGGACACATAAAACGGATGAATCCGAGTAGGCTAACTAGACAAATAGTCGAATTTTATGAAAATAGGAGTAGAGCTAAAGTAGAAATAATTAAATAGATTGCTGCAATTAAAGAGGACCTAAGATCAGCAAATATTACACAAAGTGAAATTCAGGATAGAGGCTGTTTCAGACACAAGGTTAACGTTTGGGAGGTTAGCCAGAGAGAAAAATGTAGGAAAACTGGAACAACTTGGTCTAACGAAAGGAAAAAAGGTCATAGCGAAAGAATGAAATTAGTATGGGCGCAAAGGAAGGCTAACAACAACAAACGCCTCTAATTGCACTTCGCGTGGTCAACCAGGGCCTATACGTGAATAATAATAATAATAATAATAATAATAATAATAATAATATATATATATATATATATATATATATATATATATATATATATATATATATATATATATATATATATATATATATATATATATATATATATATATATATATATATATATATCCCAATGATGCATCATTGGGAGAGTAAAGCAATTGAAATGGAGATGGGCAGGCCATATAGCGAGGCGATGGGACGACAGATGGACAGTGCTGGAGTGGATACCGCTTGATCGCAAACGTCCGCGAAGAAGACCGAAAGCGCGATGGACTGATGACATCGTTAAGTATATTGGACCCGAGTTGCGGAGGAAAGCCCAGGACCGTGAAGGTTGGAAGCATGCTGAAGAGGCCTTCATCCTGCAGTGGATCGATACGGGCTGATGATGATGATATATATATATATATATATATATATATATATATATATATATATATATATATATATATATATATATATATATAGTTTTTTTCCTGGGGAAATTGGTTGTTTTCGGGCTAGCGGTCAGCAGTAAAACAAGTGTTTAATCGTATCGTCTCAATATTTCGTCATTTTTTTGATGACTTCATCAGGAGACTAATTAATGACTATGGTTTAAAACGTGTGTATCTAAATAACGTTCTAACGTAACGAAAGATACGGGTATACCCGTATCTTTCAAGAACGTTATTTAGATACACACGTTTTAAACCATGGTCATTAATTAGTCTCCTGATGAAGTCATCAAAAAAATGACGAAATATTGAGCCGATTAAACACTTGTTTTACTGCTGACCGCTAGCCCGAAAACAACCAATTCAATTTCCCCAGGAAAAAAACTATAAATTGCACGGTCGAGAAACATATCAAATTATATATATATATATATATATATATATATATATATATATATATATATATATATATATATATATATATATGGCTTTCCTCTGCCACTCGGGTCCAATATACTTAACGATGTCATCAATCCATCGTGCTTTCGGTCTTCTTTGAGGACGTTTGCGATCAAGCGGTATCCACTCCAGGATCGCCTTGGTCCATCTGTCGTCCTATCGCCTCGCTATATGGCCTGCCCATCTCCATTTCAATTGTTTTACTCTTCCAATGATGCCACAGACTTTTGTCTGTTCCCTGATCCATGCGCAGGACTTTCTGTCTCGCCTTGTAATGACAAGCATACATCTTTCCATTCCCCTCTGTGCCACCCGAAGTTTTTGAATTGATTGCGATGTGAGTGTCCAGGTTTCACTTCCGTGTGTCATAACGGGTAGAACGCACTGATCGAATACTTTTCTTTTCAGGCAAAGTGGGAGTCTGCTCTTAAACACTATGTTGAGCCTACCAAATGCCTGCCAGCCACATTTAACACGCCGTTCCACCTCCCGGGCGGTATTCCCCTCCATTGAAATCATCTGCCCAAGATATATAAAGCTGTCCACAATCTCTAAATCCCTTCCGAAAACTGAAATTCTTCTGTCCTGAGCGAAGTTATTGAACATAACCTGACTCTTTTTCAGGTTTATTTTCAAGCCAAATGGTTCGCCAGCCCTTTGCAGTTCTTGTATGCGTCTTTGCAGCTCCTCTGGGTCTTGTGAAATGAGAATAATATCATCCGCAAATCTAAGATGGTTTAAGTTTGCACCATTGATGTTTACACCATACTGTTCCCAATCTGTTCCCATTCCTGTTCCAATCCTGTTCCCATTCTGTTTCCAATACTTCTTCAAGGCCAGCCGAGAAAAGAATAGGCGATATTGCGTAACCCTGCCGTACACCTCGTTCTATATTAATTCCGACTTCAAGATCATCAAGCTGAATTGTGGCTGTGTAGCTCCATCATATATCGATTCTAATAGGTTTACATAGACTCTCTCTACACCTTGGGTAAGCAGTGCATCCATTACCGCATGCTTTGAGATGGAATCAAAGGCTTTTTCGTAGTCGATAAAAGCCAAGCACAGTGGCATGGTATATTCGTTGTGCCTTTCTATGACCTATATATATATATATATATATATATATATATATATATATATATATATATATATATATATATATATATATATATATATATATATATATATATATTTAGGGGATCGAATTGAATTTTTAAGAGGGCGTTATAACATAAAGTTTGGAAGCAACTGGATTACGTTGACAGGGGGCGGCAGATAACCGGTGAGGGGGTCGATAGTGGATATTAGAAAATATTGGCCTGAGGATTTAGTGTAAACGATCGATATATCCGAGGCAAGCTTGAACTTGTCTAAGAAACGGGTGAAAAATGATCTGGGGTTTATTACAACGGAAAAAACAATACGGGACAAATGAAACTTTTTTTGAGGGACAGGATCAGGATTTTTTCACCCATAATGAAAATTTCACGCAAACATCTCAGTTATTCTTTGGTAAAAATTATATCATTATCAATCCGGCCTAGCATTTTAAACTTTTATTACCAAAAAGAAAAGATGCTTGCAGTGTACGGGATTGATGTTGTAGGTATTAAGATTAAAAATTATAAAGCATTTCGACATTCATTAGGCATTGTCACATCAAATTTGAAATGAAATGCAATTCACTGTTTAAATATATCAGAATATATATATATATATATATATATATATATATATATATATATATATATATATATATATATATATATATATATATTATATAAGATTAAATTATCTCCGGATGATGCTTACATGGTTAACGAAAGGTGCGTCGAGAAGTTCAAAAATGATTTTATTGATAATAATACAGACGCATATTGATATTAATTCGCAGCTTCTATGTCAATAAGAACAATTTGAAGCTGTTTTGAAAAAATAGAATAATAAAATATATTAAATTGAAATAAAGGAGCCTATGTCCGTATAGTTTTTACACGCACTTTATAACAGTATACTGAGTTTTATATTTAAAACCTTTTTTTATACTGTTTATATTTATTTTTAGTAGTGGCAGCTTGATATACATGGCCACCCAAATAGCATCTGCTATGAAGTACCTAGAATCCAAGAACGTCGTACATAAAGACCTAGCGGCCCGAAATTGTTTGGTGGGCCGTGGTTATATAGTAAAAGTGGCCGACATCGCCATGTCTAAGCCCCAATATCGAAAAGAGTATGCCGAAATCGGAGGACGACCCCCAGCACCAATCCGATGGCTACCCTGGGAAAGCATCCTCTTGGTAAGCCACCGAGACATTATCCTAAATCAACTTATTTCCCTTAATATCTTGCATTCACCCTTAACTGCTCGTAAACGCCCCTGACGAGAACTCGATCAAAATTAAAAAGGCAAAAGTTTTTACGACCTTCTACCTCCGTCAGAGAGCCGTCGTAAAACCTTCTCAGCGTCCTGCTTATTGTTTCCACGTTCTTTTTTTTTTCCTTTTCCAGGATAGATATTCGTGCTTCAGCGCAGTGTGGGCCTTTGCCGTCACCTTCTGGGAGATTCTAAACTTCTGTTGCGAGAGACCGTTCGCTAACTTGTCCAATGAAAAAGTGATTCAGAACTCTGAACATATGTACTATGGAGGAGAGCTCCAGGTATCGTTCTTCTATTTATTATATTTGAACAAATTATTTTTGGAATTTTAAAAATATTGTAATCTACAGACAAAAATTTAACTTGATATAATATAATCTTGACCAAACGTATTACTAGTAACTGGACGACTACCACCCAGTAGAACAGATGACATTTAGGCAAAGATTTGGCATTGGTACTGTCAAGATCTAAGTAGAAAAATCTTCATATATGACATTTATCGATTATGAATAAGCATTTGAATTCATCGAAAACTAAGAAATAATGAAAGAACTTAATCTAGGCTAATTAAAAACATCTAGGAACATACTACAGTAATGGTGAAACTACATGAACTTACCTAAAGTTTTCCGATAGGGAGAGGTATTAGAGAAGACAATGCAATATCTCCGAAATTATGTAACCTATTAGTCAGGGAATCATCGTTTAAGATTTGCCGATGGCGTTGTTCTGTTTGCCGAAAATCAATATCTCCAGGATATGATACAAAATCTGGAAAGATCAGCTCAAGAAATAGGAACAGGTTCGAGACCATGTATCTTGGAGATCCGGAATTCCTCGTTGAAAATAATAGCGCTGGGTAAGGAAAATAAAGACCTTGAAATTGAGAGGTGAAGACTATTGGTGAGTTTTCATATATTCTTAAGGTAGAGGTTATCCAAAAAGGGTCATGGGTCAATCTATGATACGGATTACACGGAGAAATAATAAAATAAATGAGTGGATTTGTCAGAAAACTAAAGTAGCTCATGTCGTAACACAATTGAAATGGGATTATGGGATTATGGGATAATAGCAGTGGCGGCTCGTGAGTTTCAATAGCACGAAAAGTAAAAAGAGGAAGGGGAAAGCAACAAAATCTTCAGCAACACTATGTTCTTCTACGCCCTCCCACTTTGAAAACCCACGAATCGCCACTGGATAATAGACCATGTGGCAAGAATAACAGATAGTGGATGGAATGATAAGGTAATTCAATGGAGACCATGTATGGAGAAAAGGAATAGAGACAGACCAGAGATCCGATGGTATGATGATCTAAAGAGAGTGGCAAGGATAGGTGAAACATCTTGAAGGAGATCAAAAAAAAATATTTTTATTTGCTGTATAGTAAAATAAATCCATAATTGTATTGGATTTTCCTTGAATTATATTAATATGATATGTTTCACCCTTTTTTATAATATTACCAGTGGTGTGGCGATTAATAATTCTTATTTTTTTTTTAAATAGCGCTGGAAGCAAAGGTCGCTTCACAGTCTAATCTCTTATGTTATTTTATTGCTGTGGCAGTAGTTTTCAAAACACCATTGATGTATAAACGATTTCGAGTTAGCGTCATATTTTTTTTTTGGGTGGTAAACATGTCGAGTTTCGAGCCAAATAAAGAGCGTTGCGGCACGTACTGCTTCTTGTTCAATCAAAAAAAAACGCGAGTGAAAACTGTCGTATACTTGTGAAAACTTACGTTGACAACGCTTGTGGGCGTTGCTCTAGACCAAAGGCCACCAAAATTCGGCCCGCGACTAGCGAATTTAGCAAACGTGTGCTCGTTTAGGTCATATAAAGAATCTTTTTACTACCTCTGTCGTTATAAAAAAATTCTGACCGAAGTATCAGCACCAGAACCATAAGACAACGTTTACAACAAAAGAACCTATACGGTAAAGTAGCCAGCATAGTTCCGTTTTTTATAATAAAAAGCAGTGCTTAAAATTTGCAAAAAGAATCTGTAGTGCAGATTTCCAACATAACTGGAAAAATAATATCTTAGGAATCTTAGAGGAGACAATTATGCTACCTTACACTGAAGAGAATATGCCTTTACATTAAACATACGAATGATGCAATCAAGCAGTGGTTCGAGAAGAAAAATATTAAAGTGTTAGAGTGCCTTCACAGTGCTCGAATCTAAATCCGATCGAAAACCATTGGAAAGAGTTAAAATTACGCCCCATCGGTAAAATAAATAGCAAACTAGAAGACACTGGGGCAAGAAATTCACACAGCTTGATTGTCAATAACTATAGAAGCATGCCGACGTCCAATCAACTCCATGCCAAGATGGTAATCAGTAATTAAAAAAAATGACTATGTTACAAAGTGCTAAGCTTCAGTAATTATATAGACTAAACAGTTTTACCGAATTACACGTTTTAGTTTTTTTATGAATTGTAATGGAAATTACTACTTAATTTTTTCTAAAATATCTCAACGTATAATTATGAACAAAGTAATTGTTTATATTCAGACTAATACCAAGTATGCTTTTTAAATGCTCGATAAATTCACTCTGGAAAATTAACATTGTCTTAGAAATAACAAAAATGAGTTTAAAAAAAGCTTTGCCAGTCTAGTTTTATTGACTGTCATTGTATGTCCAATTGGTAATTGAAAAATTAAATATCTTAACAAATATAAAAATATTAGCTTATTCCTAAAATGTATCAATAAAGGACCCGTCTCGTCGGAGTGAAATCGTCCTTTATTAAAATTGCCTAGATTTAAGATTAAAATGCCCAGATATTAATGTTTATTTGTAATTATAAAATGGCGAATGACTTTGAACATGAGAATGCCGAATCAAAACAACTTTTGTCGAAAATAGTCAATTTTATAGAAAAAAAATCATTTATCCTATATTTAGAAGATATTTTTACAACTCACCCTGTAATTTAGCAGGCAAAAATCACTTTAAAACACTATAAACACTTGTTGAACCAGCTAATTCACATATCACTCACGTACCCTCTCGGAGCATAGCCAAAGTCTGAAAGATTGCATACCCGAATCCTAAATAGTATCACTCGATCAAGTAGAAAACTGTAATTCGTCAAAAATAGAATCATCTTTACCTGACATCTCTTATAATAAATAATTATAATTAAAATATTTTGATATATTGAAAACAACTAGCATACAATACTTCATCACAAAAATTTTTTGTGATGAAGTATTGTACACAAGTATACAAGTATCAAAATGAAAACCTTTAAAATGAATATGGTAGAGTTCTAAACAAATGTAATTGGCCGAAATGAAATGTGTTTGTAATTGAAAAATAAAAAGCTTTATTAAAACAGTGTAATATTTCAGGTCGTTCTTAACAAGCCACCTCACTGTTCGACAGAAATCTACGATCTGATGTGTTCCTGTTGGCGCAGAGACGATGCCGACAGACCTTCCTTCAAAAATATCAGCTCATTCCTAAAACATATCAATAAAGACTACGTCCCATCGGAGTGAAATCGTCCTTTGTTTATATCGCCTAGATTTAAGATTTAAGTGCTCATAAATAGGTGTGATATTAATGATAATTCGTAATGACAAAATGGCGAGTGGACTTGAACTGGACAATGTAAAATCAAAACAAATTTTGACAAAATTAGCCTATTTTATAGAAAGAATCATTTATCTTAGATATAGAAAATGTTATTATCACTTACCCTATAATTTAGCAGGCAAAAATCGCTTTAAAACATTACAATTCACATCGCGTGCTCTCGCGGAACATTGCCAAATTTGAAAGGACAAATTTCGCAACCGAATCATAAAAAATGAAACTCCGCCAAGTAGAAAACTGTAATTTTACGAAAGTGGGGTTAGATATATCTAGGAAATAAACAAATGACAATCTGTAAAATCCGATATCAAAAAACCCATTAATTAATTAATTATCATAAAGCTATAATTTCGATTTGGATTTTTGAGTAATTGCAGTTTAGAATAATGTCTGAAAAACCACAAATGTATATCTATCATTTACCGTACGAAGAGAGAAGAAAATTGTGTTTGCTATTAGATCAAGATGGAAAATGGATAGAATTAGGACTAAAACACATGCAGTTCGACGAATACACAGTAGAAAGTTTAAAAAGGGAAATTATGAAAGGAAATTCGCCTTCGTGTGAACTGTTAACATTATGGGGCCAACAAAATCACACAGTTCTCGGTGAGTGTACAGTGTATAACATAGTTCTTTAGTAGTCTTAATATATTTTTTCCAGAACTGTTTGTACTTTTAAATCGAATTGGACTTTATCAAGGCATGTCATTTTTGAAGAATTTTGTTGATGATAAGTATCATATGCTACTGAAACAAGACAACTTAAATGCTGTAAGAAGATTGCGGATTGTCGACAGGAAACTACCAAGTGAGAACTTTGACAATGGCACCAAGATAATTACAAAAGATTTTAAACTGCCAGAATACAGTAAAGATAGCAATGAAACAACAAACATAAATGAAAAGGTAGATAAGGAAATTAATGTACCTGTAAAAAATACAAATGCTAGATCTCCCAGACCACAATTAAAGCTAGATTCAAATAAAATGCTGACGGCCTGTGTCGCGGAAAGCGCCGGAGCAACGCCCCAAATACCCTATGAGGAACTAGAAGTGGCCACAGATAATTGGAGTACCGGTCGTGTTTTGGGACAAGGAGGTTTTGGTACTGTGTTTAGAGGAACTTGGAAGTGTACTCAAGTGGCAATAAAACGTTTAGAAACTAAAGACAATAGCAAGAAAGACTTAAATGAGCAAATAAGACAGTCTATAACAGAACTACATTGTTTAAATGCATACAGACATGATAATATTTTACCTCTTTATGGGTATAGTATAGGTAAGTCAGTTTTGGATTTATTTTTAGAGAATAGAGTGGTAAAATATACAACCAATTTGTTTTCAGGAGGACCATATCCTTGTTTGGTTTACCAATATATGTCTGGAGGTTCACTTGATACCAGAATCCGCACAAAAGATGACAAAAGAGTCCTGAGCTGGCCAAAGAGACTTATTGTAGCTATTGGTATGAATTAAACAAAATTTAAACTTTTACTCTAGCATAAAAAATATATGAGATTTTATTTACTATATATATATATATATATATATATATATATATATATATATATATATATATATATATATATATATATAGTATATTTATATATATATATATATATATATATATATATATATATATATATATATATATATATATATATATATATAAATATACTATATATATATATATATATATATATATATATATATATATATATATATATATATATATATATATATAGTATATTTATATATATATATATATATATATATATATATATATATATATATATATATATATATATATATATATATATATATATAGTATATTTATATATATATATATATATATATATATATATATATATATATATATATATATATATAGTATATTTATATATATATATATATATATATATATATATATATTATATATATATATATATATATATATATATATATATATAGTATATTTTATATGTTATAATAAATATTATAAAATTTTATTACTTGCAGGAACAGCAAGAGGGCTACAGTTTCTACACACAACACTCCACAACAACAAGCCCCTTATCCATGGTGACATCAAAAGCGCCAACATCCTTCTGGATCCCATGGATCAACCTCGCATCGGTGACTTTGGCCTTGCGAGGGAGGGTCCAGAACGACATTACACCCACATTAAGGTCAGCCGGATTCAAGGAACGCTACCCTATCTGCCCGACGAGTTCCTGCGCTCCAAAGAATTCAGCACCAAAATCGACACCTACAGTTTTGGCATGGTCATGTTTGAACTGGCCACTGCTCTGAACGCCGGCGACAAAAGAATGAAGTTCCTCAAAGATCACGTTGTGAATTATCCACAAGAAAAGATCTCGGAGTTGAAGGACTCCAAAGCTCCCGGTTACGATTATATTTTCAGAGAACTGACCAGAATCGGCAAAATGTGCGTCGCAAAACGGGCCAAGGACCGCCCCGAGATGATCCGTGTGTTGGTTTTACTCGAAGAAGTAACGGAAACTAATTCGGATAGTTATAGTAGCTCTGAGACATCCATATCCAGCTAAATATAATAATATTTATTAATATAATATTTATTATATATATAATATTTATTATATATATAATATTTATTATATATATAATATTTATTATATATATAATATTTATTATATATATAATATTGTTGTTTAAATAGGAAGCTTTGTTCAGAAACCCTAAAGGTGGTTTTTCAGTTATTTTGTCAGTAAAAACATTTGTAGATCAATTATTTTATTGGGATCTTTGGTGTGAACTGCTAAACTCAAAGAGATTTTGCACTAAACACCAAGTCACTTTTTTAAACTTCTCAACGCAAGGGTCCTAGAAGTTTAAATAAGTGGTTTGGTGTTTAGTGGTAAATCTCTTGGAGTTTAGTAAAAACATTACCAATCGCCTCCAAATTTTAACAAAAAAAATTCTGAAAAATCAATTTTAGAAACAAACTTTCCTCTTTAAGCGAAATATAGATATTGAAAGAGATTTTATTTGTAGGGTGGCCCAGAAGGTATTTTCGGATTTTTTCACTTGAAATAAAAGATTTTCTTGTACAATGAGATAAATTTATTGAGCAATGAATTGGTCAGTTTATCTAAAAACCTTTTTTTGAAATGTTCTTCAATCAACATAATATTTTTCCTGAATTTCAAGTCTACAACGAAAGCAAACAATATTCTGCTTCTTTTTCCTGTGGTACTACAATGGGTCAGTGAGCCTTGACATCCTTCAATCTTCGCCTCCGTCAGCTCCTTGCCAGTGTTTGATGTGCAGCGTTTCTTCTTACATTACCCTATCACCGTGTCTACCTCCGTTTCTGTTACACCCTTCCCATGATTCGGCTTTTTTGAAGTCTCGCCATGTGTACAGGTCATTTGAGTCGCCGAACTCTCACGTAATCTGCAATATCCAGATCTTTTTACAATTCCCTGAGTTCGAAGTTATACACGATCCTGCAAATTACATTGTCATTCACAGCAGCAAAAATTCTTCCAAGTACTCTTCTTTCAAATACTGCAAGCATCTCCTCTGTTTTCTTTGTGAGGGTGTACGTCTCCCAGTCATAAGTAACTACTCATCAAATGAATGTTTTATAGATCTTAACTTTCATGTCCCTTTGTTTAGATCTTAGAACAGAATGCTTAGATTGTTACCCTTCATAATACGAATTCTATGGTTAGCGAAACGAGCTGCGAGAAGTTACACTGATTTGGCGTTTAGTGGTAACTTTCTTCGAGTTTACTTTTAGGTTGTGTTAACATGTTTAAGTCATGTACATACCCTACCATCTGTTTTTTTCTTTATTTATCACTGTTATAAGCAAACAATATGGTTTTGACATTTCGCTTACATACGCATACATAAATATCCAACTAGCGCTATCTATTTGTGAAAACCTAAAGTACTGTCTGGAAAATCGATAGTTATTACGGCTGTGAGAAAGATTTTATGCAAGTGTATCATTCATTATCGTAGTGATTTTTGCCTGTAAAAATATTTATACTCATCTAATCATCTCTAGTGCTTCCATTCTTAATTGTTGAACCAGATCCTTGAATGCATATATTACTATTATCTTTACACGTAATTATTGACAATCATCATGCCATCTCATAGTTGAATCATTTATTGAAGTAGATTTTAAGGCAATGACTGCTTATACAGGAATGTTACACTCTTTTTATAAAGCACATGTATTTTATCAAAAATATTTATTTTATTAAAAAAAAAATCAGTAAAAATGTTCTACAGGGTGATCCAAAAAATATTTATTTGATAAAGTCGCCACACTCTACAGGGTGATCAAAAAATATCCATTTTAACAACATAACTGTAATAAGATAAACGATACAGAGACGGATAATGAAGAAACAATATACAATTATAGATTTTAAGGCAGCTCTCTATATGACAGGAAAATAATTCATATGGAATATCCTGAAGGAGAACAAGAGTGCAAATGCGCGTATAAAACTTGTATTAAAGTTACGGTTGTAACAAAATATTCTACGGGGTGATCCAGAAAATCCAATTCAACAACAACATAACAATAGTGAGAAATATGATGGAAAAAGCGCGATAGCACGACGACATTATCATCATTAAGAACCTATACTCTATAACAACAAAAGTGTTCCAGATCTGAAAACTTCCTTCTTCTTCTTCCTAGAACCCTTCAGTGAGCCTTGGCCTCCATCTGGATCGTTTTCCAACGCCCCTTGCCAGTTTTTGCCCTTCACTGCCCTGTCACCGGGTCTTTGTCGTACTTCTCTTTCTGCCACCCACTATTCAACCCCCCTCCCCCATGATTCTAGCCACGTTCCTGACTATCTGAGTCGCTAAACCCTCATGTAGTCTATAATATCCAGATCTTTGAATAACTGACTTCGAAGTTATACCTAAATATCATACACATTATCAAAAATGCTGAGTATTCTTCGTTCCAATAGTGCAAGCATCTCCTATGTTTTCTTCGTGAGGGTCACGTCTCCCAGCCATAATTGACTACTGGTCTACGAGTGTTTTATAGATCTTAATTTCGTGTTCCTTTGTATAAGTGTAGATCTTAGGACAGGCTGCAGGGAATAAGTAATTGGTTACCCTTCATGATACTATTTCTGATATCTCCTGTTTGTTTTCATTAAGTTTGCTTCCCAGGTAAGTAAATTCATTCACAACTTCAATGTTGTCATTGCTGCTGATCCAGTTTTTTTCCATCATCTCTGGTTTGTCTATATTTACCGCCAGACTTGTTTTTTTGCCTTTCACCTTTGATCATTTTCTCGATTGTGTTAAACAGAATGTCTGTTTCGTTCATGACTTAGCTGTTGAATATTTCTATTCGTTCTGGTAATGAACAAAGTGATTAAACTCACCAAAGAGTTCAGTGTTACTCACTTTTTACTGGGTAACACTAAACTGATATAAGGCCACCAAAAAAATATTGGCAAAATAAGAGTTATGAGAGACAATGGACTTTTTGGTATGGACATGTACACAGTCGGTTTAATTGAATATTCACGTAACAAGTGGCATCACTGAATGACTCCATGCATTGTAATGTTCAATTTAAGCTTTCGCCACTAGAAACTGAAAGACCTTTTGAACCTCGATATGGTAGAAGGTTAGCACAAGATTGTACAAACTACAAAGTGTATTAAAGAATGTGTTGAAGTATTCTGCTCCATTATTATATTATCATGTTGTTGAATCATGAATGTGCAAAGATTATATTGCCCTACATTATCATTTAGTTATAGCCTACTCTGAATATATATTACCAAATCTGAGACATTCCTGTATGGTATATCGCTTAGTTCATACATTTCAATCCTAAGTACAGGGTGGTCCAAAGAGTTGTTAACTTTTTGAAATGAATTAAAAAAAATTAATCAATTTTAACAAATGTGTTTTTAAAATTTACAAAAATGTGCTCAATTTCCGTCCTGAACCCGACCTTTAAAATTTGCCATCACGCGGCGGCAAGTGTCTGCATTTATGGCTTCAATTTTCTTGTCAAATAGTCTTCTTTAGATTTTCCAGAGTGGCGGGGCGGTTGAGGTACACTTGACATTTAAAATAGCCCATAAAAAATCATAGGGCTTGGGGGGGGGGGGGGGGGGGCACCGAGTGTCTCCTCTTCGAGAAGTCAATTTTCCCGGAAAAAGCGCCTGAACGACGGGCAAAGAGAGGTTGGAAGTGTGACAAGTAGCTCCGTCCTGTTGAAACCAAGTGTCCTGAGTGTATCCTTCAAATTCTTGAAGGGAAGGAGTGAAAAAAGTTGACCATTACTGCGTGGTTTTGATGGCATTCGAAAAAAAAAACGGGCCGATTATTTCGGATGCCGACACTGCAGCCCAAACTGTGACCTTCGGACTATGCGGAGGGCTACTGCTCCACACCAGCGACAATTTTCATTAATGACATGGCTATTAAGGTGGAAATGAACTTCTGGATTTCTGGTCTACCTACTAAATTTTCCACATCGCAACTAAGCATTAGCAATTCTTTGCACCACCCCATATTTAAAATATAGTACTGTATAAAGACTAGTGAATAAGTATAGGCTCAACTTTGCCAACGAAGTAGATCTAACGGCAACTGTACATAAACCTGTGGTGTTTTTGATCTCTAATAATTCTAAATGTACATAAACCAGTAACGTTAATGTGTAAGTATTTTTTAGATGGACCAACGAAAGAAAGCGAGAGACAGAAATGCTATTTCACGATGATAATATTTAAATTAGTTGCTAAACTTTTTAGATTTAAGAACTTGTTACTTAGATAATGAAAGAAGAAATGCATATTGTAAATAGATCTTTTTATTGTAAGACTTTCTACTCAAATTCTTGCGCAAATCCAGAGGAAAAATAAAATAACTATTGTTACTTAAGGCTTCAAGATCGTACTGTATAGAATTAATCTTTATAAAAATAAATATTAATGAAGAAAGGATCTATTTTGTTCATTCTCCTGATTTTATTTATCTCCTGATGATGCTAACATGGTTAGCGAAACGCTCAACGAGAAGTTCGGCCGTCCATTCAACTGTATTTTATTTTATCAGGCATTCCAGTAAGGAAAAGTTATTTCTATCGATACCCGGGTTTAGTTATATGATAGACGTTTTAGCACTTGGTGTTTGTTTTTATTGGTTGTCTTAATTTGTGCGTTAATATGGCAGACGATGTAGATACCGCAAACCCTTCGCAACCAATGAGGTTTTCCTAGAGTCTTAGTGATGCGGAAATATTAAAAATATTAAAAGAAAGTGATGTTGAGGATACAGATGATATGACCAAAGACAAGGATTATGTCAGATATTTTACCCTGGAGCCTTCGTTCAATGAATCAGTAATTCTTTGGAGGGGTAGTTTTATTTTTAGACAACATATTAAAAACAACAAACATAAGTATGGCTCAAGCTCTATGTTCTGATCACTCTGAATGGAAGGGTACAAAAATGTTCTGTCTATACGGGAACATTGGGTGATTTCGGAGGTAAAGGTCATGCCCAAAAAGTGGTCTTTCATTTACCGAATGAAAAAGTAGATGTTGGTCACCATATTTATATGGACAATTTACTATAATTCATTCGAACTGGCTAAGACCTTAGTGGACAGAAAAACTCACTGTACGGGAACTCTAAGGATGGGGAGAAAAAATAATCCGAAAGACATTCAAACATTACGTTCTGCCCGCACGATGATGGTTGAGGTAGGAGGTAACTCCTACCTCAACCATCATCTTGATATGATGTTTATATAAGTTTGTTTTGAGTTTTATTTCTCGGAAATGTATGTTTATTTTTTAGTATGATACTTCTTTATTCAGTGTGAAGGTAATTGTATTTCTTTAATAGATGTTTCGGTTAATAATGTCGATTTTGCTAAGAGATGGCGTTACTAATACATTTGTTAGTATAGACAATCAATAAATCATCAAAAACCAGCTCGTTATTAATTGTCACTGTGCAAAAAACATAGTTTTTCATAGCTCTGAATATGTCGAATTACGTAACAGAAAAAGACGTTTTGCGCGGAAGTTGAATAACCTTCTTTCATTTGACTAAACTTGGAGACATTTACCACTAAAAACCAAATCACTTTTTTTGAACTGTTCGACGCACGTTCATCATCGGATGACGTAGCATCATCGGAAGATGATTTAATCTACATGAATCTTATATTAAATCCTGATGATGCTAACATGATTAGGGAAACGTGCGTCGAGCAATTCAAAAAAAGTGATTTGGTGTTTAATCGTAAATCTCTTGAAGTTTAGTGTTTCACACCAAAGGTTCCAATAGAAGAATTGTTCTTTCATTTGAACAAAACGACTGCTAACCCAAAAAAAAAACTTGTGAATGGTGGTTTAAACGCTTTAAAAGTTTCAACTTTAATATAAAAGACAATGAGCGTCCAGGACAAAAAAACTGAAAAAGTTTGATGTATATTTTAGGTTAATGGTTGTTTTATTAGAAGAAAAAAAAAAGGTTCTTCCGACGGTAGTTTATTTATTTCAAAAAATATCCCAGTTCGTTAAAAGTAATTCATACAAAACCCTAACGTCTACATATATACATACATATAACAGTGATATCAGCTGCTAATATAGCAGCCCACAACTGAACAGGAAGGAGATCAATCTAAATGATGTCATCTATATACAGGATTGAACTATAAAAAAAGTCACCGAGTGTATCCTCAATATAATAGTCAGATAAACTTTTATGTAAAAAAAAGAACAAATAAAAAGTCATCATTTTAATATATTAGAACGTATCGGGAAATTCTAACCCTAAAAAAGAAAGTTTTTTATGACACACTGTATCAACACGCAACATCTGTATCATATACATGCAAATGATCCTCGTCTTACACCTGTTTTAAGTAGATCAGTCTGTCCCAAATTTTTTTCCCTCGCAGCTCCCTCACCGCCCTGAAAGCCTCGTCGGGACTGTGAAAAGTCACTTTGGCTTCCGCGCTCGGCGTGTTATTGGAGTTATATCTTCTGCTCACGTTCTTCGTACAGTTGAAACCGTCGAAGTAGTCCAGGATCTCGTCGGTGCCCGCCTTGTAGGGTACGTTGTCCATGTACACCGTACACCCTGGCGGAGTTTCGTCGAAATTAGTCTCTTTCATGTGGTGATTGAACCTAGGGCCACCTCCGCGACCCCTCCCGTTAAACCTTCCCCCACGACCGCCTCGTCCTCGCATCATCGGCGGTCTCCCGTCTCCGAGCAACGGTCGCATACCGGGCATGAACAAAGGCTGAGGCATGTTGAAAGGCATATTCACGTTTTGGTTCCCCAAAGATTTGTCACTCTCATTTGCTAACGGAGATTCGATAGCGATCACATCGTCATCATCTTGACTGTCTTCAAGAACGGTCGGAGTGTTATTCAAGATGGCCTCCATCTGCTGACGGCTAATCGCCGTCACAGATATGGTATTCGGGCCCAGAGAGGCCTCGTTCTTGGCCAGAGCCTTCTCGGTTTCTTCTGGTGATTCAAACTCGCAATAGGCATCGCCGGTAAAGCCCTGGTGACCGTTCAAGAGATGAATCTTGGTAGGAATGACGCCGATGTCGGAGAAAAAGTCTGAAACGTCTCGGTCGGTGGTTTTGGCCGGGAGATTGTTCAAGCTCAGACAGTCCGTGTTCAGGGAGCTTTCGCTCGGCCCATCCAACAACACTGATTGCTCTTTGCTGATGCGTTCGAATTCTTCGTCTTTACACGGCTTGACGGTTACAGGCTTGCCGGTAATGACATGGTTTGAACGTTCTTCCAAGGCTTCCCGGGCAACGTGTTCCCCACTGAATTTAACATATGCCACCGACCCGCCTCTAGGTTTTGTATTCAAGTGGAGTGACATCAGAGGATGCTGCGAGAAAATGTGCAGTATATCCTGCTCTTTAACGTAAGTAGGCAAATCCTCGATCTTCAAACAGGTAAAATCTTTTATCGGAGATTCCGGAGGACCCGCATTGTTAAAATACTTGGAGATGTTTTTAAACTTGGGAGTATTTTCCTCCCCTCTCCCGCCGTAATTGTCCATTCGCGGATGATACCGATCCACAGCCTCCTCGAACGCCTGATCCGTGATCGGTTCTATCTTCACCTCGATATTGTTTAGTTTTTGACCGTTCATCTTCAGCGCGGCCATTTTCGAAGCGGCCTCCCGAAACTGGACGAAGCAAATGCCAGTTTTGTGACCGAACTCGTCATTGATCACCTTGATCCCTTTATAGTTAATGCTGAGGCCGTTAAAGAACCGTCTCAGGTCACCGTACGACCCGTAGAACGGTTCCATCGAGATGCAGGAGTTGACCGGAAGCTCGTTGTGATCGTCCGCTCCGAAATGTGGTTTTCTCGGCGAACCTTGGTTTTTGTTGTCGAACGGATTGACGATTTGGTTGCGTTTGAACAAGTTCGATCTGGGTCCTTGATTCTGCGACATGGAAGATTTTTCGTTGGGTTGAAAATTATTGCCTGAAAATGGAGCTGAGCCGGACCAGTTTTCTCTGCCGCGAATCGGTTGATTGACCTGGTTGCCTGGCATGCCGAAGGGCTGATTGACCTGAAATCCATTGATAGCGCGTCCTTGAGGAGGGGCGCCCAAATTTTCTATTATGGGGCGTTTGGCTGAGTCCAGGCCTCCAGGGTAAGCTCCCATAAGCGATCTGTCGTTAGAGGGAGCAATGTTGAAAGAAGAAGGAGCTACAGATGATTGATTTGTCCAAATGTCCGACGCAGTCCCCTTCTGAACCCCATTGTCGTCACTACGTTCTCTTTTTGGTGATCTAAATCAAATTAAAGAAATGTCATCAATCATTCAGAAAAGATATATTATATTGCTGGGACGTTAATGCAGCAAGATGAGGTGGCATGACGTTGAATCTGGCAACACTTTTGGCTTCGTTTTTGAACGGGAGACAGACCAACATCTAATTCGCCTTCAGTACGAGTTTCAACTCCCTGGAATCACACACATTGGTGGTCGATTCTTTACGCAAACGGTATACGCAAGGACTTCAACTGCAAGAAGTGATGAGAATATCCACAGAATTTGGTATCTTGTACATTCTGATCGTGAATTGACGGTCAGAATGATCGTGGAAGATTTCAGAAGAAGAATCAGAATGAGAGTGTCTTAAACCACCTGAAATTCTGGGCTCTTGACAAAATGCAGTTTCCAAAGACTTGTTGAAGTTTTGCAAAATTCGCTTTGTGGGAAAGTTTGGAATATAACTTTATACTGCACCGTTGCTGGAAATTTTCACTCATTTCACTCATTTTCTGCAAACGGTAAAAAAATCCGATTCACGAAAAGAATTACTAGAGCACCAAGTGATGTTTGACAACACAATGTATGCTCGACGAAAAATCTGCAAAACATCTTTCTATAGTGCTGCTTTCAAACGATACTGTTTCGCGCCGAATTTATGATCTGGCAAACTAAGTCAAAGAAGAATTAGTTGCACGTCTACAAAAAAACCAATTCGTCTTGCAAATGGATGAGTCGACTGATGTTGCTGGCCTGGCCATTATTGGCTAGTTATTGTACGATATCCACATAAACATTATCTTGAAGAAGATATGCGTATGTGCTCATCGCTGCCCACTAACACTACCGGAGAAGAAATGTTTAACAAAATTTTTGAAGAAAACCATCTCCATTGCATTGCATTGCATTGAATTGAATTATTGCATCGACATTTGTACAGATGGCGCCAAGGCAATGATAGGTAAAACAAAAGGAGCAGTATCTCGAATAAAATTCGCGATTAAGCAAATGCCGCCAAATCTAAAATTGGTTCTGGATGAAGCAGTAAAAATAATTAATTTCGTCAAATCACGTCCACTGCAATCCCGATTGTTTTCAATATTGTGTGAAGATTATGGCAGCAAAACATAAAACACTACTGCTCTATACAGAAGTGAGATGGTTATCTCGGGGTAAAACTTTCAACAAGGCTATTTGAACTTAGAGCGGAGTTACAAACTTTTTTTACAGATATTTCTTTTAATTTGAAAGATCGTTTGTACAACAGAACTTGGTAGTTCAGACTATCATTTAAGGCAACTGAACGAATTAAACTTGTCATTACAAGGTAAACAGACAGGTTTCAACGCTAGTAACAAAATAGCCGCTTTCAAAAGAAAATTAAATTTTTGGATTATTTGTGTTGATAAGACAGAAATAGAAGGCTTTTCATCACACAGTGAGTTCGTTTGCGACTCAGAAATGTTTCAAGATGATATGTTTGAAGAATTGGTCCAATATCTCAATGCTGTGCACGCATCTTTTGACCCGATGAACAGAATACAAAAATTAAAATGAATTTATGATTTCAAAATCTTTTTGTACCCAACTTGCACAAGCCCGAAAGTATGTCAAAGGAGATTTATGAATGATTTTTGGTGTAGGATCCGTGATGAACATCCACTTCTTGTCACAAACGCCCTGAATCTTCTTCTCCCGTTCCCAACAACTAACTTGGGCGAAATAGGATTCTCAACCTATGCAGCTACAAATACCGCAATAGGCGGGAGACCGAACCTGATATGAGACTTTAACTCACTTTTATCAAGCCTGATATCAAACAATTGATTAAAAATAAAAAACAGTTTCATACCTCCCATTAGATATTTGATTATTATGTAACATGATTATTAATAAAGAATACACATAAACCAGTTTTTGATTATTTTAGGGCTCCGTCAAATATTTCGCTTTCCAAAAGGGTTCCGTTGCCAAAAAAGTTTGAGAACCGCTGCTCTAGGGAATTCAAACTAATACTGAAGACTCACGACCAACAGTGTTCTCAGATCTAACGCTCAAAGAAGCTTTAAAACCTGCATTAATATCCAACCAAACTTTCATATAACCTACCGGTCTCTTCTTCTTTCTCTACTGCGACTTCTATTCCTGCTTCTGCTTCGATCCCGCCTCCTCCTGTCGCGTCTATCCCGACTCCGGGACCTGCTCCGATCTCTATGCTTCCTCTCCTTCCTGTCCCTGGACCGTTCCTTTTTCTCCCTCTCCCTGGACTTGCTCCTAGTCCTGGAACGACGTCTATCTCGTCTCCTCTCGCTTCTGTCGCTATCCCGGGAGTCCTGCTTGATTTCAGGTACAGCAGCAGGTACCACTGCAGGTACAGCGGCAGGTAGCGGGGCTTGCGTAGTGTTGGGAAGCATGAAAGCGGCCATGCTCTGATTACGAGCCTGCTCGATAACTCTCTGCATCTCCTGCCTGGAGCTGAGCATGAGTTTGATTTGGATACCTTTGATTTGACCGTCATTACGATTAAAAGCCTGTCTGGCATCTTCGTCAGTACTAAGAAAGGAATAAGAAAAAGAAAACTATAGAATACGCACTGTTCTTGTATAATAATTTAAAAATAAACATGCAAATATCGATGTAAATAACCTTACTATCTTTAGGACCTACATACAAGGGTAGAGTGAAAAGTCTGATACTATATTAATTCTTTTATTGGTACCTTCGGTGTGAAACACTAAGCTCGGAGAGATTTACCACAAAATATCGAATCGATTTTTTAATTTTGCGACAAACGTTTCGCTAACAATGTTATTATCATCAGGAGATAATTTAACCAGAAACTAAACTCGAAGAGATTTACCACTAAATCACTTTTTTGAAACTTCTCGACGTACGTTTCGCTAATCTATCTAGGTTAAATCATGTCCTGGTGATGCTAACATGGTTAGCGAAAAGTGCGTCGAGAAGTTTCAAAGTGATTTGGTGTTTAGTGGTAAATCTCTTCGAGTTTAGTGTTTCACATCGAATTACGATTACGATTCCTCTGTCAAAGAAAACAAAGAGCATCGTTTTGATGCGAGACTTGCTCATTCGCGCTTTCTTGAGACGGGGGGATGATTTTGTCTGACATTCGCTGCTCTGCCTTTTCGATTCTGGGTCGTACTCGAACATCCAGGATTCGTCTCCAGTTACGACAGAGTTAAGAAAGTCCGGCTCATTTTGAATCAAATCGAACAATTCTTGACAGCGCGAAACTCGAAGTTCTTTCGGATCTTCCGTCAACATTTTCAGCACAAGCTTTTGGTCACTATCCCATGTACCGCAAATATGGGCATTTGTAGGGTGTCAGCAATTTGATGGATGCTCAGTCGACGGTCGGAACGCAAAACTTCGCGCACACGATCCACGTTTTCGTCGGTTCTGGTCGTTGTCGGGCGACCAGAACGGGGTTCGTCGGCAAAATGAAATGCAGTCGTCCTTGAAGGCCTTTTGAAGCATCTGAAATGTTTCGGTTGTATTCTTTCCAAGAAGGCTGTTCAAGCGAACGCTACATCGCGCAGTGTTATAAACTCCAAAAAACACACTTCACGCGGAGGCACGTCTTTCCACTCACATTGCTCGGAGCAAACTGGCGACCGGCTACGTTGAAAGGGCAGACCTCCCACCACATTTCCCGACCGGTTTTACCGCACTGCCAGGGATAATCGCGTCACAATAAAATCATGCGCATTGCATTCATAATGGACCATGTATATTCTTTTATATTCAGAATTTTTTTCAAATTTTTCGATTTGATGCAACATTGTGAAGAAAAATTGTGAGAGGAGTCTTCCAAAGCTTTATTTTAAAAGAGTTGAAAAACTAATCCAAGAGGGTCCATGTCTCATGTCTCACGGGAAAAAAGACTTTTTAAAAATTTCTAGAGGTGCCATCTTTTATAAGATTAGATCCCTGCGACTTCATTTGCCGATGAAAGGACAGCGTTATGTCGACATTGAAGCCATTCAAAAACCGTCGCCGGTCATCATGAAGGACATATCTTTGACCGAGCTCAAAAATTCATTAGTTAACCTAATTGTCCGTGCAAAACATTATATTGGCGACTATTTTGAATAAAAATAATGATTTTGATCGAAAAAATAAGTATTTGTTTTCTTTTTGAAAAAGTCCTCTGATTGTGTTAATATAGTTAGCGAAACGCACGTCGAGAGGTTTAAGAAAGTGATTTTCTGTTTAGAGGCAGGTCTCTTCGAGTTTAGTGTTTCACACGGAAGTCGCCAACCAATCACATAATATAAATTTAGATAATAAATGACAAAATGTTAGTTAGTTAAATTAGGATGAAGGTCGCATCGGTGATTAATTGAGACCTTTTGAATGGCTACGGCAGATGTTCACTTACATTAGGGATTCAGATATCTGGGTTTGATAAAGAAGGGCGAGTGTTGAAGAAAAGGGCATGTTTTCGGATGGTGATGGGGTGAACGCGTAATGGTAATTAAGGAATGGAGAGGATGGATGATGAGAGATGTGAGAGAGGAAGAGGGAGAACAGCGACTAAATATGAACAGTGATGGATATTTCTCTTAGATAGAGGAGAAGAACATCCAGGGAGCCGGGTCGAAAGAGAGTAGGGAGGTCACTGGGGAGGAAGAGTCTGGTCCTGATGTTTGATGTGGCGCGACATTCTGTAAGAAAAAGGCGGACGGTCTGAGGTTCACCGCAAGAAGAGCAGATAGGAGGAGGGTCGTTCCTCAAGAGGTGCTTTAGCTACCTACTTACATATAACTACTAAACATAGAGAAATCGATAGGAATCTTCACCATTTTCCTTATCTACAGTGGTGGACAAAAGTATTGACACAGCATATGGCTTTTATAATAAAAATGTATATTTTTAAATCAAATGACTATTTTATACCCCCAACCAAAAACTAAATTTTTCACAGAAAAAAATTGTTATTCTCAAATGGAATAGATAAAATAAATTTAAAATGAATATGTCAAAAATTGAATGGACAAAAGTATTCTACTTACGGAAAAGGATTTATTGTGGTCGAATATTACTATCGCGTAACCATATGATATGTGCATTAGTCGAACTATATAGGAAATAAATAATTTTAAATAAAATGGGTCGTAAAGGACTGGAGACAGTGACTGAAAGAAAAATAATAGCTAATCTGCATCGTGACGGTAAATCCATATTCTAAAATTGCGAACGTAGTGAGAAAAAGTCGTTACACTGTTCGTAGTGTTATTAAAATATCTAACAATAACGACAATTTTCAAAATGTCACGAACAGGGCGACCATCTAAACTTACAGAAGTGGAAAGAAGAAAAATAATTAGACAAATTAAAAAGGATCCTCATACCTTAGCGTCGGAAATTACTTCAATGATTAGAGAACCGGATAATAAAGATATCAGTGCTAAAACCGTACGGAGAGTTCTGCATCGTGCTGCAAGGGTTACCAGAAAGAAACCGTACATTAATAAAGTCAACCGAAAAAAGTGCTTGCAGTTCGCAAACCAGTATGTTAATAAAACTAATGAGTTTTGGGAGACAATAATATTTTCAGACGAAAGTAAATACAGTATCTTTCATTCGGATGGACGATCTTTTGTCTGGAGGAAGCAAAACACAGAACTTACATCAAACAGTTAAGCATGAAGGTGGAAGTATCCTAGTGTGGTGACGTACGGCTTCATTGATGGAATAACGAACATAACCGTCTATTTAAATATTTAAAAAAACAATCTACAATAAAATGCTGAAAAGTTGAATATTGCCAACAGTTTCTATTTTCAACAAGACAACGATCCAAAACATACAGCTGGTATTAAAACAGGGGATAGCTTATTACGTGCCACACCAATTAAACACCCCTCCTCAGTCACCTGATCTGAATTCTATAGAAAATCTGTGGAATGAACTAGAGAAGCAGATCAGAAAACATCACATATCAAGCAAAAGTCAATTGAAGGAAATTCTTCTACGAGAATGGACGTCCTTAGGGCAAGAAATTACTCCAAAACTAGTTCACTCCATGCCAAACCGTTTAAAAGAAGTTATCAAGAGAAAAGGACTTCCTACAAAATATTAATTTTGAATATGGTTCTTTCATTAGGTAACCGTGCTAATACTTTTGTGCCGGTCGCCGTGGTCTGGTGAGTTAGTCGCCTGTCTGGCAATCCAAAGGTAGCTGGTTCGATTCCAGCGCTCGGATGGGTGTTTTTCTTTAATTCTTCTGTCCGTCTTACTTCCTATCCTACACACACACATTTATACACTCACATACACACACACCCGCACATGTCCACACCTAAATGTCTGTGATTGTTTCTAGGCAACAGTGTAAAATCCGACAACGAATTACCTCTCAGTCACGCCAGTTAAAAGCTGGGTAAGGCCGGATGCCTTCTGAGAAGTGTTCTACATTGGTCACTCTCCAGTCGGTAGGCTTCCTGATAGACTTATGGGGTAGACACATAACTAAGGGTTTATAGCCTGAGGGGGTGCTGGCCTGGGTTTGTCGGAAGCTGATGACCGTGGTTCGGAACCCACGTTAAGCTGTAAGTTCAGTCGCTAAATAGCCTAGTTGCTGATGCGCCTCTAACCCTAATACTTTTGTCCATTCAACTTTTACATTCTATTCACTTTACATTTATTTTATCTATATTGATTTAAACATTTTTTTGCATCAAATTTAGACTTTGGTTGGAGGTATAAAAATAAACAACTAATAATTTTTTTAGCTTTGTATTTTGGAAATATATATTTTTATTTAAAACAGTGTTATGCCAATAGTTTTGTCTCCCACTGTATATATCCTACAGAATTTTTCCCGATACTAATCTAATATTTCCTAAAAATAATACGATGTAGTTGAAATATTTGTCGATTTAAATCGATCATTTATTCAACAACGAAGATAGCAGGTATATTTTACATAAAAAAAATGTGGGTACTCGGAATAAAAATATTCTAACGCTGATCCATTAAAGAAACATTTTTTTACCGTTACCAAAGCATTTTTTGACTGCATATTTATGGAAATAAACCTACAGCAGTTCTTCAATATGTTTTAGCCCCCCCCCCCCCCCCCCCCCCCCATCAATATTTTTTAGAATTATAATTTAGACCATCTTATTACAAATAGAAAAATAATTTGTAACCTTATATTAACCCTTTGAGACGCCATTTTTTCATATATTTTTTCTGCTTCAAAAACTAATTCTGTAGCGTTTAGACGAAAAGTACATAATAATACAGATGTTTTCTTATAATATGCTTGTGATAAATGTGAGAACTGCCACTTTTTCACATAAAGAAATAAAAATTGTTATATATTTTAATATAAATAAATTTATATTTATGTATTACCTAATATTGGAAACAAAGTTGAACTAAACGTATACATGTGTATTTTGCCAAGATCCTTCTATCAACCTGAAATAAAATGGCGGTGTTTTTTTAGGCGGCATAATTACGCACAATTTGCTGCTGTTTATAGTGGTCTAGAAAATTCGTCCAAGTTGTACTTGAGTGGCGATAAACAAGGAGAGGAGGAAATTGATTTCCAAACTCCTTCACCAGATATTGTTCTTGTAGGAGCCGACAAAGTTGGTCCAAACATTTTTTGGAAAGTTTGAGTTCCATTGGGACGATGAAGATAATTTGCGTTTGTCGTTATTTGCAGGAACAGTAAATGAACCAAACTTCAAAGAAATTATAACTCAAAAGGATGACACAAAAGGGTATAAACGTAATTATTACTCATTTAAAAAGAATGAGTTTAAATAAAATATTGTAATAACGCCCCGCCCCCAGTTATTTTACTGACTACTGTATATAAAAACAAAAAATCATCAGTCACTAAATCACATGTACTCACTTGGTAAAAGATCTGGAGATTTTGGTGGTCAAAGGAAAAGGTAAATTGCAAAAACCTCTAAGAAATCTAACATTAGCTTTGTTACATACAGCGTGTTGTTTTGCTAAAAATGGGGTTCCGGAGTGTTCCAGGATTTCCTGGATATGACACTCGGCAGTAAAGTTATTTCAAATGAATCTAGACGAACCTCCCTACAGAAATCTAGGGTTGTGTCTTTATCTCTTCTAACCAAGTTAGAGATAATGAGGAACTCAAAGTATAAAGAGAGCGACAGTTTATTGTATTAGAAAATTGTATTATTGCATTGTATTAGAGTTACATACATTAGCAAAGTAACGACCCAAATAATTCTTCTGATAATGTTGGTAACAATGGTTTATTTTTTTAGATAAACGTAAAAGGTATACAAGTTTGCTCCCGCCGTTCTCCTATAGATGGCATGCAATATCTTTAGGCATCTTGTAAACATAACCTCATAGCACCTGCAGTCGATTTGTATTTATCATAAAGTTATTCGCGATTAAAAAAGGTTTTAATTTAGGAAGGTGTTAATATATTTCTTCGAATGCATCGAATGCTCCCAGACACTAATGATGAGGTCGCTATGAATGAAAGAACGTGTCGTGAGTGGTTTAAACGCTTCAAGAGCGGTGATTTTCACGTCGAAGGCCGGTATAGCGGTGGAAGAGTGAAAGTTTTTAAAGATGAAGAATTAGAGGTATTGTTTAATGAAGACTTGTGTCAAAATCAAGAAGAGTTGGTAAGATCATTGGAGGTGACTCAACCAGCAATTTCAAAACGTCTCAAAAACCTGGTAATGACCCAGAAGCAAGGATATTGGGTGTCATACAAGTTGAAATCGACACATGTTGAAAGCCGTTTGTTTACTTGTGAACAGTTGCTCGAAAAGCAAAATGGAAGGTATTTCTGCATCGCATTGTAACTAGGGACGAAAAATGGGTTCATTACGATAACCCCAAGCGTCGAAAATCATGGGGATGTCCCGGTCACACTTCCACCCCGACGGCCAAACCAAATATTCACAACTCCAAGGTCATGCTCTGTATTTGGTGGGACCAGCTCGGTGTAGTGCATTAAGAGCTGTTAAAACCGTCTGAAACAATCACAGGGTATCATTATCGAACACAATTAATGCGTTTGAGCCGAGCATTGAAAGACAAACGGTTGCAATACAGTGAAAGACACGATAAAGTGATTTTGCAGCATGACATGCTCAATTTTGTTAACAAAACGACGGGAACAAAGTTGTATACCTTTTATATTTATCGGTGTAAGTACCCTCCTAATCTTATTAATCTGTACCATTTGCAATTTTTGTCTAGACCATTTCATCATTAATTTTTTTTTAATATTTTGCAAGTTAACTAAACGATAAATGTATAACTGGTATTTTTTTAAAAATGAGTCGACTGATTTGACGTTTATATTGTAATGATCTAAGACCATATGTGAGGTGTGTAACATCTGATGCGGATTCGGCACTTCTTAGAGCCACTTGGTGGTCCGTGACAAATCTTCTTCTGAGTACAGTACGGCGAAAACTTTAACAGATATATGGAAACAGTGGTTTGTCAAGGGCCCAGGTTTTCAAATAGTTTAAGGCAAGACGATTTAAAAAGGTCTGATGAATGGTTGTGTTTGTCAAATTCTTCCCCGATTATTCTGACCGTCAACTGACGATTAAAATGCACAACATACCGGATTTTGTGAAAACATGTTCTAATGACAAGACATTGATTCCCTAGGCCTGCTGAAGCTTTGCAAATGTGTCCGTCGCACTGTTCCCAAGTCTGAAATAAATGTGTTTGTCGTCACTCATTTTGACGACGCTCTAGAAAACCCCTGTTCACACAAACAATTGCCGCGGATCACCAAGTGGCTAAAAGGTTCAAACTCGCACTGAAGACGCATCATATGTTGATTCACATATGTCAAATGTGTAAATCCCCGGTCAAAAGGGCAGTCAACAATGTTAGCAGGTCGAACGCTACGTCCCTAATTCAAGGACAACTGATATTTCTATAGTATGGATTCAGGGGCGGTCCTGTACGAATATCAAGCAACGAACATGATCGTTGATTAGACTCGTTTCCAGAAGAGATTTTATAGAACACGTACCGCCAACTAATTCTGGGGCGTTAATAAACAGAACTATTGAAATTGGAACTTTGAAAATTAGCTTAGGATTATTTGTTTAAGTCCTTTAGACACTCATGGTGTTACTTTGTAGTACTAACCACAAGTGAAGCTGCATTTTAATCTTCAACTCGCCGGATAGTTTGGTTTGAGGGCGATGCTTTTTTGAGTCCGCTCAAGGAAATTGCTTAAGTGCTACTGGAAAGTTGTATCGTGGTATGGATTTTCGACTTTTTAATTTCCCAGAGGGTTATCTCAAAAGATAGTATTTCAAAGTAAGAACAGTTAACAACTAATATTTTAAAAAATACAAACATTATTGTTGTAGTTTATTTTGTTTAAAATGTATTCCAAATAAATTATTTAATTTATTTAACTAAGGTATCCGATATTTGATGGAAATTCATTTTAAATAAACAAACTTAGATTTACATCTAAGCTTCCACTATATTAAAAAGTTGTACGAACTACCAGGTGTGGAGGTTAATAATTCTTATTTTTTCTTAAAAAAACACATTTAATTTGGGAGAAAGGTGAAAACTGGTGCCCTCCGTACATATTATGAGGTGGTTCAGTCATCAAACCATTTTTCGACATATTCGTAATTGATGAAGTGTTTCAAGTGGCAGTCGGAAAGGGCTAAGTCTGGTGAGTACGATGGGTGGGACAAGAGTCCCCCAGTCAAGTGCAGAAATGGTGTATCTGGCCGCTTTTGCTGTGCGTGATGGGGCGTTGTCGTGCATCAAAATCACTTTTCCATACCTTGTGCCCATTCTGGTCGATTTTCGATCAATGCATGGTTCAAATTGATTATTTGTTGACGGTAGCAAACGATATTAATTGTTTCATCTGGTTTCAGAAGCTCATGGAGCACGACACCCTTTTGCCCCCACAAAATGCACAGCATTGTCTTCTTTCCAAAGCGACTCAGTCTCGTTGATGGTTGTCCTGGGACAATCCACTATTTTATGCGTTGTAAATGTAAATATTTTCATTTTTCGTCTCCAGTCACGATCCGATGCAAAAAAGTATTTCTTTCATGCTGATAAAGCAAACCTTCTGTCTGTCATTCAGCTGATGTGGTGTCCATTTTCCTGCCTTCTGGATCTTTCCCATGTCATGCAGACGATAACAAAAGGTTCGACGACCAACATTCGCCATTTATTCATTTATTAGTTCAGTTTGCATATCGTATTCTTCCAACAATGCTTACAATTCGACATATTCATTTTTTTTCGGTTTACCTGGGCGTTCTTTGTCTTTCAAGTCGAAACCACCACTTTTAAATCATCTAAACCAAAGGGTTCCAAATTACGGCCCGCGACAAGCGAATTTAGCAAGCGTATGCTCATTTAGGGCGCGTACTCGGCGACTAGTTTAGAAATTATAGATAATGACCGGAAAATTAAAAGGGTTTTCGCCCTTGGAAGTTACTGGAGTAATCAGTATGGCCATAAGGCTGGAAAGTTTGGAGACCCCTGGTCTAAACTAACGCCCACAAGCGTCTTGAATTGGTACATTGCTACTGTAAGTTTCCACAAGTATACGACAGATTTCACTCGCGTTTTCCTTTTGATTGAACAGGAAAAGTAGTGCGTGCCGCAAATACTCATTATTTGGCTCATAACTTGACATGTTTACCACATGCAAAAAATATGACGCTAACTCAAAATCGTTTAAACATCAACGGCGTTTAGAAAGGTACTGTCGCAGCAAGAAAATTACATAAGAGATGAGACTGTGAACAAACGCCTTGTTTCCAGCGCCATCATTTAAAAAATTAAGAACTATTAACCGCCATACCTGGTATATTAAACTAACAGTAAAAAAGTAGTTACAGCCGAAACTATCCAGATGCGCAATATAAATTTAACAAGGGTGAAACATTCAAGTTTACCTGGCCATTTAGCAAAATAAGGCTAGGCTCTCCAAGAAATTTAGTGTTTTAGATATATTTTGATTATATAACATTTTAAAATTATAGTTGGAAGTGTCATTTTCCAACATTAAGTGATCTGCATAATGATAATTAAAAGGTATAAAACTTTGCTCACCGAATGTACTACTTGTGAGGCCTCTATGAATGAAAGAACGTGTCGTGAGTGGTTTCAGCGCGATGGAAGAGCGAAAATTGTTGAAGATGAAGAATTAGAGGCATTGCTTAATGAAGACTCATGTTAAAGTCGGGAAAAGTTGGCAAAATCATTGGGAGTGACTCAACAAGCAATTTCAAAACCCCTCAAAGACCTGGAAACGACCCAGAAGCAAGAAATGGAGGAAGGACCCAGAAGCAAAATGGAAGGGATTTCTACATCGTATTGTGACTGGGGACGAAGAATGGGTTCATCACGATAACCCCAAGCGTCGAAAATCATGGGGATATCCCGGTCACGCTTCCACGCCGACGGCCAAACCGAATATTCACGGCTCCAAGTTCATACTCTGTATTTGGCGAGACCAGCTCGGTGTAGTGTATTAAGAGCTGTTAAAACCGTCTAAAACAATCACAGGGGATCGTTATCGAATACAATTAATGCATTTGAGCGGGAAATGGGTGAAAAAGTTCTACCCCACCCGCCGTATTCTCCAGACCTCTGACTATCGCCTGGATCAATCGATGGCACACGACCTGGCTGACCAGCACTTCCGGTCTTATGAAGAAGTCAAAAATTGGATCGATTCGTGAATCGCTTCAAAAGATGACCAGTTTTTTCAACGCGGGATTCGAATGCTGCCTGAAAGATGGGAGAAAGTAGTGGCCAGCGATGGACAATACTTTGAATCATAAATGTATAGCCAGTTTTTTTACAATAAGCCTCGCATTTTGAAAAAAAATGGCTGGAGTAAAGTTGTATAACTTTTATTTTGATGTTTAGTATCACTTTATGGCATAAAGGAAATGTTTAACATAAAGTTGTTCATTGTGAAAAAGACCTACCTGTTCGAAGCACGCTGAATTAATAAATTCGTGATTTATAACGTTTAATCGTTTGCCTTTTATTGTTTTTAATGAGGCGTCCGAGATTATTATTAGTTTTGAAAGCAATACTTAATTTCTTTTTTTTGATAACTGTTTAGAAACTTATTTTGTAACTTTTCCTGTATATATAATTCATATAATTGTTTTATATTATTGACAGGATATATCAAATGAATATTGCTAACTTTATGATAGTAATTTTTATTAATTTGTTTTATTTATAAATTTCAATTATTTGTTATAATTGTCTATTGTCATTCGAATATATGTATTAGACTACAAGATTTGTTATACATGATTAAATCTGACTAAACTTTAAGAGATTTACCGCTAAACACCCAATCACTTTTTTTCACATCTCGACGCATGTTTCACCAACCACGTTAGCATCATCAGGAGATGATTCAATCATTTTTAAGTATAGTGAAAATTTAGATATATTCTTAGTGTATTCGTTATTTAATTGCTTTTTAAATGAAATGAAAAATAGTTTTTACACCTGCAAACTCATGACGAGTTCAGGATAATATTTTTACTCTACTAATAAATGTATAATCTCCTCTCCAAAAACTACCTGAACGCTATGAAGGCATCCCCCAATTCGCCGCCCACGATGTGGACTCCACCCTCTGGAATGCTGAGCCCATGGAAGTATTGTCTGATGTCCAGGGCGTTCGCCGACCATGGCAGATTCTGCAGCCTGATGATGATGCTCATAGTGTTAGCGATAAGACACCTACAAAGAACAAGGTAACCTTCGGTAATGTCGATATTGTTTTTATGTCCAGTGAGAAGGAAAAAAGGAGGCAACAAAAACAATCGTTTTTATATAAAAATCCCTTTTATTTTACTATTATTCTTATACAGCATACTGTATTATGGGTAACATTTCAAATATTATGTATCTTTTATATATTGACCAAAACCTGCAAAAAAAATTTATAACGCAAAAAAGTTTAAATACTTAAGTCGTTTTTTGACGATTTATAAAAACTAGTGTTTTTTAATAACATAAACTATAATAAGAAAGCTATAAGTTTTATTTAGATATTCAAGAGGAATAGTTATGAAGTATTAAAATATTAAATCAGTTGTGTTACATAAGACAGAAATTGTTAGGCCGATACACAGAGACAAAACTATTCGTTGTTGTGAGACTGGTCTCTAGAGGATAGAAAAATAATTTTGAGCTCACTTTCTTTTGTTTACGATTAAACCTGCCTTTCTCCAATCAGCACTCTGCCCCCCTTATGATTTAAATACGGGCACTGTTTCGATGGTAGTAAACCAGTAAGGGGTAGAAAAGAGGAAAAACAGTACAAGAAGTTTTCGATACTAAACTAATTTAAAAGTACACCTATACAGCAGAAAAGGGCATATATAATCTACTACGTTTTGAAGTTTCATCCTTCATATGAACATATATGAAGTTTCAAATCGATCTGTCAATTCATTCGTACAAAAACAGCTGCTTTAAGTAAACGCATCGGTGATATTTTTTAAAATGGAAGATATTGAAAATCGGGCAGTGATGAAAATTATTTGTAAAAAAAGGTTTAAAAGCAATGGAAAATCATAGTGAGATGGTAAATATGTATTAGTATTGTTAGTATTATGAGGGAGTCTGTTCCGTCAAAAATAATGGCCAAGCCTGGATAATGACAGTCGATTTGAACGTCCAGAAAGTACAACTACTGAAAATAATTTATGGATGACAGGTATTTCAAATATGAAACGAATGTGACAACAAACTACAGAGTACACTGAGCCCGGTTGTGGTGGTCAAAATCGACCAATAAAGTTATGGCATCAATTGGGTGCAAAAATTCGTAAGAAAAGACCTGGCTCGGCGAAGAAAAAAATAATTTTCCATCGAGACAATGCACCAGCTCACCGAGGTGTTCTTGTAATGGCCAAATTGAAGGAGTTACATTACGAATTGTTGGAGCATCCACCATATTCACCAGATCTGCCTCCCTCTGACTTTCATCTGTGCCCAAACCTCAAAAAACTCCTACGTGGCAAACGTTTTTCATCAAATGGAGAAGTTATAGCAGCCGTAGATAAGTATTTCGAAGGGCTTTCTGGAAATCACTTTAGAGATGGAATAAATGAATTGGAGAACAGCTGGAAAAAATATGCTGGGGTTACGGGAGAATATACGGAAGAATACTTTTTCAATTACCCTAGTAGAACACGAAGCAACATTTTGAAGGTCGTTTAAACTCAAATATTTAAGAGGGTTATAAATCCAGTTGCTTTACCACACATTTGAAGATTGTACAACAGTACAGTCTAAAAAGAAATGGTCTACACACATGATGCATGCAATTATGATACCTTCAAAAAACCAACATCAAAATTTTCATTTGACCTGCACAATCCCACGATCTGACGTCCATAGAACACGTATAGGATATGCTAAGTCGAAGCACAAGTACATTTTTTCACTTTCAAGTGAACTTTACAATAGCTGTTTAACGCATAATTCTAAATTGATAGGAATAAACTCTGGAGTACTTTTATTTTCATTTCCGCTGCTTTTTTATATTCTATTTTGTCTATTTATTTCAGCTATTTTAAAAGATTTCCCATTTAAAGAATTTTGTCGGAGGCGGAATAAACGGTAGTCCGAGGATGATATGTCGGGTGAGTATGGTGGATGGGGCAACACATCCCAATTGAAACGCAACAATTTTCTTCGTTCCTGACTGAAACGTGTGGACGCGCACTGTCACGACGAAAAACGACGCCATTTCTGTTTGGTAATTCTGACTGGTTTTCAAATTGCTTCAGCCGATATAATTGTGAACAGTAGAGGTCGATGTTGATGATCTGATTGTGTGGAAGAAGCTCAGTTCCAATCCAACCAAATGAACCGTACTCAAAACCGGTAGCCCTGGCAACCCCCATGACTTTTTTCGTTGCACATTGTTGTACACATTTACTTTTCATCGTCAGTTACCATCCGCTTCAGAAACGAAGCCCCGGATTTTTTTAGCAAAATAACGCGAGAGATTCGATTAAGCAGATTTAGCTCAGTAAGTTCGTGAGGGATTCACACATCGCATCGGCAGACGTCCCCTTTTTTCAGACGGTCCAAAAACAGTCGATTTGCCAATATTTGACTTATCTGCTGTCACAGACCTTGATGCGTAGATCTTCGGTTATTATGGTTTATTTCGGTTATTATTTCATCTCCATTAGTGCTTCCAGGATGGCAGGAATGATGCCGGTCTTCCAAGTCAAAATCTCCGCCCTTAAATCGACCAAAACATTGCAGCCGGGTCTCCCCAACAGTTTTTTGTTTGAATAGTGTTCTTGCCCTTTTTGGAATAAAAAAAGCATAACGTAGCGCTCACTGAAGGCAAATCGATGCTGAATCTGAACGTAAACATTGCAGTTAAATGCCACAGGAATTAATAATATGTAAATAATCATTACTAATCCAACGCAAATTTTTATTTACAAGCGTTAAAAGAACTAATGGAAAGTGAATGAACTTTCAGAAAGACATCGCCGAGAAGAAAATTTTCCCACTTTTAACGGTTAAAAATAAAGCCTTTATATTCGAAGCAGATGTCCCATCAAGTATAGCTTGGCACTCATACATATTTACTCGATAACTGTGACCTTTTTTCGTTTCATAATGTCGAATTCATTAGTTTTAGGTCAAGATCATGTTGAAAATATCATTTTACAAGTCAAACAGTTTTTTTATTAATCAGACCATTAGATTACTTTAGAGGTTTTTTTTGTGCGTTAAGATGGGCAAGCAAAATTTCTTGAAGAAATTAAGTAAAAGGTCTGAGACAGAATCCCCGAATAGACAACTAAAAATAAGAGAACTTCCTACATAGTTTTTCTTTAAGTTGAAGAGAAAGCTGACACAACCTAATAAATAATTCTAATGCAGTCACTAGTACAAAACGATATATGATTTAAGTCCTTTAGATATTCCCCTAAAGCAACTGGACTCCTTCTAGAGAGTATTCAAGGAGAAGACAGGGAAACCCCTTGCAGGAACTGCCAACCATAGCAACGTAAAGGTATCACAAGAAACATCGACGACTTTACGGCCGAAGAAATGTAGGTAGAAGTGCAAAGAGACAAGTGCTTTTAGAGCCTTTAAGTAATTACGAAGTATTAGGTTGTTAAGAAGGTTATTGTGGTTTTTATTATTTTAATTTTAAATGTTGTATTGTCAAATAAATTTCTGATAAATTCCTTTGACTTTATATATCATTTTAAAGCGCGTTTTTTACTCGATTTAACTGTGGTATTAGTTTTGTTTTAAAATAATTTTTTTCAGAGCGTCAAGTGTAACATAGACAAAAGGCAAATTCGCACAATTGTCGTGTTCCAGTTCAATTCTCCTCCTAGTTGGGGTACGAAACTCTCGACCATTTGCCATACTCGCCCGACCACTTTTTCAAGCATCTCGACTCGTTGCCCGAGAAATATTTTAAAAATCAAGAGGATGTTAAAACTTCTCTCAACGACTTCGTCGCTACAGGGATTCAGGAATTTTACGCAGCCGATATGAATAAACTTGTTTCTGGTTGTCAAAAGTGTGTTAATTGTAATGGTTTTTATTTCGACTAATAAACTTTAGTTTGAGCTGAGATATGTGCATTTCATTTTAATGATTAAAAACCGCAATAACTGTCTTAGCAACCTAATAGTATTAGATATCTTCTTATAATTGAAAGGTCGAAGAGAAACACTCGATTTAGATAAAGGATATAGAAGATCTAGAGAGGACTATAGAAGAAACAGTAGTCTAGATCTGACCCCTAAAAACTATTTTCTATGAAACAATTCGTAAACTCTCTTCGCATATAAACAAAGAAAGTCAATACGTCACAGGAGAGAGGCCAAAATCGAGGCTTAAGCAAGATCTCCATCCCAAGAAGACAATGATCTGAGTATCGTGAGACTGGGGCGGTCTCATGTAGCCAAGTCATCTTTTACTCCACGACCTCACACAGCAAACAACATCAAGGAAACCCTCAATGATCTGGAATGGGAGGTTCTTCCGCGTCCGCCGTACTCTCCAGATCTTGCCTCAATCGATTATCACCTCGTCATCTCGCTGTCCAACCAAACAAGGGGCGTAACATTCGCTCAACGATGAGGACCTCAAAAACTGACTTAAAAGATTCTTCGGCATCAAAAAACTTTTTTTTAAACATCAACCATGTCTGTTTACAATGACACATTAATTTTCTCGTTCATCACTTTATTCTTATACTAAACATTGTTTGTTTACTTTTTAGTTTGCTTTTCAATTAAAGCGTGTTTTTAGTTTTTATAAACTATAATTTATTTTTATTTTTTAATTCGATCGGCTTTAAAAGTGTGTTTTTTTTTAGTGTTTTACTATTATTTATTTTTCGTCACTACCTACCCGTGGCGGGAGTGGGTAATTTGCGCGCCTACTGTGTTCCTTGGGCGTTGTAACCTCCGAAAGCAAATCCTTGATCTTGACAATCCTATTCAGGATAATAGGACGAACTTATTAAATTATTGTATTGTTATCGGTCCTTGATAAGTGTGCAAAGATTCAATTTAATCTGACGTTTTGAAGTGAGTGAAAAGGACGTTCAAAGATTCCGTTAGATAGATAGATAGATACAGGTGAAGCTAATAAAAGCGTGTTAAAAACCGTGAGTTTGACGTGGAAGACAAAGAACGCAGTGGAGGACCGAAAATATACGAAGACACGGAATTGGTAAAGTATTATTGGAGAAAGATTCATCCCATCGTTTAAAATCGCTAGGAACGATTCAAAAACAAAGAAATTGAGTTCCACATGAACTGAAGCCGAGAGACGTTGAACGCCGATTTTGCATGTGTGAAATGCTACTTGCCAGGCATAAAAAAGGCTTTTTTTGTATCGTATTGTCACTGGTGATGAAAAATAGAGCTACTACGATAACCCAAAGAAGAGAAAATCATGGGGACCACCTGGCCATGCTTCAACATCGACAGTCAAACCGAATATTCATGGAAAAAACTCATGCTGTTTATTTGGTGGGATCAGCTTGGTTTCGTGTATTATGAATTGCTCAAACCGAGCGGAACCATTACTGGAGCTCTCTACCGAATACAATTAATGAGACTGAGCCGAGCATTACTACTCCAGACACAAGATTATTCTCCTACATGATAATGCTCGTCCGTTCTAAAACCTACTTGGAAACACATAATTGGGAAGTCCGACCCCACCCGCCATATTCAACAGACATTGCCCCTTCTGATTATCACTTTTTCCGGTCGATGGAACATGGTCTGTCTGAACAGCGCTTTACATCATAAGAAGGTAGGATCAGCGGTGGGATCAGCTTGGTGTCGTGTATTATGAATTGTTCAAACCGAGCGAAACCATTATTGGGGAGCTCTCTACCGAAAAAATTAATGAGATTGAGCACTCAAGGAAAAACGCGCCCATTACTAATACTGACACGACAAAATTATTCTCCTTTATGATAATGTTACCAAACCTATTTGGACACTTAATTGGGAAGTCATATCCCATCCGCCGTATTCACCAAACATTGTCCCTTCCGATTATCACTTGTTCTGATCGATGGCACATTGTGTGTCTGAGCAGCGCTTTACATTATATGAAGGTACCAAAAATTGGATCGATTCGTGGCCTCAAAAGATAAAGAGTTTTTCCGAAGTGGTATCCGAATTGTGCCAGAAAGATGGGACAAAGTAGTAACTAGTGATGGACAATACTTTGAATAAAACGTAATGTACCGTTATTTCAAAATAAATTTCTATTTGTTGATAGAAAAAAGGGGGGAAACTTATTTGTACACCTTTTATATTTTTATCAAAGGGGCATAACCTTTTCTGAAAAACTTACCAAGTACACTTATTAAGTTATAGTAATACATATTTTTATAGCAACGGGTTTACTATAAATATAAATATTCACGAGGACTTATTTATCAATACCCCTTCGTACATATAAAAAGGAAAATTAATACAACTGTTATTTGTTTATCCAAATTTATAATGTTCTATATTAGTTTTCATTGTAAGCAAATAAGCCTTAACTAGGATTTTAGAGCCCGTATCTATTGAGTTTCTTATATTTTTATGCAACTATTGTTTTTGTAATAGTATTTTTTTATTGTTGTTAGCCAGGTTTATTAAAATACACCCAACATCCACAGACAATAGTAGACAAATATTATTTTTATCAGTTAACATATAATCAATTATTATAATTTGTTGTACAGGGTGATGTAGAAGAAAAATAACGGAAAGATTATTTTCTCTCATTCTTTTCCCCAACATTGATATTTTCTCTCTTAGACCACTCTTTTCTAACCGAGTGGTGTGAATTGCCTCTACTATCCTAAAGGCACAAGAAGCAAGGATATTTGGTGGATGTACACCCATACTTAAATGTATTCAGTTGAAAAAAAACATTGATTAACTAATTGACAATAGTATATAATCCCCCATTTTTAATTAAAATATCTGTTTTGGTTTAAGGAACGCCCTCACAATGAGCATATATACGTTGCTAATAATGATGCTGTGATTACTTTGTACACTAAGTAAATTACACTTTGTACAGAGATATATTTTGGGACGATACCTGGTTGGATCTCGTTCGTTCTGATAATCACAGACCAACAGTTGTTTTGGTGCCGGGCATTCATTTTTGCCTAGGAGCTCAGATTTCTAAGATATAACATTTTAGTGAAATATATGTTACACTATGTTACGTTAAATCAATGGATCAAATAAAAAAACCAAACATGGATTTTTTATTATTATATTATACAAATATCATTATATACAATGTTACAAAGATAGAGGAAAAAATCATTGACGAAACCAACTAACACTTCAAAAGATTCTTTTTCGTGACATTCTTGAATGTATTTTGGAATAGTCCCTTTTTAAACTCCAGCAATAATCTGCCATCATATACGTATCCTAGTCTTCCTTGGAAGTGATCCTCTATAGTTTTAATATCCTGTTGTAATCTTTCACGTTATTCCCCACTGGCGTCTCCTAAATTCAGAGGAAACCGGGTGTGTAAATAGGGCACCTTAAGGCTCATGTTACACCCAAGGAATCTGAAACTGTTTTCAAGCATTTTGTTTATAAGTTCAACATAGTTTTCAGCTTTGCGTTTGCCCAGAAAATTTCCGACAACTGCATCAAATAAAGTCCAGGCTTTTCGCTCAGTACCATTCATCGAATTTACGAAGGCAGGATCCTTAATGAGTTGTCTTATTTATGGACCGTCAAATATTCCTGCTTTAATTTTTTCCGTACTCAACTGAGAAATTATTTTCCCTATATATACAAAGTATGATCTATTCTTATCAAGAGCCTTTACACTGCTCCATTAGGCTTAAATTGATATGCAGTGGAGGAAAGATTATTTTCTCTCGTCCAACTAAGGGATCGTTGATGACATTATTTTACTCTACGTTGATATTTTCTCTCTTAGACCACTCTTTTCTAACCCAGTGGTGTGTTTTGCCTCTACTATCCCAGAGGCACAAGAAGCAAGGATATCTGGTGGGTGTACACCCATACTTGAATGTATTCAATTGCAAAAAAAACATTCGATTAATTAATTGACAATAATATTATAATACGTTTTGCTTTGATACTTAGGTACCGCTGCTAAAATATTTGAAAAGGTACTTTTTATGGTCAAAAAACTGTTATTGCCAAAAATGTCCACAAAATGCTTGAAAAAAACACCGATTTACAATTTTTTATTTAAAAAAAATGGCACCACCACCCCCTGTCTACGCCACTGTTTATTTTACATTATCAGAATCAATGTAGTATCAGTATATACGTGTACTACACACGCAAGTTTCAATTTATTACTTCACAGTCCCAAAATAATTAAGAAATTTCAAATAATTTTATTATATAAGTTTGTCATATCTTGTAGTAGGTTTTACGACATGCCATTATTAATATGGGCCACTCTGTATGTGTGTGTGATTATGATACCCCAAAAATTGTTTCTTAAAGGGGATAGAGCCCCCTAAAGAAGAAACTCTGTAGATGGGTTTTTTCGCAATATTTTCGAAACGGTTTATGCCAAAGTCGTGAAACTCGGTATACTTCAATAAGTTGGAATGGAAAAACATTTTTGTGATAATAATTGAATATTTTCCTCAGGGCGTCTCCTTGGTAAATACTGCCATAATTTTTTTGTTTGTAATATTTTTGATTTTATAAATTAAATTATTGAATTACAAAGATTTTTAGGTAAAAAAAGATCCTCTTATTTCATCTCGGTAGAATAGACCGTTTTCCAGAAAACTGATTTTTTCTAAATCGATGCGCCAAATGGATGTCGAAATGCATCTTAATAATTAAGTAGACGGTTGTCACTATTAATCTTTGTCTTTGATGTTTCGTAAAAATAGACTATTTACGCGGAAAAATCTAATTTCTAAGGATTTTAAATTTTTAAACTGCAGAAAGTTCCCCTTTTAAGAAGCAATTTTTGGAGTATATATGTATATATATATATATATATATATATATATATATATATATATATATATATATATATATATATATATATATATATATATATATATATATATATATATATATATATAATATATATATATATATATATATATATATATATATATACATATATATATATATATATATATATATATATATATATATATATATATATATATATATATATATATATATATATATATATATATAGTTGGTTTAAAGATGGGTAAAGACTGGGAATTGAAACGAAAAGTGGTTGCGCTAGGACCTAGACTATAAGCCACTTTAAAATGACAACAAATGTTACAAAAACACTTTAGAAGCGCCTTTTCAAAAAAGGCCCATTGCTTGGGAGCTATTTCAAATAGATAAAGACATCAATGCAAATATTTGGTTTCCCAAATAGTTGTTTTCCCCCTAGAATTCCAACAGTTCCGATTCTTTTCAGCCAACCTGTATATAAAAGGAAATAAGGATAAGGTCATTATGTTTGGTGTTTATTACTTGATTTATAGTCATCATAGCAACGCTGTTTTACTTTAATCAAAACACTCCAAGGCCAAGTTCTCATGATTCCCCATCGTATTATTAAATACCATCAAGGTTCCTAATTCGGAGCTGATTGATTATTAATAACTTTATCGATAATACAAATAATTTATTAGTTGCTAACAACCACATATTCAGAGGATAAAATTGGGTTAATGTCAACTACATTTTAATGTAGTCAAAACAGAAACTAAAAAATCAAAAAGAAATCCATGGTATACTTCATTATAATATGCAACATGCCGATCAGAAAACCCATCAGTAAAAATAGAATCTGGTCATTCGAATAATAAAGACTTCAAAAAAAGTACAACAAATAGTGGAAGAAAAGACAAATAAGTGGACAAATTTGGTAACTTTGCAATAAGTAAACTACAAATGATTTTGAACATAACCAGACTCCGATTAAAGGCAAAAATAGCTATTTCTAGTGGCGCCATCTTTGGACAAGGAAAGGTGCCTTCTCTGATGCTCTGACAAAATTTTATGACATTCCGATCATTAGAACCCAAGTTAAAAATGAACATCGAACAAAGAGCGATTAAGTTTTGTTTTAAACTTGGAAAAACATTCACCGAAACGTTTCAATGAATTAAACAAGTGTATGGTGAGGATTGTTTTTCCCGTGGCAGAGTCCACGAGTGGTTTAATCGATTCAAAGAAGGCCGTGATGACATTAAGGACGACGAACATCCTGGTTCGAAATATTCCGTGGTTACTCAAAGTAACATTGAAATTGTGCGATAATTTATAAAAAATCAGCGAAAATCTTTGTTGCGATACGTGAAAATGGAATTGAACATGTTCAAAGATTCAATTCATCGCATTATGGCAGATCATTTAGGATCTTCGGAAGATTTGTGAACATTTTATTCCACACAAATTGACACAACCAAAAATTGCTCCGAATCCAACATTGCAAGGACTTGATTAAAGAGTCGAAAAAAGGACGAACACTTCAAGTACAGCATCGTTACTGGTGATGAGAGGTGGTGTTTTCAATATGATCAGAAACCAAGCTCTAAGTGCCGAATGGATGCACCCGAGCGAGCCAAATCCGATGAAAAGCCGTGTCGAGAAGTCAATAATCAAAACAATGTTGATTTGTTTCTACAATTCCGAGCGAATTGTGCACAAGGAGTTCGTTCTACCTGGTCAAACGATCAATGCTGTTTTATTTTGGTGTTATGAAGGGTCGCGTATTCGTCGTGTGCGGCCACAAAACCGTCAACAAGGCAGCTGGAGCTTGTTACATTACGCTCATCACTGATTTGTTTACCAAAAATGATATTTTAACCATCAATCATTCACTATACCTGCCTGATTTGGCTTCCTGCGACTTTTATCTCTTCGAAAAAACTTCATTTGCTAAAAGGACAGCGTGATGCCGACATTGAAGCCATTCAAAAGGCGTCGTAATTCAAAAATGCATTCGTCATAAACATATAAATAATGATTTTGCCAAAAAAATAAACACGTGTTTTTTTAAGTCCTGTTTTCCGTGAGACTTGTATAACGTTTTTAAGCAGTAGCTACTAAAGTAGCGATTTTTTCATGAGAAAATAATACTTAAATAGCTGTTTCTGGTGATTTAATTTCCTTTAAGTGTAATAAATAACTTCAATACACAAAAATAAACAAATTTAATCCATCTTAATCATTTATAAAATGAGAGTTAACCGTCAATGTTCTAATAGTAACAGCTGTTTAAAAAAATGAATTGAAAAGAAATGACATGGAATTCGGGAAAACTTAATTTAACTACACATTACATCATGAAAAAACATAAGAAAACTGGCCACAATGGAAAAGAAAAGAGCGAAAGGTCTAGCAAAAGCACTACCAGCGCAAATTCTGTTCGACGAATGTCTTCAAGTCAAGAAATAGCTAATGATATTGTTTCTTGTTCTGGAGTAAACGTCAGACCGTCAGACTGTAAGAAATTACATAGTTTCTGGTAGAGGGAGGGGTGCCCGGTAGAAAAACCCTTCCTCGGTCTGTCAAACAAGGAAAAAAATACTTCAGTTTACTAAAAAGCGCGTAAATTGATGGGATCATAAATGCTTGGAAGTATGTAGATATACCGTGAAATAATGTGTTAGAAAACTCTTACAAATTAGATACCTGAGATGTCTTCAGATTCCAGCACTCCTTCACAATGTCAGAAGAAGGTCGATTATACCTCCTCAATCACCGTATAATAATTCTATCGAGAAGTTATGGCAATTAGTGCAACAAAAAGGGAGAAAAACCAAATATACAAAAATAAATTCTTTAAAAACTGTATCACTGTCAAAATGGACATATATATCAAGTGGTATAACAAAAAAAATTGTAGAATCAATGCTAAGACGATTGAAGGCTGTCACATACCCGATACTTAATGGAAATATTCGATTTAAATAAAGGCATTAAGACTTATTTAAATATCCGCTATATTCAAAAATAAAGGGTGATTTTTTTACTGTGTCCGAACTTCCGATAGAGGTGCTGCCAAACGAACTGAGTTTGCCCGCCTCTAAAGTAATAATTATTCAATATAGTCACAAATAACCATGGAACAAATATTTGAAAAATTGTAAAATTGTAACTGCCCATAATGCAGTAAATTTCGATCGTTTACACTAGCATTAGATGTAAAAAAAATATGGAGCGCAAACCTAAAGAACCAAATCAAACAATATCGAAAGCTGAAAAACATCAAAAGAAAACTGTTTTCGATTTGGTGGAATCATAAGGGAATTCTTTACTTTTAGATATTACCATTACATCATAAAGTTCAATAACTCAATAAGAAATTTACTAAAGTTTTATTGTAACTTATTAGCACATTTAACATATAGTTCAGATATAGTCCCATCAGACCTTAATTGTAAAACTTTCGCTTCAGATGACTGTCAGTCAAATCGTTCTTAGTTTTTTTTTTTGCAAAAAAAAGGTGAAAACTTTTTTTACGATTGAATCATAAAGTGGATAAAATGATACATACATTACTGAAAACTGTAATTTCTTTAGATATTTATTTTTTTTATTTTGTGGCAAGAATTCGAAGGTAGTTTTCAAAGAAGGGTCTAGGTGATACACTACTCACTATCCACCTTATTCACCCTATCTAGCGCATGATAATTCCCCAAAATTATCTCCTCAGTAGTTTATTTTATATCAGATATAGCTTGTGTAAGCATCAATAAAGGTTACACATTAGAGTGGGAGATACACTGATTGACTTGTTTTAAATAGGTCGGTATTTTCGATTCACTTGATTCCAGAAACTCCACTTGTGTGCTGTTGAAGAGTACATGTGATCATCTAATAAGGGCAGTGTAATTCATCGATGGTATAATATATAAATCGGAGTTTCGTCGAAATAACGTGATTTGTTAACAAAATGAGATTTGTCAACTGGTACAAACATGTAATGCAAAAGTTTTGACCAAGGTTTGATCGTGACTGAAATGTTTACACCGTAGACAACACTGAGAAGAAATGCGCATTCATCATTCAATTAATAAGTTTTTCGGTTATTATTGTCGTTTTTGAGCGTTTATTTCCATAACAAAATAAATTACTGTAATAATAAAAGTATTGGCCATCGTTAGCTATTACTTTATCTTTCTGAATATCTAGTTTTTTGATGACAACCATTCATCAAACCTTTTTCGTAAGAAGGTAAGTGTTGTTCTGAAAAGCCCTGCTGTATTGATCCAAAAAAGTGGTAGTCCGAAGTGCCTAATGCCGACGAATTCGGCGGATGGGGTAGAACGTCCAATTTCACGTTTTCCAAATAGTTTTTGGGGGCTGAACACTGTCCTGTCGAAAAATGGTTTTTCCTTCAATGCTCGGTTCAATTTTATCAATTGTTGTCGGTATCGATCACCAGTAATCGTTCAGCCTATCTCACCAAATACACAGCAAAGCCTTCTTCCCATGTATATTGCGCACTGGTTATCATGTTGAAGGCTAGCCTGGGTCTGTCCATGATTTTTGCCGTTTTTTTGTCTGGCAAGCAAAATTTCACAAGTGGTTTTTCACCTTTCAATTCAATCAATAAATTTCCTTCAATTCATATGGAACTCATTTTCCTCCTTTCTAGATGTTTTCCAATGCGTGTAGACCTTCGTGAATGATCGATTGGGCAACATGCTTCTGATAATTGTTTCAACGTATGGGTTGACTATTTTTGCACAATAACAATTAATAACGAACTGGTTTTTGATGGCGTATGTATAACCTCCAAAACGCCATTAATCTATACCAACTAATGTATTAGTAACATCGTCTCTTAGCAAAATCTACGTTATAAACTGAAATACCTATTAACATCATGGCTGCAACATAAAGATCATAAGCATCGTAGAAAACAGAATAAAGAAATACGAAGACCAAGAAAACTTACACAACAAAATCACAAAGGAGTAGCAGAATTCGAGGCTTAAAAAATTCTTATAAGATCAAACACGTTTACAAGAATGTTGTCATTTTAAATACACCTCCTTGTCACCAAGATCACCTGACTTCTTTTTATAGAGCTAGCAGCTCAAAGCTAGAGATCTAACACGTTCCAACGTACGTAACAGTATTAACCGAAGAAAAAACAGTGTAAGAATGTACCATTTTTCTTATGAACTGGTGTGACGCTTTATTTTTTTAGGCCAATTCAATACTGTTTTAATAGCTGTTGAAAGTTGCTCTATTTTGAGATTTTTCTTAAGGGAAAAAATTCCATAGTTATTACCATATTTCCATTATTTACCACAGTTTTAGTTGGTTTTGTTTTCAAACATGTGTTTAATACGGGAATCTAGAGAAATTGTACAAGTAGTTAATGCCGCTGGATGACGACAAAAATATATGTAGGCTGTGTTCCAACTTCGCTGCAGAAACTGTTCCTACAATTCAACAACAAAAAAAAGAACAGCATGCAATGGTAGAGATCGCTCTTGATCTGGGACTATCAACAACACAGCATACTGTGCAAATTATTTAAACGTCTTCATATTTCGTGCTGAATCGCTCATCTTCAAATAATTTGAAAGTATAAAAGACTGAACAGAGGCTACGCTGACGTCAATGAATAAAAAATGTCAAATGTCTATGGACCTACAAAGTTCTTCAACTGTCATTAAAAAAAATGTTTCTTTCATGAGAACAATCATCTACTACGGCTCAGGATTGCCTTTAGTTGTAGATAAAAACTCTGTATGCGTATTAAGCCAATTTTTAGCTTCAAAGTGAGGTATAATATAAAGGGCTCTTAAAATTGAGAGGTTTTTTTAAATTCTTGAGTAAAACACAATTTGCGTTGCTTTCCAAAAAAAACTTTTTATTGATAATTGAATCGAACATTTTTCACCGAACGTCCATTTTCATAAAATAATTCAACAATTTTAACGCGTTGTTAATAATGTACGACGGATGTCATACATTACACTTCTGAAACGAGATCTGTGTTTTATTCAAGAATTTAAAAAAAAACCGATCAATGTGAAAAAAAATGGTGCGGTAGCGGAAATTTGCATTATAAATCCTTCAGAACGTTCAGGACAGCCGAAAAGGTGGAAGATGAAGAATTTGAAGCTCTACTAGAAGAAAATTCTTGTACAATATTAGAGCTCGAACAGAAAGCCGAAGTAACACCCCAAAATTAAGATGGAGCTAATGAAGGCTCAATCACAGCTGACAATAAGAGTAGATTAATTTGATCACGAAATGTAGAGCATGTTCCAAATCATAATATATTATATATTTACCAACAATATTCCAAATAGTGGCAAAAGAGCAAATTCTTGAGAACGACGGATAATTTATGTGTAATAGTATGTTCTTGATTTTTATTCTTCTTCGATTGGATTCTCAGCATCACAAACAGTACCATTTGATTCGAATTTGATTATTTTGACCATAAATTGTATGAAAATTGCATGTTAAAAAGAGCAATACCTCACTCTTCATAACATTTCGAAGAGAGCGAACGCATTATCTGTACCTCTGCCAAACGTGTTGTAAAAATATTTTAAAAAATGTTTTTTCATGATTTCTTCATTAATCTATAAAATGACCCAATTTCTAACGAGTTTTCAAGGTATATACCATCAATGTGTTATAAATTAGATGTATTTTTACGTGTAAAAAGATTTCCTGAAAAAAATCATGATACTCATTTATCCAGGCGTCATTTTTGCTTATAAATCGTGTTTTTTTAATTCAGTACATTGCAAGCATTGTTAAAGCCGCATTGCTTCTTACTATTTTGCCTCAAAGCATCGTAAATGGATTCGAAGCAACGGAAATTCCACCGATTAATCCGGATGTCTTTATGGAATCCGACTATACAAGCCGTTGTCAGTGATGAAAATGAGGCAGCTGTATCGACTGAAAGGGAAAGTGTCGATGGTGATGTGCAGCGTCGTATTGTGATTTATGATGTTTCAGAAGAGGTGACAACATCCGAGGCACCATCAACATATCTGCCTCGTGCGTCAAGTGTCTCTTATGACTGAAATTGGTCCAGTCCAAGCAACTACACCTGCCAAAAAAAAGATCGAACCCTGGGCGAAAGCCAATGCAAAGTGCTATTCTAACTTTACCGGAAACAAATTCGGTATTGAAGGAACGAAAACGATCATAAACACGATAAACACAAAAACAATTAACAAATATTTCATAAACATTAAATATTTGGTGTATTTACTTAATTTTCTCACGTTTTCAACAAGTTTTTAAGGTATCTCAACTTACCCGACAAAACATTTTTTTGCCTAAAATGTGGGTAATTGGAAAATTGGATATATTTTTTGTGGTTTTCGAATCATCACTATCGAAGTATTGGTATTGCCTCTAGTTTTCCAACAGTATAATAAACTCTTCGATATCTTTACTCAGTGAAATTTTATGACCAAAAAACAAAAGGTGTATCAACCTACCCCACCTTCCCCTACTAGTTTGTCAACTGTTTATATATACTGAGATCATCAGTATACCATCTGGGCGTCGTGCATTATTAGTTGCTCTAACTTGGTCAAACAGCCATTGCTGACATCAGCAGCAACTGAGTCGTGTTAATGGTGCTCTGGAGAAAAAAGTCTTGTACTGTCAAGGGAAGAGAAAAGACATTTTGCTTCAAAACGACGCATGGCTAGATAAAACAAAAAAAATCTGCATGAAAATGAAGTTTTTTTTTCCAATATCGTAAATAATATCAACAATTTCCTGATAGGTCACGCGTGTATAGAAAGTGAGGAAGATTTAAGTTTGTCTCACTTTTTCCATAAATATATGTCAAAAGTAGGCAAAAAAAAGTAAATAATTAAGTAGAACTTAATATATCCATAGATAATAATAGAGAATATTTTAGATATTGAATATATTTGCATATTTAATAAGAAAATCTAAATTTTACGGTAAAGGCTGAAAACCATATCTTATTACCATATCTTATGACATAAATCATTCGATTTTTATCGTTTTCGTTCCCTGCAACCATGTTTTAATTCTGTAAGTGAAAACTGAAGCAGAATATGGCAGATGGGAAAGCAATTCGAATCGCAATTTGGTCATCGTCGTTGTTCCTTGAAGTAGATTTTTCTTTATTAATTGCAATCATGTTGTAGTTTTCGCTTTATCTATATAATGATAATCGATGAGCAATCCACGAGTATCCGAAAATGTGGTACCATAATTTTCCCAGCTGTTGTGTTTTTGGTTGATTTTCTCCATGTTCCATAGACATTGCAAATTGTTTCCCTCGTTCCATACGTGTTTATACACATATGTCCATAAGTTTGGAATATTTACAAATAGGATATCTATCTACTCTCGTGATACTCTAAAAATTGTGATGGGTATTTATTTTAGATCGCTTTTAAATAAAAATAACAAAAGCATTGTTCTGATGGCAACACAGGTTTTCCTTTGATACTGGTATTTACACATTTCAGTTTTTTTTTATTTTCAATCAATCCATTTAAAAATGTCCAGAAACGTCCAAAGCGGTATCGCGGGAAATGTAGGTGTTAGTGGTAGAAAACAGCTGCACAAGACCGGTAGTATCAATGATAGCTCGAAGAAATCCTCTGGAATCTACAAGTGGTATATCAAGGGAGTTTGTTAAGACTTGAAGGAGTAAATGTTTCACAACAAACGATAACACGCAGACTGAAAGCGGTAAATTTGCATCGCAAAAGACCTTTACGTGTTTCCAAACTAACCCTTCAACAAAAAAAACCAAGATTGCAATGAGCTCGAGAAATGGTGGATCATAGTCCTAACTAGAATAACGAGATGTTCTCCGATGAGACGAGAATTGGCTTGGTTTCTGATTCTCAACGAACATTAGTTTGGAGAGCTCCAGGTTGATAAGCCCGACTAGAAACAACTCAACCACGTATCCATTTGAAGATGAAAGCGTGATGTTTTGGGGTGGTATTACCAGGGCAGAGAAGAGTCACTGGTGATGTGTACACCGCGGAAGTTTGAAATCTTGTTGTGCGTCTGATCTCTAGATGCAATGAGCGACGGATTTGTTTTCATGGATGACAACGCACCTCCTCATCGAACAGCAGCAGTACAAAATTTTGTTGAAGAGAATGAAATAACCAAATTGGGGTGGCCAGCAAATTCTCCTGACATGAATGTCATTGAACATCCTCCTCTTACCCTACGAGAGCTAAAAATGCTGCTCGTGAAGAATGGGAAAGAATGGGCATGCAAAATCACCTACAAGCATACATACAGACCCATGGAGGAACTCCTGCTAATTGGTTTTATTGAAAGTTGTTCTTTTTTGCAAAATTTTTGCACTCCAAAATAATAAATCAATTTTACACATATTGGTATTTGTTGTCGAGTTTTATTTGGTACCAGTAAGAGTTGTAATAAAATGATGATTACGTAAAGAAGTAAAAGAAAAACTTAATATCAATAAAGATGTGAAATGTTTGAATATTCTAAACTTTTGGACATATGTGTAGGTATGATTATCAATCTCGTACACAAGTTTGTTGGTTTAATCGAATCAATGACGACTGAGAGAAGGTAGTCGTCAGCATAAGGACAAGAGACAATAACACTTTCAAATGTATAAAAAATAAAAAAGGACTACATACTATTGGAGTGCACCACTTCGAGGAGCTGGGTACAGTTTTAAAAACACTGATAGTCAGTCTTAGTATGCGCCTGATATGGCTCCGTATAAATATTTTCCATTCTTATATGGTCAGAGTAATACCTAGATAAATCATATGCTTTTTAAAATCAAAATACGAAGAATCAGATTAGTATTTAGTCAGAAAAAGTTTCTGAACAATGTGTACAACATATTATATATAATACATATTTGCTGCTTCTTCCTTAAGTAAATAAATAAATATATATATATATATATATATATATATATATATATATATATATATATATATATATATATATATATATATATATACATAGAATACAATATTTTATTAGAAAAAGAAACCACATATCGATTGTTCACTCCATCGTCCCCTCCTTCTGCGTGTGGCTGCTGCATTTCTTCAGATCTAGCCGGGTCCACACACCACACCACTGCATCCAACTGTTTTTTTTTTCACTAATGCAAAGATTCAAATCAACCAAGACATTTTATCTGCCTAAGATAAACGAACTAAACAAAATTAGTTTATATTTCTCGCAGATTAAATAGTTTAGTACATTATAACACTGATAAAATAACATTATATAATGTTTTAGGGGCTTATGGTAAAGCAATAACCAAATGTAAGATTATTATCAGCCAATTTTGTTACTACCATCGGTTTATAATATAATGATTGTCAACAATAATAGAAACAAACTGAAAGAAATTTACAACTAAACACCAAATCTTTTTTTTTTGACATCCCGACGCGCGTTTCGCTAACCAGTGTCAATAAAGTATAAACAAATGATTTGGTATTAATGGTAAATCTCTTCGAGTTTAGTGTTTCACACCGAAGGTTCCAGTAGAAGAATAAAAATGTTAAGATAACTTAAAAGGTGTACAAATAAGTTTCCGCCGTTTGACAAAAGATGGCCCCACCAGACGGTTATGTTGAAATTGTCAGATGAAAAACGTAATATAGCAAGTTTGGTCATCTGGTAACAACATAACCTTAAACTATTAGTGACTCCGTCTTGGCATCACATAATTTTTTTAATACCAAAATGTCAAGTTTTGTGCCGAATAAGCGAAATTGCTTGTAGAAGCATATGGTGAGGCTGCTTTAAGCGAGAGTTGTCGCGAGTGGTTTTAAAAATTTCAAAACGGTGAGTTTGACGTGGAAGGCAAAGAACGCAGTGGAAGGTCGAAAGTGTATGAGGACGCGGAATTGGAAGTATTATCGGAGGAAGATTCGCCCAAACACAAGAAGAACTTGCACCTACATTACGACTGACACAATAAGTAATTTCACATCGTTTAAAGTCGATGTGAATGATTAAAAAAAAAACAAGAAAATTGGGTTCCATATGAACTGAAGCCGAGAGACATCGAACGCCGATTTTGCATTAGTTAGTCAAGCATAAAAAAGGGTTTTTTGCATCATGCAGTCACTAGTGATTAAAATGGATCCACTACGATAACTCAAAGATAAAATCAAGGGGCAAAGCGAATATTCATGGAAAAAAACTCATGCTGCGTATTCGGTGGGATCAGCTTGGTGTCGTGTATTATGAGTTGGTCAAACCGAGCGAAACCATTATTGGGGAGCTCTCTACCGAACACAATTAATGAGATTGAGCCGGCTACTCAAGGAAAAACGCGCCCATTACTACTACTGACACGATAAAATTATTCTCCTTCATAATAATACTTCCAAACCTATTTGGAAACACTTAATTGGAAAGTCCTACCCCACCCGCCATATTCACCAGACATTGTCCCTTCCGATTATCACTTGTTCTGGTCGATGGCACATGGTCTGTCTGAGCAGCGCTTTACATCATACCAAAAATTGGGTCGATTCGTGGATAGCCTCAAAAGATGAAGAATTCTTCCGACGTGGTATCCGAATGCTGCCAGAAAGATGCGAAAAATTAATGGCTAGTGATAGACAAAACTTTGAATAAAACGTAAAGTACCGTTCTTTCACAATAAATTCCTAATTTTTTGGATAGAAAACGATGGAAACTTATTTGTACCCGATTTAACATTAATTTAAGGAAGAAAACAACCAAAATTAGGGATCACTTGTACTTGTACTGAGTAATCATCGATTGAGTATTAGAAAGATTTGTGGCAAAACAATTCATGGTTTTTCATTACGATGACGCACCATAACACAGTGTAGTAGTTAGTCTTCAATATCTCGCTAAAAAGTAAAGAAATTCCGTTCCACAAGCATCATATTCACCAGATATAGCACCGTGTAACATTTTGAGTCGATAGAAGCCAGTCAAAAGAGTTTCTTTGCCGCTTTGAAGGCGATACTTGAAGTCGAGCATAAACACTGAAAAAAATATTGCAATAACTGTAATGCGGTGACAGGGAGGTAGTTTATGTTTTATATAACGTCACTTTACTTTTTGATCATAACAGTTTGTTGAATGTTTTTATTTCTTTTAGCCAAAAAATAAACTGAATATCATTTCACAAGTCCTGCATTCATCTGATACAGAGAGAATCGCACACTTTCTTTAATCTTCAGTCAAAATGTCGGCATTTAAAGATAAAAGAGTTACACCTAAAAAAAGTCCTTTGAGAATTGGATAGAGCCTTTATCCAGTCGTGTTGCAATGGGAAAAATAAAGTTGAAGGGAGTTTTTGAAGGGAGAAAGTTGAAGAGAAATTTGGATAAACACATTCCGAATTTTTGTTTTAATGAATCAGTCCGGATACTTTTCAAATGGAATGGTTTTTATTTTAGAAAGCAGCAATTTTTGTTTTCTTTTGTATCCTGTATTTGAGACAGTAGGTAGTCATCTTTCCTGGAGAAAGATGATAAGAGATGGTATGGTATAACTGTCTCATTTAAATAACTGGCCATTTTTTATGCACTTATTTCTGGAACACGTTCTCAAAAAAACCAAATGGCGACATCAACTCAAAATCACACCATTCAGCAGCTCATTCTTCCTGGTTATATGAAAAGATAAGAATATTTGTCACACCTTGTAAAGGGTATCTCAATAGATACTTCTGGAATTAAATTTAATGCCGTCCTTCCACGACTTCACCTAAAAATTGTATATCTAGCATGTCATCTAGAGACACGGCAATTTAAACCCTCCAGGCCACGAGTACCGCCGTGTGTTAGCTAATTTTATTGTTGATAAAGTTAGAAAAAATGTTTTCCCATGAAACTCATTTCCACCTCACAGGTTAATGAAAATGTAACTCTTTGGGTAACAGTGTGGTGTGTTCCTGTGAGCTGGAGGAGTTATAGTTCCATTTTTCCAAGAAAATAACGATGGTGAAGCGGAAAATATTAATAGCGAACGCTACCGCAACATGTGAAGAATCTTTTGATGGCCCAAATATGTTCTTTCAACAAGATGACGGCACATATCATACAGTGAGGGGAACTTTGGATTTGTTAGGGACACGTTTTCCTGGCCCCATCATATCTCGAAATGGTAATATACAGTAGCCTGCAAGGTCATGCGATCTAATGCTTCCTCAAGGACCAAGTCTATTCTAACAATCTACAGAAGATTGATGACCTGAAGCTAAACATGCCTCAAGTAACTGTGCCAAATTATTATTGATAATTTTACACAATGAATGGATATCTGCAGAAACATCCAGCAGGGAATATTATTTTTAAAACCAATTACATGACATTCATTTCTGTACTTTTTGATAAAATAATCAAGCATTAGCAAGAGTTATTTTCAAAAAAGTTCAAAAAAGTGCGAAATACCTACAGGATTTGCTATTCAGGAAAAAAACTATCTCTATTCTTATTAATTTGGAATACTCTAATGGATAAAATGATAACTATTACATTCTACTCTAAACACATACTGTTTCTCATTATATAAATATTATTTTTTTAAGTATTAGTATATGTATCATTAAAGATACAAAATTTTTTATAAAATCATTAAAGAGAAAATACAATTTCACACATGATATTATGAAACAATCTCTAGAAAATGGTACCAGCTACACAAAATGATGAGAAAGTGTCCTCTTGTGTAAGATAGTATTATTTCTCCCATGCCAAGTACCGTTTATACATAGTTCAGGAAGTTATATCACCAATAAGTGGAGAAAGTTGCTGCAATGGACACAGGTATGCCTTTTTCTTTTAAAGGTGAAAATAAGACAGATATCTATTATATTTAATAGCTTGTAAGAGCAGTTTCACTTGGCACCATCCAAGAATGTAATGTAGATTCTAAAACTGTTGACATACAACACTTAATATCATTATTTTTTTTTATTAACAGAAAATAAAGCCTTTGTATTTTTCAGCTGTGCCTATATTCAGATGCTCCACTTTAATCAGGACAATGACCACACAAATGGTTCATAGTGTGATTCACCAGAGGAATGTGTATTGTAAATATTATTCTGAAAATTTTAGATATTGCACTTTGGTTTGCTTAGTCACAGTAATTATATCTCTATTAGTATTTACACAACAAAAAAATGCATTTGGAAAACTTTGGAAAGGGTATTTTTTTTATAGCAATACAGGAAGTATAGCTGTTCATATTTGATATAATGCTTCCTGTTAACTACTGGTTTCAAATACAACCTTGCAAATAGCAAATATCCTTGTCTACAACCACTTAAAAAAGTAAAGAAATAAATAAACGTCTCTAAATATATCCTGGTACAATACAATAGAATCGTTGCTTCATAAGATTACATCATGAGATGTTCGCAAAGAAAATGAAATAACTGTTTTACCTTATTCTGTCTCACACAAAAAATCAATACTTGCATAAATGCGTCACGAGCTGTTCAATTCTGCCTCTTAACGTAATTGTCTCGGATTTCCGTCGTTTCTAAGCGTCCACGGCCAAAATAGACTTAGACTTTCCTGTGTTCGGGATGCACAAGCACAGTTTTCCACGTTAATTTCAACAACAAAGGATCAGCCATCATGGCGAACGTTCATCAAGGTTTCGTAACTTTTATTTCGATATTGTTCCAACTTACCTCGCCAAACACTAAAGAAATGTTTCACGTATCAGATGTTGACCCAGTAGATATTGTTTCGAACGAATTCTGGATGGGAAATAACGAAAATATAAGGCAAAAATCACAATCTTTCAATTGAAGAATATGGGCGTGATGCTCTCTAAATAACGCTGTCAACATACCTGACATTTACAACAAAATGGCCGACCTGGATTTAAAACAGAGTAGGTTTAATTGGATGAAATCCTGAATTTACAAAATCCCTGGGAAATAAACTATTTATTTAGATTAGAATTTAGATTAGAAAAATAAATTAAATAACGAAAAATCTCGAAAATAAAACTACTTATAGATTATTTATGCCATTATTCAATTTATTTTAAGGTATTTTTGCATTAAATAAAAATGAGAATGCACCATCTGTTGGCAAAAATGTCAATTAATATAGGTGACGTGTGTTTCAAAATATACTTTCCGATTATAATGCAAATATTCATTACCGTTTCGCGAACTTGTTAAAAAACCATTGTGTTTTGCATGAAATAACTACTTAATGATTGATTCGAATTAAAGAAAGCGTGATCGATAAAAGAAAACGGTCGAGAATACGCTCATTGACCGCCATATATTGACAATTGTAACGTTCATAGTAACTCCCCGCCACCGTTTGTCTAGTCACTCCATGCTTGGCTAGGTCACGTAGTATATCGGGAGTTTATAACTAGTGTGTTTTTGATCGTGATTATCGCATATTTCTCCTAGTTTTTTCCCGCTATCTGATATTTGTGGTACTATGACTTAATCAAACTGTCAGTGAGCGTTAAACAATTCTCTTTATCCGGTTTTGTGAAGTGATTTCGCAAGCACATTTTACAAAGTGTCATTGTCGACTTGCAGTTGCACTACGAACGCATTTCCAAATGAAAAGGGACTTTAAAATGAGGCTGACGAAGAACGATCGAAAAGATTTGGATAAATTCACGAAATTCTTGGCTTTGAAGGCCACAGAAGTGATTGTCCAATCCCGTTTAGGTGAGAAAGTTTCGACACCTTGTAAACCTCATACCAGCGGACCAGACTGGGTAAGTTTGTTTTGTAATATGAATATCAACAGGGGGATGTTTTCTATCGGCTCTCAATTGATTTCAGTTTAATCTAAACATAAATGATCTACCTGAAGTGGTGATTGAAGCTAAAAAAGTACTTAACAGTGAACTGTTACTCTCAAAAAAATTTCCTTTTTGTGTCGAGATTTCCCTGAGAACTGCCGAGGGTGATAACATGGTTTTGGAAACCTGGTGCGCCCGGTTGTTGCCGGAACAATGTGATCCAAGCACGACAAATGGTCAGACCATCTATAACCGCATGGGAATTTTACTGAAATCTTTGGTGTCAGTCACCAGAGTGACTCCTGCTTATAAATTGTCTCGCAGACAAGGTAGAATGATAATATTTTATCTGTTGTGAGGTTGGAGTAATTGTGTTTTGGTTTACTTAGGGCCAGATTCATATGTGATGTGCTACAGAATGTACATGGATGAACCATTACACCATTGCTTAGGTGAAGGTTATAAGCAGATAAGTGTGGGTCAAATTTGCACTCCCATCGGAACCGTACAACTTTCCTGTGCTTACAGAACTAAAATGACCATTTCACCCACGCAAACTAGCCGGGATAATTCTATAATGTTGAAGAGCGACCACTTCAATACCAATCTGAGTCCAAAGAACAGGCGCTACAGTCAATGGTAAGTGGAATTTTTATTTTATTTCGCTTATATCAACGCGAACGGTGAATGGAATCAAACATGTGGACTTTCTATTGTGTAAAAATTAAATTTAAATATCACAGTATGACCTTAAAAGGTGTCAAGGTGTGACTAAGCTTTGCTTGAGTTTCCTTTTAAAGCTGTTGTACAGCATTTTTGTATAATATCATGTTTCTTTTCCGAAAGAAATGTTCTCTAATTAAATATTGTGAAGCAATATAATAATGAGCACAAGGCTTTTATGTGTGTGTTGTGTAATTTAGTTAAATCTAATGTTAAAAGGATAATTTCAAGCAGAGTTTAAGGGAAGGAAGGATTACTATTTATTATCTGAAATGATGCAGTTGTTTTTTTTTGTAAAAGATAAGGTATAATATTTATTTTAAGTAAATAAGAAGCAGGTTAAATAATTGAATGGAGGATATATGTTGCCAAACATATATGGAGCATGTCTGCAGTGCAATATTGTTCAATAATAGAGAATAAAAGTTCGCTTTTCAGAAATAAAAATATTTTATAATTTTTCATTCCATCTTATTTAGACCAAAGGTCTCCAAACTCCGAAAATCTGGCCCGCGACTAGCGAATTTAGCAAGCGTATGCTCGTTTAGGGCGCCTACTCGGCGACTAGTTTAGAAATTGTAGATAATGGCAAGAAAATTAAAACAGTTTTGGCCCTTCGAACTTACCGGATTAATCAGTATGGCCCTAAGGCTGGAAAGTTTGGAGACCCCTGGCTGTAGTCACATTTTATAAGGTACTTTTTGGGTTTTGTTCGGTGCTTTACTAATCTTATCTTTGAAAAAGTACTGGCCTATGTCTCTAAAAACCACCTTAAAGTGTAACTGTTAAAGAATATAACGGTAGCTCAACCATCTGGATTCTTTTTTTTGGATTCTCTGTAGCCTATATACAGTGTGTACAAATATAGAAAAAGAAATTCAATCCAATTATTTTGCGTGAATCACTTTTAAACTTGACAGTGTTTTGTTAAATTAATTTAATTTTAATTGTGACAATACCTCTGGGAAAACAGTTAATACAAATTCAGCAGCAAAGGATTCTGGATTTGAGAAGAAAGAAGAAGAGAATTGCAAAGCTCTCAAAGTGTGGTGAAAAATTTTCGGGTACATTGAAGGGGGTGTTTTGCTGGAGATCTCAAAAACACGAGCTTTATATGCGCAAATTGTTGAAACCAGATACCTGGAATATTAAAAAATCATGAGAAAACCACAACTTAAACAGGGAACATTTAGAGCACAAACACTGCTGAAGATATTCAAAACACGTAACATAATTTTTAACGGCGAAAAAAAATTAATCTAGATGATTTAATGATAACTGGCATGATTTAAGAAAAGAAGAGAAAATCGTGTCCCGCCGATGCCATCGTGGTTAAGGGAATTTTATGATATGGGCAGTTTTGTCATCAATGCTGTACAATATCAGAAAGTGTTGGAAAAATATTAACTGTATCATATGCATATAAAAGGTCATATGCTTTATAAGGTTGAGTTTATAATTTTTTCACTACGTCATTTTTAATTTTTTCATTTGGAATAACATAAAAAATGAATTATATTTCATTCATTTAATCAGGAAAAATAACGCCATATTAATTTTACTTTTATTTGTATTTTGTTTAAATTTTCTAGAGGAATGAACATGTATACACATATAGTGTTCAATAAGAGTCCCGGAACCTTATTAATATATTTTATTTAAACTAAATTTTTACGTTATTTCCGAGACAATATTAATTTTCCAGAATAAATTTACACGGCATTTTAAAGACATAGTATTACTCTGAATATAAACAATTACTTTATTTATAATTATGTGTTGAGGAGATATTTTAGAAAAAAAATACACGGTTAAATAAGAGTAATTTTTATTAGAAATCATAAACAAAAATAGGTGAAATTCTCTAAAACTGTGTAGTCGATACAATTATCGAAGCTTAATACTTTGTAGCATGGTCCTTATTGTTAAATACTGATTGACATCTTCTTGGCATGTAGTCTATTAGATGTCGACATACTTCTACAGGCATTGAAAAATTTCTTGCCACAATGTCTTCTTGTTGGCTATTTTTTTGTTTACCGGCAAGACGTCGTTTTAACTCCCTCCACAGGTTCTCTATCGGATTTAGATCTCTTGAGCCACTGCTTTACCATATGAGCCGTAAGTTTGGGGTCATTGTCTTGTTGGCAGAACCACTGTAAAGGTATATTTTCTTCGGCGTAAGGTAGTATAATTATCTCTATGATTCTTTAATAAATTTCAAAACTTTAGCAGTTACACATGGTCACCATTTGATTCCATTCGTAATAAATACACGAAATTTGTTTTGGGTTCTCTACTGCAAAATTAAAGGACCCTTGTTCACCTATGCAGCATCTAACGCAGCCCATGTTTACTTTAATATAGTGCAATACGGACTAACTTCTGCTCTATCAACAAAATAAATACGTATTTAATCTAAATCGATCCGCAATAGTGTTTAAAATGAATACACTCTTGTTTTTTTTTCACCATTGAAGTACGGACCATTAGGAGGAAATACATTCTTTAAGAAAATAAGCTGTTATAAAATGCGTTGGTTATATTGTAAACAAAATGTTTATAGGTCAGTTACAATTAGCATATTATAGTTATTATGGTAATTTAAATTAGAAAATATATCTTGGTTTTTAAAAGTTTTTTTCTAGCTCTTTTATTTTATCGGCCACCACTGTACATTTCTGATACTTGCTACTTTCATTGATCGTTGCGACAGAGTCTTCAACCATCTGTTTATATATTTTTTTCCTATTAGGCTGACTTTATCGAAACAGAATCGATTCGCCCACACGTCGAATCCGTTCTTGTCAAGCGAAAACTGTTCCAGAGTGGGTGGCGAGCGAACGTGGGCGAAGTTCTTGTTTTGCATCCGAGTGAAATGACCTACGCATTTTCCTTTATTTTCTCTCGGGAGGCGCGCGCGGCTATTTTTAAACCGACAACTTTTAAAGAATAAAAATTTCAGCCGTGAACTTCGCCGGTTATTTTTGCGAATTTGCAATCTCGTAACGGTTCAACAACTTCCAGCTATTCCGCTCTGGTCAGTACACTATTTTTTTTTGTTCTGGTGCAACTGCCAACGCATTAAAGTATTTAATATAAGGTTTGCTGTTTCTGGTCGTGGTAACTGTACATTTACTGACTTCTGATATGTTTGTATGTCTTTATGTACAGACATAATAATAAATATTTGTTATTATTCTGCTGCTGTTATTCATTTAATTTGCAAGGTTAGATTAAAAAGGAAATTTTTCACGTTCATGTTTTTATTTGTTGTAATTTCCCACAGCGCTACAAGTTTTACAGTTAACAGTTATGGACTTTATCGTTACAATCAATATCGATAATATCGATCATTATTATCAATTCGATGTTTTGCCCGGTTATACATTGAGTTGTTCAGTCCGATATGTGAGAGCTCGCGTTGACATGGTGAAGAATGATCTTGCGTCACTGGTTCTTTTTTCTTATTTCTTCAAAGACTTCTGGCAAACAAATGGTTGGGTAGTGGCACTGTAGCCACATGCCCGTTTATCCCAAAAAAACACAGGCGACCATTTGGGTCGAAGTGCTTCTTGCAGCTAAATGTTCATGTAAAATCTTGTGTATGGTTATCTTAATAATGTCCAGGAATGCCTCAATTTCACGGTATGTCACATCACGATCTTGCTTTATCAATTCGGGCACAGTATCGATGTTTTCTGGTACAACAACCGATTTTGGACGTCCTTTTTTGAAATTCGTCCGTGAGCGAACGACGGCTACGATTGAATTCACTAAACCAGTGATATGCAGTGTTTTTAGACGGTGCTTCATCGCGAAAAGTCGAAGTGAGGTCATCAATGCACAGTTGTTGAGATAATCCACGTCGAAAGTCATAGTAAATCATCGCAAATTCTGTGTCAAACTTTACGATGTTTCATTCTCGTAGCACGAAAGTCTCAGCACCAAAAATTTGCCAGAGTACTCTTCTTTCAAATACTACAAATATCTCTTCCGTTTTCTTTCTGAGGCATCATTCTTCCGATATGTGGTACTATTCTCTGCATTACTAGGTTTCTTAGAACTTTGTAAGTTGTGCAAAGCAGTGATATTTGTAGACTATATGAGTCTAAAGGAGAATCGTGGATGGACGAATCGGGGTAACAGAAAGTAGTAAAAAGAGATACTAGAGACGATCCGGTTAGAGGCGAAAGTTGAGAATGGTCAAGAGGATCAAGAAAATAAAGTGCAAAAATCAACCTTATTCGAATTTTGTTACTTCCAAAACTTATCATTCTACCCTCGTAAAAAACTAACTGTAAATATCACTGTTTCTAAGGTTTATTTTCTGCTATTTTCGGTAGCTTTAAGTGTCGGTATTAATAAATATTAGTCACAATTTGTTGTTGTTATTCAACGAAAGTAATTAATATATATTTTTTTGTAATGTAATTTAAGTGTGGATACAGTCCGGCGTTATCTAATTGTTGACTTGCGCTTTGAAGGTTGTGATGATGGTACCAGAAAATATTTATTGCTGTTTACGAAGCAGATGCAGTATATTTATAACACGTTATTAATAGTAATGTTGTATTTTGCCTGCCAAGGATTTCCTGAACTACAGAGGTACCTCCAGTAATTACCTAGTAGTATTATTTAATTATATTTTTTTCCTGTTTATGTAATAGTTGGGGATAAAATTGTCGTATCATTGAGACATACACTGTGACCAGTGAAAAACCTGATAGGTCAACCGACAATTTTTCGTGTTCTGCGAGCGAGTTTGTTTTTTTTACGACCTGTAGGTTACTAGCCTTGTCTGTCAACCCTCCTCCTTTTTCCGGGCTTGGGACCGGCTGGGATATCTGATAAACTACTCGGTTTACCCATCAGGGACCCCAGGCGGAGTTACGAATGTACGCAGACGGTGAAGATGATTTCCAAAGACAACCTCACACTTTCAACACAACGGCAATGATCAGCGAAAACGTAAACAAGAGGAAAAACTGAAATCTAAAACCTAGAATGAGTGCTACCGAATGGATAAGTGAATATGCATACAATAAGCTATAAACCAGGAGTGGTGGTTAATAATTCTAAATTTTTAAGAGATGGCGCTGGAAACAATGGTCGGTCACACGCAGTCTAATCCCTTATATTATTTTGTTGCTACGGCAGTACCTTTCACAACGCCATTGATGTTTAAACGATTTCGAGTTAGCGTCATAGTTTTTTCGTGTTGTAAACATGTCGAGGTTCGAGCCTGCTCCTGTTCAATCAAGAAAAACGCTAGTGAAAGCCTTCGTATGCTTGTGGCAACTTACGGTGACAATGTCCCAACACAAGGTGCTTGTGGGCGTTGTTTTAGATGATTCAAAAGTGGTTATTTCGACTTGAAAGACAACGAACCTCCAGGTCAACCGAAAAAAATTGAATATGCCGAATTGTTGAAACAAGACGATAAGCAAACTCAACAACAAATGGGCAGATAGATTAAATATTGGTCGCTGAACCATTTGTGATCGTCTGCATGCCATGGGAATAATCCAGAAGGCAGAAAAATGGGTACCACATCAACTGAATCACAGATGTAAAAATGAAAAACGGTGTGCGAAGTTTTGCTTTCTCGGTACGAAAGAAAGACTTTTTGCATCGGAGCGTGACTGGAGACGAAAGATGGATATATTTCAAGAACCCAAAACGCTTGACGGCATGGACAGCCATCAACATAGACCGCAACACCGAATCGCTTTGGAAAGAAGACAATGCTGTGCATTTGGTGGGATCAGAAGGGTGTCGTGTACCATGAACTTTTGAAACCATGTGAAACAGTTAATACCGTTCGCTCAAATTAGATCGTGCATTGATTGAAAAGCGACTAGAATGGGCTACAAGACACGGAAAAGTTATTTGGCAGCGCGGCACATACAGTGAAAGCGGTCAGACGCCATTTCTGCACTTGGATGGGAACTCTTGCCCCACCCGCCGTACTCACCAGACTTGGCCCCTTCCGATTACCGCTTGTCTTCATTGATGAGACGGGCACTTTCCATGAATCTTGAAAAAGTAATTACAGAGATGTCAAAAAGTGGCTTAATGACTGAACCCATTCAAAAGATGTACGGTTTTTTTCGGGAGGACGTCCACAAATTGCCAGAGAAATGGGAGGAAGTGTAGCTAGCGTTGGCGCATACTTTGAACAGACCATTTTTTACCTTTCTTCCAAACTAAACGTGTATTATTTAAAAAATAATAATATTAACTGATAGAAATACCACCCAAAAGATGGCTGAATTGCTATCTAGCAGCAACAGAAACAGGAAAAATTATAATCAAACGAAAAACATTGTTGTAGAGAGGGCATTGGAGACGAAACGACAGGAAACACATTTCTGGTCTATATAAGTAGCGTCCCTTATTCGCCTAATTGGGTTTCGTGTGTTTTCTGATTATTCCCAAAATTGAAACAGGCAGTGAAAGAACATCCAAGATTCAGCAGATATATAAAGCATTGTGTTTCATTTCGCGCTATTCACATTTTTTCCGTGAACAAACTGTGGACGCGTCAGCTAATATAAAGCAAAGATTATTCCCTAAAAATATTGTGCTTTTACAATGGTATTTCGTCAACTGTTTTGACATAGATGATCAGATTATATTGACGAAAAATATGACTCGAGCAAAATAGAGCATGGGTCAAAGACTTGGGATCAATAGGTCAGTTGAAAATCTATTTTTGATTATTTTTCGTTTTATTATATCAGGGAGTCTTGACAAGTACTAGAACCGCTTCTTTTTAGCTTTTTTTTAGAGAACGATAGCTTTTTGCATTGAATTGATGCAAAAGTTCGTTCCAAATATTTCAAAAAAATTGAAGAATATATACTAAAAATGAAATATAAAAAAAAAACATTCAATCAATACACTGGTGACGAATAAAATAAAAGTGGTGGAGCCTTATTGATACATTTTATTTGATCCTTTGAAATATTTTTCAGTTAAGTAAACAGAATATATACATGAGATTGTGAAACCCAACGGTTGGGTTCCACAATCTCATGTGAAACACACAACAACCTGCGTCTCCGCCTTAATAAGCATTTTTGTCGGTTGATGACTGGAGACGAGCCCCACCCATCCCTTCAACTGGAGGGCATATGTTTCGTGTCTTGATGTTTAGACTCTTCAGGGTACCTACCCATGCTCCCCCATCAAGAATAGGGAAACCCTATCCACAGCCAACAACCAATGTTTTCGCCGACTTCCCGTTGGATGGCGTATATATGCAATGTCAGATTTCTTTGGACTGCGTCTGAGACAACAGTAGTTGAGTGTCATCTTACACCCAACCGTTGGGTTCCACAATCTCATGTGGAACACACAACAACCTGCGTCTCCGCCTTAATGAGCATTTTTGTTGGTCAAGAGACGAAACATACGGTTGATCAGGAGACGAAACATATGCCCTCCAGTTGAGGGGATGCTCATTGAGGCGGAGACGCAGGTTGTGTGTTCCACATGAGATTGTGGAACCCAACGGTTGGGTATATGATGACACCCAACTACTGTTGTCCCATTGGACGTAGTCCAAAAAAATCTGATATTACATATATACGCCATCCGACGGGAAGTCGGCGAAAACATTGGTTGTTGGCTGTGGATAGGGTCTCCCTATTCTTGATGGGGTGCATGTGTAGGTACCTTGAAGAGTCTAAACATCAAGAGACGAAATATATGTCCTCCAGTTGAAGGGATAGGTGGGGCTCGTCAATTCTTTTGAACTCTAGAAACTCATTTCTTGTGGTAAGTTAGTCCACGTCCCTCCATTCTTGACTCATTTCATCCTATTGTTTGCCTTTGCTTCTTCCGTTATTTTTTTCCACGTATCTCAGTCCTGCACCTTTTCCCACCACGCTTGTATTTCCAACTTCCTATGTCTTCCCGCACCTGATCCTCCCACCTACTTTTCGGTCTCCCCCTTCTTCTGTTACTATCTGGTCTCCACATTGTAATTTTCTTGACTACTTTGCTATCTTCCATTCTTCTTATATGGCCAAACCAGCGAAGTCATTGCACTTTTGTGATGTTCAAAATATCTTCTCTTTTCAAAATGCATTAACCTTCTGTATTCATCTTCTGCAACTTTCTTTAATCCATATATTCTTCTTACAATCTTCCGTTCAAATATTCGTAACTTTTCCTGTTCCAAACTTTTAAATTCATTATCTCCGCACCATAGGTCTAATAACTGCTTTATATATCTTCATTTTTTTATTTCATTTTCATTTTTATGATAAGCTTTGAGTCCCGCCTATACTCTATGATCTATCTCTATGTTTCTGTCGTTTTTTGTTATTTATTATTATTCCCAAATATTTAAAGTTTTCCACAACTTTAAATTCGTAATTTCGTATTTCTACTGATCAGGTTGTAACTCTTTTATTTTCTTTCCTTATATTCATATATTTGCTTTTTTCTTGATTTATTGTGAGGCCTCTTTTCTTTGCTTCTTGTCCAATTTTTTGGATTGCTTCTTCCAGGCTTATTCTGTCTCTACTGCTTGTATCAGTTTATTGATGACTGTTCCCGTGAAATTACACTCTGATTACTGCATGCAGTATCAGTACAATAAATGTCAACAGTGTCAGTACTACAAATCATTAAAAAAAAAAAAGGTCTAATTCTCTAAAACTGTGTAGTTGAAACAATTATCGAAGCTTAATACTTTGTAGCATGGTCCTTATTGTTAAATACTGATTGACATCTTCTTGGCATGTAGTCGATTAGATGTCGGCATACTTCTAGAGACATTGAAAAATTTCTTGCCACAATGTCTTCTTGTTGGCTATTTTTTTGTTTACCGGCAAGACGTCGTTTTAACTCCTTCCAACGGTTCTCGATCGGATTTAAGTTCGAAGTGTTTTTCGATAATTAACTTTTTCTTTTAACCTTGTATTTTATAAAGTAGAAAATCAATTACATATTTGCATTGTTTTGTTTTAATTCACTTGATGGTATTTAAAAAGTATAATGAACTAATTTTATGGACAATTGTGTCAGGATGACCGACAGTTTATTGACCCAAAAATTTAACATTGAAGGAAAAATTATGTCAGTATTTGCAGTAGCTGTGGTATTGATATATTTCCAAAAATTCAGTTACTTTTGTATGTGCGAGAAAAATATGAGCATGAATCAGCCTCGTTCCCATTGTCTACGACAACAGCAAAATTCTAAATTCGCGGAAAAACGCTCTTTAGATACACGCCTCATGCCAGAACAACATTTCAAGGTTCGGAAGGACCATGATCGCGGAACAAGGTTGTCTTTGACGGGAACTGCTCGACGGCACGTAGACCTATATTAATCCAATTGAAAAACAAAAATACACACAAATTATGTCGACCGCACGCATTTAGGACGAAAATATTTTTGTTTATTCGTTTAACCCATCGTTTTTTTGTGTTATTTCAAGTCATATTAAATTTAAAGTCCGGATACGTCTGATGGTCCCGGTTTAATCATTTATTCGTTTTTTTTCCATTTATATAGTTCATTGTAATCCTTATTACATGAATCTTCACTTGGCATAATTCAAGGGTTGCTATTTATTTATGTATCTGGAATTGTATAGCCCGTTTCAAGATATTTCGTTACCCTTTGGCAAAATTTTAATTGCCCCAATAAATCTCAATAAAAATATTGCTAGTTTCCTAAAAGGCACCAGAGCCGGAGTCGTTTAACTTCTGAATAATTTTGGGAAAAATAAAATATTGTTAAGTTATAATGATTATTATTATTATGTATGACTAAAATATTGTCTATTGGTTTATGTATTTTGAATTGATTAGTACTATAAAAATTATAACTTAAACTTAAATTTAATTATACATTTAATTCGATTTCACTCTCACTGTCACTTTGATCTACATTAATAATAAGTGGTTCTATATTATTAGTAAATGATTCATAGGAATCTTATATTTTAATAACATGGTTAATCGTATTTAACCAACTTTCTTTGGGAATACTATCTACAACCTCCCTAATTAATGTTGCAGCACTTGCACTTACAGCTGGATAAATGTTCCTTGCTTTAACATTAGATTTTACCTGATGCCATATATGCTCAATTGGATTAAAAATACGATACCCATTTGGAACCCATCCATCCTCGGAACCAGCATGTAAAATTGAAATTGTTTTTCCCTTATTCGTTGGGGCTTTAGTTTGGCATTTTCTTGATGTATCTACCCATCCTTTTACTGGCATCTCATGTGTATCGAACCATGTTTCATCAAGGTATATAATGAGATGATTTTTAAACCTGTCTTTTTTTTACAGAGTTTAAGTAGTCAAACCGCCATCGTCACAATCGTGATTCCATTAATATGTGTCATTTATTAATGGTTCGATATGCAAAATCCATTTGAGATAATATTCTTCGGAGGCTAGTTCTGCTGCCAAGAATGTTGGTTTCATCTTTCCTTAGTCGCTGTTGCAATGAATGCAATCTAGGCACAGTGTGTTCTTCCACACATTTGCTCTTAAGATAATCACTGCGGACTTTTTTGGCTTTAATTGGCTTCGTCGAAATATTTTTAACTGTAACCAACGGAGTTTTCGTTAATGAAGACGTTAGCATCGGGCGATAAATGTTTTCTTTTAAAATTAGCACTACCGCAGGCACAATGATCATTACCTTGCCAAGAAAGCCACATTTTTTGCGCGTTTGGAATAACAAATAATATCGATCGAAATTATAGAAGTGCACTGTTTAAGAAAAGAATGCGAACTAAACTAAAATATTTCGAAACTACTAAACCAGGTATAAAATTAATGTTATCTTTTTACCTGTTATTTTATTAGGCACGGCCCTGTTTACGTTTCTTGCAACTTTGCCGGGTTTCGTTACGACAGGGGTTGTTAAAAGTTTATTGCAGTCAATCGGTCAACGATATATCTTGAAGTGCACTATAACAATGGTGTTGCTAGACGCCATCCGACATATACATCGGAAAGCTTGATATTGTTGACTGTATACGTACTCAGAACGTTTTGTCATACGGTCGCTATTTGTGTTGTTCAGTGACTTGAAAATTTAATTTCGATCAAAAAATGGAATTAATTCGTGGGAATTTTCGTACGATGATTTACTATTTTCAACATGGATTATCTCTACAATAGTGCATCGATCAACTCACTCCGACTTTTGGCGATGAAGCACCATCTAAAACCACTGTATATCACTGGTTTAGTGAATCCAATCTTGGTAATCATTCGCTCACCGACAAATTTAAAGAGGATCGTCCAAAATCGGTTGTTGTGCCAGAAAACGGCACAAATCGATTCTGTGAACGAACTGATAAAGCAAGGTCGTCATGTGGCATACCGTGAGATTAAGGCATCCCTGGGCATTAATATGACAAGTATATAAAAGATTTTACATGAACATTTAGCCGGGAAAAAGATTTGTTCGCGTTGCATTCCGCATAATTTGACAATCTCTCAAAAAAAGCTCGTATCGATTAATGAAAAGCAATGCTCAAAAAATACAATCGTGGTACGTCAAAAGGGCGTATAACATCAGTAGTGAATATATCGGAGCACAACCTCCTTATTTTCTCGTCCGTTTCACCTCTTTCGTATTAAATTTTTTATATGAGATTGCTCCTCCTGCCTTTTACCTTCCCATTCGCCTTTGTCCCCACCGGATTTAATTTTTGAGGTCGTCCATTGTTTGTGGATTGCTGGCATAGACCTTGGAATCTCAAATAACCTCACAAAAAGAAGTCGTATGGTGTTCCCATTAGTAACAAGATTATACCACCCATTTGATGTCGGTATTTCGTAAAATTACACGAGCAGGAAATTATTGTGATAACCTCACAAAAAGAAGTCGTATAATGTTACCATCAGTAACAAGATCTTAGACGATTTAGGAAGGGATGTTATAAATATAGTGGGGACAAAAGCGAATGGGAAGGTAAAATGGAGAAGGAGCAATCTCATATAAAAAAATTAGGGCGGTATATCAGAAATATAGTGAGGGCAAATACGAATGAGAAGGTGAAACGGACGAGAGAATGAGGAGAATGTCACGTCAGAAGTAGCAGCAGCGCAGGACATATGTTATTAATGTTATTTCACATGAAATAAATATTTTCAAGGCGTCTAATTTGGTTGTTGTTCTATTTAAGTTTAAACTTCCGACGCACTAAAAAAATCACCCTATAAATTGTCTTAAAGCCAGCTCACTTTACAACTTTGGCCAGTAAATGGGAAGTTTTGTTCTCTTCCATCTCGTAAGTTGACATCGTGAATACCACTGATTTTTAAGGTATGTGTATCAAACACAATTTTTTTTTGCTCACCTAATGTAAGGAATTCTTGCCTATATCTTTGCTTCCGTTTTTTTACGCGCAATCAAAGACTACTGGACTTTGAATGAAACCGAATCGATATTTCACGGACAATTTTTCCATCGATTGCGCCAAGAACAAACGAAAGCGAAATATATATTTACACAGACGCTCGAAAAAAAACGGAGCATTTCCGATAGTGAAGAACCAGTTCAACCCAGACGATCGATAAAAAAATCCGCGTTGTTGTTCGTTCTCGCTATCGAAAGAATTTCCAAACGAATCATCAAAACAACAATCTGTTTTGCACGATCATTTTCGTAATTGTGTTACGTAAAAGTCGATGGTTTCACGCGAATGTCGAACAGGTCTCTTTTATACATAAAGTATACTATCGAAAATTTTTATTTATTTAAAAAATGATTTTATTTTAATTTAAAAATCATAAAATCCCAAAACAATATATATATATATATATATATATATATATATATATATATATATATATATATATATATATATATATATATATATATATATGAGTTTCTTGGACTGCGTCCAATGAAACAACAGTAGCTGAGTGTCATCATACACCCAAGCGTTGGGTTCCACAGTCTCATGTGTAACACACAACATCTGCGTCTCCGTCTAATGAACATTTTTCTTGGGTGCGTCACCGAGAACGAGTCCCACCCATCCCCCCAAAGGGCATGAGTTGTTAGCGTGAATAGGGTCTCCCTGTTATTGATGTCGGCGCCCTGAGGAGTCTGTACATCGGGAGACGAAACATGTGCCATCCAGTTTGGGGGGGTGGGTTCGTGTATATATATATATATATATATATATATATATATATATATATATATATATATATATATATATATATATATATATATATATAAATATATATATATATATATATATATATATATATATATATATATATATATATATATATATATATATATAAATATATATATATATATATATATATATATATATATATATATATATATAAATATATATATATATATATATATATATATATATATATATATATATATATATATATATATATTGTTTTGGAATTTTCGGCCAAATTAATAAATTATAATTTTTTTATTCTGTATACGTTTCGGTTTATTTATAAACCATCTTCAGAACACTCTACAATACATGTTGTTTTCACAAACAATATAAATTTACATTCCAAAAACTTACCAACTATATCATATTTAAAAATTAATTTTCTAATTTTTTTGGTGTCTAAGGAGTTAGTCTGACGATACAGCAGTTAACGTGGAGCGAATTCGATTCCCGTACTAGGCAAAAAAAAAATTAAAAATTCTTGTGAATGTTTCTAGGTCAGAGTGTAAAATCTGACAAGGAACCACACCCCTCAGTCACGCCAGTTCGAGGCTGGGTAAGGCCGGATGCCTTCTGAGAGGTTTTCTACTTTGGTCACTCGCCAGTCAGCAGGCTTTTCGGGATTCCAAGGGTTGATAGCCCGAGGGGGGTGGTGACTGGGTCTTTCGGTAGCTGATGACCGTGGTTCCGAACCCACGTTAAGCTCTAGGTCCAGTCGCTAAATAGCCTTCTCAGTTGCTGATGCGCCTCTAACCCCAAAACTTTACTTTAATTTTTTTTTAAATGATATATGACATTTTATCAAACCTTCAGTTGACACACATTCAATTTGACATATTGAGATGAAGAAATTGAGGCGTTGATGCTTAATTATCGGTACAATTTACACTTACAATTTGACGGGGCACCCATTCATCATGCAATTAACGTAAGAAACTGGTTAAATAATAATTTTCCAAATCGTTGGATTGGGCGAAACAGTCCTATAATTAATTGGTCGCCGATATCCCCGGACCTCACGCCTCTTGATTTGTTTCTCTGGGGGACAATTAAAAATAAGGTTTATATTTATAGGCTCCAAAGTCGAGACAATCTTTGTGATCGTATTAGGCAGGCTTGCCGTAGCATTACCGACCAACAATCGAGAAAAGTAGTGAACAATACCCGACCACGTATTGAAATTGGCTTCATAAAAAATGGTAAAGTTTTTTGTTAAAAAATATTCTGTAATTATTAGAAAAATTATTAATTATTAATGTAAAAATATCATAAAATAATATCAAGGACAGCCAGTAATTTAGAACCATATAAATCGATACATTTTGATTTAAGGTGGTGCTGATCAAGAATCCGAACTTCTCGAAAATGAGAGCCATAAAAGTTAACGCAGCTGGCCATGATATAAGCAAAAAAACACGTGATACACTTTCTTAATGCCGTTTTCCGAGATCTATCCAAGAAAATAAAGTATGAAAATCGGTCCATATATATATATATATATATATATATATATATATATATATATATATATATATATATATATATATATATATATATATATATATATATATATATATATATATATTTATTTATTTATATATATATATATATATATATATATATATATATATATATATATATATATTTATTTATATTTATATATATAATTAATATATAAATAATATACAATTTTCTGTTTAATTAACTGAAACCTATTTGGGTTTTCACAATTCATTTGACAATCGAAAGTTTGTCAAAGTCTGAACCAAGTTTTTGAGTGAGATGCAAAGACAGAATGGTGGGTGGCTCACGAGTGAGCAAATCGAAGGAATCAAGGTTTCGGATTACATGGCAATTCGTCGAGGTAAGCATCTCTACCTGTGACGTAGTTTTTAACCCAAACATCGTTTGCGAAGAGCTGCAGCGCAATTGGTCTCTAGTAGTTTAACGTGAAAAGTATGATGGTATGTCCGATAAATATATTTTCTAAATAAAGGAAGGCAATAACAAGTTTTTGATTCTTTGCCAGGATCGCAGAGCTGTCGTTCGCCGTATTTTCTCGGTTTAAATTTTATGACCGATTTTGTTTTGCTCGTTTCTTGGAAATATCACGTGTTATACGAGGAGCTGACGATTTTATTACTTTACAGGGTGATCTAAAGCTAAAGTCTACTCGTATTTAGTCTGTTACATCGCATTTGGCATTAAAACAATCAGAAACCCGAAGGAATTAGTTTTGGTAGTTGGTTTTCCCGAGCATCATATAGAGCTTTTTTTTCTGGAAAGTGTTTTTGTTGGACTGTTACATATTACGATAATTGAAGAAAACAGATAACATGACTTGGATATTTGACCGGTTTTGGCGTATTTTTTCAGCTTTGGATCATTTTTATCACGGTACTCTTGATGAGTTGTTTCTGGCTCATAACCACCAAACGAGAAAAAAACACCCAAAGAAGGAATTTCTTCGGCAAGTCCAAAGCAGCTGTGTTTTTAAAAAATCACTGTTTTCGGAACATGAACGGAAGACACACAAGACAAACTTAAATTGTTCACTTCAAAATTGATTGAATTGATCGAAATGATATATCATTAATACATACGATGTCTCTAATACTTAATCGACGATTGCACAGAACAAGATTCTTGATTTAGGTAATGTTTTCTTTATCGGTTGACGCGGAAGGTCTTCCTGAACGAGGTTCATCCTCTTTAAGGTTTGTATTTTATTTTCTAACACAGCATCATCATCATATCGCTTTAACATTTTTGATGCATCGGCACAAAAAAATTTACTTTTTAGACTTTCTTTCTTTGCTCGATAAGTTTATTATATAAAAAAAGTTTTTTAACAATTACAATAGACGCTATCATTTCTAACTTTTTATGAAAGAAGCGAAATGATACGAAACTTGTGTTAGATGTCAACGACACTCATACCAACATATAAAAACTAATGGCTGTATCCATACGTAAAGCGCGCGAATTTTTAAAACATATTGAAAACAATTTTTACACCTGACAACGTATCCTCAGAGTATTGCGATGATGGAACACAAGACACTTACGCTTAATTAATTCCGAGCATTTCTAGTGCAAGGAATCTTTCATTTGTTGACAGTACCAGGTGTGGCAATTAATGCAGTATAAGCTCGATAATGTACAGAAAAATATGCAGGGAGTAATAAAAAAACATCACTGTATTTTAGAATACAATAACAACACAACAATATATAGCTCGTACAAAATAAAAACAGTTGCATTTTGGCTGCTCTGTTGACAGATTGCGCTTAAACATTATAACCTTACTTTAACGAATAATTTTTGCAATTGCAAATTACAAAGTAACTAACAAAATTATAGTAAATGTTTAGTCTTGCGTCTATTTAGTACCTGTAGATAGTAAACTTGAAGAGATTTACCACTAAACATCAAAACGCTTTTTTGAACTGCTCGACGCACGTTTCGCTAACCATGTTAGCATCATCAGGAGATGATTTAATCTCATCAGGAGATTAAACCATTTTTTTTTTGGTGTTTAGTGGTAAATCTCTTCAAGTTTAGTATTTCACACCAAAGGTTCCAACAGAAGAATTGACCTCTACATAGATTCAGCACATGTAAAATGCTTCGTTCAAAAATCACCGTACAACATTTTTTAATATTCGAATGGTTATTAAAATAAAAAGATTACATTATTACCAATGACATTTAGTGATATATAATATACAAGTACTAAATAGAAAAAACAATGAAAAATCTGCATGCACTTATTTTCATTAATCAGAATCTGAAAAGTACAGGTTGAAATCACTGCCATCAGCTGCAGTATTTATAATTAACGGAAGAACTTCTTTTCGATCAAGTATCTGCTCTTTGTCATACCATTTCATTATTTCATTTTCTGGCTGCTTGATCGTATTCTTCCATATCTCAGGAGTAACAGTATGAAGCCCTCTGACACCACATGTTTATACAGTCTCGCTCTGTATTACCATTTCTACCCATGTGCTTGTAATATTTTTTTTACAATTCCCCATATAAGTTTAACTGGTTCAACTGGATTGAAAATGCAGTGGTATGTGGAAATACGTAAAACAGTGTGCCCATATTGTTCTGCTAAGTTATCTACTAAATATTTCCGTGCTGGTTTATTTATGAAAAGTATCCACTTAGGATATATATCAAAATAATAAATTTGGTGGTGATACGTACACAGTACGTAGTGTGTGTGTATGTATATATATATATATATATATATATATATATATATATATATATATATATATATATATATATATATATATATATATATATATATATATATATATATATATATATATATATATATATATATATATATATATATATATATATATATATATATATATATATATATATATATATATATATATATATATATATATATATATATATATATATATATATATATATATATATATATATATATATATATATATATATATATATATAACCTCCATCCAGAATATCTAGTGATATTTTTCGGGTATATTGAAGGAGTCAAGTATCAAGCTCTGTCGTGAGCTTTTTTTTGGAATAGTGAAATCTAAAGAAGAGTAAACAGAAATCGGAATTTCGTGAATGGATCACGTGAACGCCGTCTCGTAACACGCTCGTTATCACTCGGAGTTGTAAATCGATCTAATACATCGCCCGTTGTTGTTAAGCAACAATTAGCGTGAGCGCTTCGAAAACTTCTCAGTTATTCAAACGATTCGTAATCGGTTTGCCGCGTCCAAAGTCCTGCTGCGCCTCTGTTACTGGTCGACGTTAATGCAGTCCTGCTTTGGCCAGCCTTCGTTCTAGTCGTCTCTACCGCCAAAAAGCAACAGAAAACCGTTTGGGCGTAACTAACCGACGCGTTTTGAATTACCGGTCAGTGGCACAAAAGGAATTTGAAATATTTCCGCAAACCGAGTTTCTTCCTGCCTTAAATATAAACCAGAAACTATGGTTGGGACCAGACTGAGATACACCTTTCGGTAAGAGTGATATTCCCCCTTTTTATGCATTTTCAAACAAGAAATTTCGATGCAGTTTCCTCTGTGTTGTAGCTTCCCTTGAAGTGTCTTGGAGAGTAAAACTGACCGGAACAAATATTCGATAATTTCTGTTTCATTTTATTCAAATAATAATTTATTGTGGTACTTTGGAAATGCATATAAATAAAGAAGTTTTTGCAAAAGTGTACAATGTGGAATGACCTGACCTTTAAATCTGTAAGGAAGGGCTTTAATTTAAGAGAAGGGACGATAAGGCCACAGGTATTTTTAGGACTATATGAATTTTTCCGCATGTACATACATTCGTACGTATGTACATATTATTCTCCATTCTCCATTCTCCATGGAGAGAAATAGAGAAATAAGTTTCGTAAATATAAGATTATCTTGATATTATTGTTTCCCTTTGTCGTGGGGACACGTATTACATATATTTGCTTAAATTGATAATTCTTATCATAGCTTTTCGATTGGCGATTTAATAACTTTACAGTTTTTTTCTCGGGCAATTTTTTTAGCGTATCCGAATTTGCGATAGAGGTCGTTGTCAAACGAACTGTGAGTTTACACGCCTCTAAGGTCAAAATTATTCAGTATAGCTCAAACATTGTGTGTTTTATGTTTCTAAATCATTCCAGGATCGTTCTGTCAAGAGTCACAATGTTTCATCAAACTCTTTGGATTTTTTTGCGTTTGCGTTTCGTGGATTGCCTATATTAATACCCGACCATGATCGACGTCGCTTAACTTACATTACATTACACATAAACATATTAAAAATGTATTATATATGTATGTGTCTTTGATATACACGTGTAAGTTATAGTTAGTATAGTTATAGACGATCCTATTAATGTTCTTTGAAAAAAACAGTAAAGAACCAACATTTTTGTCATATAGCGTCTCCTAACTAGAAATATGAAAATAACATTGCCGTATGTCAAATATCAGATGTATATCTTTAACAGAAAAAGGGTTGCCAGATTTGAAGTCTCATCTCTTTCTGGAACACCTATTAAGGCATATATTAAATAATTGTTAAGACTATATATCATCAGCATGTGTCGATCCACTGCAGGATCTTTGAAGGCACAACTCAAAACCGATTAGAACATGAAAATGACAGATTCTATGAAAAAGTTCAACACTGTCCAGAACCACAAACCTAAATGTTATCTTGACAGCGAATTCAGAGAATGTAATCCGCCGGTTCACCGTATTTTTATCCTATTCTAATAGGATTAGAGGAAGAAGGAAAGAGAGTGCTTTGAACTTTAAATGATTTTTTCTTTCTTATGGATTTAAATTGACAATAGATTTTTCTAGATTGATGACGTGCAACTATTGTCTCCCTGAATGAGCTATACATACATACATTTTGCTCTATTTTAGTTATCTACTAACATCAGGAATCAGGAGGGGCTTCTAACAGTTGTCAGTAGCAGTTCTGCCAACTTAAAACAGTAAAATGCATAATTTAAGCGAGGCATATAAATAAGCCTGAACTGTTAGTTACACGACATTTAAAGCATGGTACAAATGTAACAAAAACAATTATTCACGTGATGTTTCATTAAAAAAAAGACGAAATTGTTGATAATAACCGAGAAAAACAATGACAAACAACCATTCGCGGTTAATTGACGACTTGATTCCGTCCGCAATTGACGTCAGCTCTGTCGTAAACAACATTTTCAGATGGATATATTGTTACACTATTATTTTTATAACAACATATCGACGATCGAGATCAAAAATATCCCGTCTTGAAATTGGTATTTTTCTAGAGAGTTTTCTTCTCGTACCACCTAAATATCGTGATTAATTTAGAGCAGGTAGATAATCTTGACTACCTACGAGTTTTGTGACGAATTTCTTAAGCTCAAAGCTTCTTTGTATACAGCATTTGTTATTTTACTGCCAGTAAAAATCAATTTAAAATGATCGATGAAATTGTTCGGATTTAATACTCTCTATGCAGCTGTTGCACGTATTATTACTATGGTATACAAAAGCTTAGAAAAATAATAGGCCTATCTAACCTAACCATTATTATATTAAACACAAAGTGGATTCGGGAGAGGTAGAACAAGACTACATATTTACAAGAGGTTATAAATAGAATAAGTAAAGAAATTTAGTAGTATCAAACGAGTTTGAGAAGTTTGAGAAAAAACAATTATAATATTTATGAATCAAATATCACAGGTCAACAAATTTCAACTTTTTTGAGATAACTGATGAAAATAGATGTATATGATTTCATATACATCTCATATGTTGCAGTACTAAATCCGAAAATGATAAGCTAATTATTATAATACGTACAGTTTTTTTGTTACAGGGGGTCGGTGGTGGGGAAAAATAAGGAGACGATATATTTTTACAATCTCATATTTATTTAATATATAAAAGTGTCAATCTATGCAAAGACATTACTGAATATATGTGAATAAAAATATATTACATGAGATGCCATACAGCGACAAAAACTTTCACTTTTTCCACTTGTGTTCTCTAACATCATCTCTTTTTAAAAACCAGCAGGATTCGCCCAACATAGATGGGTTCCAGCGTCCCTGGTATCTTGCTTCCATCGTCCTGATGTCCTGGTGAAACCTCTCTCCTTGTTCGTCGCTTACTGCGCTCAAATTAAAAAAAAATCCAAATGGGAGTGTTAAAAATGCATTTTTAAGGACATGCGCCACCCTAGTATTTCATAGGCTTTCACGAGTTCATCTATGAGGTTTTAATAGTTTTTATCTTTCTTGTTGTCCAGAAATCCTTTCACTTATAAAACACTTCCAAGCTGCCAATTCATTTAATTTTTCTTGGAAACGGAAATCACCTAGAATCGTCCTTATTTGAAGTCCAATAAATATGCCTTCTTTTAGTTTTCTATCACTTAATTGAGGAGATATTTGTTTTGGGTACTTGAAACCATTACGTTCTTTGTTCATGGTTTTGACAAAGTTTTTCATTACTCCAAGCTTAATATAGAGAGGTGGAAAAAGCACTTTTTTGACTTAACAAGGGAGGGGTGATATTTTATGTTAAGCACCAGGTTCAAAACAAGTTCTATAAGGCCAATATTTCTTACTGTAATGTTCTTTTGTTGTCCTACTATTCCATAGACACAAAAACAGCAATACTTTGTAACAAAGTACTCCTTACCTTTGTACTCCAAAGTAAGGTACAAATAATTTCAATTATCCCATGATATAAAGGAGAAGTAGGTACTTGAAAATGGGACGTGCTAGACCATTTTTGTGAAAAGATGTTTTAATAGCTATCTAAATGAGCATTCATCAATAAATAATGAAAACCATTATTCACAGCACATTGACGAAATACTGATCGAAGATAAATATAGACAAAACTAAAGTGATGACGGTTACAAAAGAACAAAAAAGATACAGATTCAAATAGACACTCAGAGGTGCAAATCTGAACAACTTCCAATATTTGGAGGTCATATTGTAGGAAAACGGAAAACTAGAAACAGATCTCAACAACAGAAGGGAAGAAAGAGAAAGAAAATGAAATTCACTACGTCATAAAGGAATGTTCATCAAAAAACCAAATAACAAACAAACAAAAATAAATGTATTTAATGCCATGTACAGACCAATCCTTACATATAGATGTTAAACGCGAATCCTCTCTTAAACACAGAAATGTACAGTCAATGAAAATGAACGTCCGAAAAATACGAGGATATGCGATAATAAATAAAATCAGGGATGAAAAAATAAGAGAATATTTAAATATAGACAGTTTAGGAAAATACATATAAAACGTAAAATGAAGGCATCTACAGAAAATGAGAGACGAGGTCATAGGAAGCAAAAACAACAAACATTAAAATACGGGGACTCCTAAGAGAAACTTGGAATAACGCAATGGGAAAAATCCTACAAGGAAAGAGGCGGCAAATATAGCGATGAACGGAAAAGACTGTACTACGGACAGTCTTACCGAAAGTGTACTACACACTAAACTTGAAGAGATTTACCACTAAACACCAAAACGCTTTTTTGAACTGCTCGTAGACATGTATAGGTATTTCGGTTGATAATATCGATTTTTTTCGCAAACTTTGAGCGTTTATTTCGGTAACAAAATGAATTACCTTGATAAGCAAATTATTGACTATCATTAGTATTACTTTTCCACATCTTTTTGCCAAAGCATGGATTCTGCGCCATAAGAACTTTTGAACATTCATCACGCCAAATTTTCACTTCTTCGTAAGAATGCAATTTTTTTTGCAAATTTTGAAACATGGAGCCTTAAGTGCTCGATTCAATTTTATCAATTGTTGTCGGTATCGATAGCCAGTAATCATTTCACCAGGTTTCAGCAGTTCATAATACTACTCACCTTCCCTACTATCCCACCAAATACACAGCAAAGCCTTCTTTCCATGAATATTGCGCGCTGTTTGTGATGTTGAAGGCTGGCCTGGATCTACCCATTTTTTTTTGTGCTTTGGGTTATCAAAATAGATCCACTTTTCATCACCTGCCCCACCTCGGTACAAAAAACCGTTTCTTTTCTGTCTGGCAAGCAGAATTTCGTAAGTGGTTTTTCGCCTTTTAATGTCTCTTTCCTTCCATTCATATGGAACCCATTTTCCTTTGTTGTGGACCTTTCCCAATGCATGTATGCCTTCGGAAATTGTGGACTGGGCAACATTCAATGCTTCTACCAATTGTTTCAACGTATGAGTTGAGTCTTCATCCAATAATGCTTGCAAGTCTGCATCTTCAAACTTTTTCGGTGGTTCTGGACGCTCCTTGTCTTTTATATCAAATTCGCCACTTTTAAAGCATTTAAACCATCGTTTACAAGTTTTTTGGGTTTGAGCATGTTCACCATAAGCTTCAACCAACAATCAAATGAAAGAAGGTTATTAAAATTCCCCGCAAAACGTCTTTTTCTGGTCCATAATTCGACCTATTCAAAACTATGTTTTTTTGCACAATGACAATTTATAACGAACTGGTTTTTGATGGCGTATTTTTACCCTCCCTCCCTCCAAAACACCATAGACGTCATTAGTCTATACCAACAAATGTATTAGTAACGCCATCTATTAGCAAAATCGACATTATTAACCGAAACACCCTATTATATAAGGATACAGAAGTTTTAGAAAACGGAGTTTTGCCCAGGCATTGCAATTTTGAACTGTGTAATATATACAAAGAGCCTGATCTGGTAAAAATTATAAAAAATAACAGGTTTAGATAGATAAGACATATTAAGAAAAGAGGGGAGGTAGAGCCTACAAAACAGATATATTACCAACAACCGGTGGGCAACAGACATAGACGAAGACCACATAACAGACTAAGAGACCAATCTAACAGAAATAAACGTGAGGACCTGGAAAGACAGGCTATGATCCACCTGGGGTTGATGAGCTAATTATGATATTATTCTTGTTTTTGTAAAAAGTCGAATTCCACATTTGAAGAATTTGAGTTGTTATATAAAGTTATAAAACAAAAAAAAAATCGGGCCCTATTCTCTGACTTTTCACTCTAGCCTCGTATCTGTCAAAAATAATTTTAAGCGCTACTATTTGATGTACACTAAAAATAACGATATTTGTCACCCACTATAGAGGAGTCATATTTTTAATGAATCCTTGCCAAGCCGAAATTTATTCACAGTAGCTAACATACATCGCGGAAATCCCCTCGAATAAAAAAATATGAAAGCGCCAGTATCTATAAATATCGCGAATGTACAGCAAGGTCGTTCGCCAGCGACCTTTCCTCCATCCATTCTCCCATTTCCCCCATCGCCAGCTCGGTCCGTCCACCGCACCGCATTTAGCTCCGGGCGATTTCGTTTTCTCCGACGCCAACGACATCCAACGCAAAATTTATTTTTCTTTCAATGTGTTGGAATAAAATTGTTGCTGATTTTTTTATATAAAAAATATTCAGTATTGTGAAAAAATGTAAATAACAGGGTCTTTTCTATTTCAGCGATGACAGGACATCCTCCTTGTCCGAGACCATGAAGATTGGCGCTTTCGCCGATCGCAAGAAAAAACATTTCGAAGATCCCCAGCTGGACCTGCCCTTCTGCACGTTCTTTGCCGATCGGATCTCCCTCAATGACCACAACGTGGAGAGCGAGACCCACAGTTTGGCCACCTCTCCAGAAAACGACCGTCTGAACGGTACAGGAACCGTGGACGAACCGGTAACCCCCTTGAGGCAGGAGGGAGAGAAGAATGGAAACGGAATTGGACAGGAGGTGTCGATGGTTTCCACGGGAGACGACTTTATTATGGTAGACTTGGTAATTGATTTTTTTAGAACCCTCATTCGATTGAATTTTTGTCTTATTAGTTGTTCATTTTTAACTTCCTTCAATATACAAGCAATGAGACTGACAGCGTAGCGATCGATCTGACAACACTGTTGGCCATATCTTTGAATGAGGAGAAGCATGTCAACATCTAATGCGTCTTCAGTACGAGTTTAAACTCCCAGAGTCACAGCTAGAAACACCCAGTTCGGGAAAATGATTACTACGAACTCTAGCGCGTTCAAACTCGCGCTGGAGTTGCATCAGTTGTGGCCAGATCAAACGCTATGCCACCAGTCTCATTACTTACCCACCTCGTATTGTACTTCTGACCAGATTCAACATTATATTTTTTGTGACCTCTACAAGGTCGTTTTTGCGAAATTCAAAATAGACAAAAACTTGAGATAGTAGAGATAACTGAAGTTTTTGGAACAAGGCTCAAGATATCACGGAAAAACAAACGATAACGCGATTTTTATTGTTCCACGATCAATGTTATTATTGTTAAGGAATCGAAACAAAATCCTTTCGAAATAAGCGATACCTGTCCATGATAAACCGACAAATAAAGATAAGACTGTCGGCGCCGTCGGTGCTCAGTTATTTTTCTTCAAATTAAAATTTCTACTAGAAAAAAAACAACTTACGTCATCCATTATCATCGACATTAATGATGAATCGAATCGAGGTACAAACACTCGCAATTTAGTTGTTTTCGACGTTTTTAAAAATAACTATATAAATAAATACATTGTTAGATAAGTCTAAATATACTATTTTGATTGAATAAATTATAAATGTGTTAGTGTAAACAAAAACAGATTAAATGTAAATATCGATATCGCATGTCGATACGTTCGCCCTTCTCTTAATACTTGTTTTTAACTTGTGTTATATAACGGATTATTTGAATAATTATACATTTTATTTGCTTATGGAAATTTTTCATTATTTTTTTTCGTTTTGAGGCTTTAGTTTCGTCATCAGACTTTATAATCGGTATTGCATAATATTAGTCTCAGAATTCGATAGTCAAACCGACCTGATATACACTTACACTGTACAACACCCCAAACCTTCATACTTTTAAAGGATGTCCCATTAGTTACTTAAAACCAGCAACCTTTAAAAACTAACATGTTTGTTTATGTTATTAAAAAGTGGGAACGTGACAGTTATTTTTTAAAAACAATATTCTCCAAATACCTTCGTCGGCTGTTTCCACAGGTCCACAAAGTTCCAAAAATGCAAGAAACATTAGGAGAATATGAAAAATAATCAGTAGTTATTTGGTATCCATAAAGGGCTCGGTAAAAGAAGAAAATATGCCAGAGAAATGGAATAAAGCGCAGATAATACCCTTTCACAAAAAGACAGCTAAAGAGTAGTGCATTAACTACCGAGGAACTGCACTGCAAGACGTGACCTACAAAGTGATGACCAAGATGATTAAAGATCGACTAGAGAAATACCATAACGAACATATAGGGGGGTTCAGGGCAGGAAGATCAACAACCGACCAGATATTCATCATGAAACAGATCCAACAGAATACTTATGAACAAAATTTGAGCTTACATTTGCTGTTCATACATTATCAGCAAACATATGACTCCATTAGCAGAAAAAAGGTGTTCCAAGGAATGAGACAGTTGGGAGTCTCGAAAAACTTGAGGAAGTTGGTGGAGCTGACTGTCAGGAGAACAGTAAATAAAGTTACAATGTCTGAGGAGTTCATTGTAAAGAACGGACTGAGACAAGGCACTGTCAAAAGTTCTGTTCAGTCAGGTGCAGGAAGTGATTCTGAGAGAGAAAGAGAGGCATCAATACCAAGGGGTTAATATATGGTACCAGACATCAATGCTTGGCCTATGCCGACGACATCGTATTGATGGCGAGATCCAAGGAAGAAATAGTAAAAGTAAGAGTGTACCAATCAATACTAAGTCCCACGGTTACCTCTTCGTGCGAGCCTATGACGAAGAACGAAGAAAGTAAGCTGGAAGTCTAGGAACGTAAAATATTAAAGAGGATTTTTGGAGGAATTACAGTTCAGAACGAATTTAGAACAACGAAATAAATACTGTACTGTAAATACTGTAGAAGAACTGTACAAAAAATCAAACATTGTTTAGGTAATAAGAGCGCAGTCAGCTAGATGGCTGGGGCACATAGTGAGGATGTCCGGCGAGAGATGGGTTAAAGGAATTCTGATGAGAGACGAAGGGGGAAAGAGCTGAAGAGGGCGACCGAGGAAGAAATTACTGGATGAGGTGCTGAATGATTTGAGGAAAGTGGGAGTGAGGGATTGGAAGAATGATGCTTTGGACCGAAAAAGATGGAAAAGAAGAGTGAAAGAACTCGAAGCCAAGGGCCACTAGGCCTGCAGAGCTGAATATTATTATAAAGGTCTTTCTGTGCATCATCATCAACTCTCAATATTTTTATTTTACTATGATAGTCTTTGTGACTTTACAAAACATGCAAAAAAAAAGAATAGAGCGTTCAACAGAAACATAATAATTAGTATATCACAATATAGTGATAGGTAAACTCAATACGTTTCAATCGATATCGAATTTAATACTCGTATCGATCTCATTGCACCTCTATTCAAGAGTGTTTTTGTTTTTCCTGTGTTTGATATTAACAAAACAGTAATTTTTTCAAGATCTTTGACGTCTTATTTGCCTATGGAAAATTTCTATTTTGTTTTGAAAATAAAATTTTTATTTCTTAAAGTTAACAGTATCGAATTCAATGAGGCTAATATTATTCAATACCGATTATAAAACATAATTTATTAGGGCAGTTCCGATCGTTCAGAATTGTCAAGATGAGCGAATTCATGGTACTGTAGAATTAACTGGAAGAGCAGAAGTATCAGTGTGACATTGATAAATAGTTGACCTTGAATAAAATAATATCCCGTACCCTTCGCTCATCCAGTGCCTGTTTTTGAAACGATTGTCTGGTAAAGAAACGTATGATGACAATCAACATGATTAGGGGATCGTTATCAATTCTATTCAAATCTGTTATTGCCCTGCAAACAAATCAGTGAAGCTCCTTTGAAATTTGTCAACCATCTGCCTTATTCTCTTGATTAACACACCTGATCAGCGTCTCTTTTCGTAACATAAAAAAAATTGAACTACAATTAAAATCAATTCTTCTATTGGAACCTTGGGTGTAAAACACCAAACTTGAAGAAATTTACCACTAGACATCAAATCGCTTTTTAAAACTCCTCTACCGCGTTTCACTTACCATGTTAGCATCATCAGGAGATGATTCAATCTGATTGAAATTGAATTATCTCCGCGTCTCATCCTCGAATCATCAAACGCGCGTCGACGAGTTTAAAAAAGTGATTTGGTGTTAGTGGTAAAATGTCTTCGAATTTAGACAAATTTTGTTTGTCTAAATTTTGTCATTTGTTCATCTTTTGTCATTTTTAACAAAAAAATAAAATAAAATGTTATGGATTGATCTTTGGTGTACAGGATAATATTATTTTTTCTAAAGGATTCAAACTCTTTTTTAATAAATGGAGATAAGTTGAATAAAACGTACATTTTTTCCGAACTAAGCTCTTATATTAATATTGATTCCAGTTTATTAGACGTAGCCCTGCTATAAGTTCTGTCGCTTGTATATAAGTGTATAGTTTGTGGAAAAATAAACAAAAAGAATTAAGTTTTTTGCTTAAGAGAAAATTCAAAAAATATAAAATTTATTCGATATGTCCAGCCTTTGCTTTCACACGCTTCATTAAACAGTTCGGCCACTCATCTGTCGCCGCTCGCATCACTTCCAAAGGTTTTGAAGGTGCTACTTGCACCAAATCAGCTTTTAGAGTCTCAATATTATCGTGAGGACTAGAACAATCTTCTCTAAAATGGTTAGGCCAATCTTTAGCGGCGATTATCTCAGGCAAATTGGCCTCCAACTAACGATGTGTGGATCTTGCCTTGTGTGCTGGCGATGAGTCTTACTGAAAGACCCAGCGTTTCGCTGCAAACAAGGTGTACTTACTCCTGCTGTACTGCCTACTCCAAAGCATCGCTTTGTTAATTTGTTACATGCATTTTGACCCCTTACTCGCAAAAATGCAGTTGAGTGACGCTGTCGTACGACACTCTCCATCAAGCCAGTTGATGACCTCCATCCACTTTCCCAATTTTCTTAGCAGTTTCCCATAAACTCTGCCATTTTACCGGTTGAATTTTTCTTCAGTGAAAAAAAGTAGCATGTTCGATCTCGTGGCTCTTATGTTACATAGAGCTGCTATCAATCGCTGTCCGCTAGATCTTCGGTAAACTTCAAGCCATAGGCCATGTTTAATGATGTACGACATTGTCTTTCTGGCGCTATTTTCATCACTCAAGCTAAGATTTTCTGTTTTCGGAGCGGATTTCTGCGATTTTTTTCAGCGGCCGCTTTGAGCACTGATGAAGGTCTTGGTCTCGCATGGTCGGCCACTTCGTGCTCTGTCGTAGACATTGCTACTTTTGACGGCGTGGCTTATACCTCTCGGCTACAGCCAATGACCATAGTCCAACGCTTTAGCTCACGCTCAAGCGTTCCCACGGCTCCTTCACCAATGCGGGGACCTCTCACTAGTGAAACTCTCTTCTAGTCTCTCATTAGTTTACTAGTGAGATCCCTCTCCCCGTGATACCCATGTTAAATAAGCTTCCTTATCATCGTTGTGTGAGCTACTGTCCAAGCCGCTTTAGTGCGAGCTACAGCTACTAATTTATGTCAGCGCCTGTTGCCCAGAGAAGGAGATCTTGTTGTATCCTTTCACAGCGCGAGAAACGAATGTTTTAAGATAGTCTTAATGATTTGAGCAGGTTCTATTGAAGGTTTATTGCACTTGTTTAGCGCTATAGCAGCGATACGATTTTCTTTGTTATCCTCCTCCATGTTTACTGCTTGGCATATTGGCACTAACTGATTTGTTTATATTAATTTAGAAGTGTAATTAATATCGTTAAAAGAATTGTAATACGCCTTCATAGTTATGGACCGATTTTCACGTTTGTAAAGTGTATAAAAAATAGCCATCATTATCATTAGCGTTTCTGATGTTATTTAATGTCATGTTATTACTAGAGAGCGGATTTTTGCCTGAGTTCGGGCAAAGTCACTGCTTATCAGTAGGGAGCGGATTTTTTGCTCGAGTTCGGACAAGTGCGGTCTTCAATTATGACACTAACGATGTTCTATTTTTTTGCAGAAAACACCGTTTGCTAAACCCTCCGGTGAAAAAATCGAGCTGACAAAATTTTTCCGCGAATGGCAACAGGCCCCGCCCCTGGAAACCTTCAAGGACCTCCCCCCGGTCGAAGTGACCGACCTCCAAAAGCAACTGGAGACCTACGAGTCGGACATGCAGGAGTTCGACAGCATCGTGTCCAGTTTCTGTCAGGGTTCGCCGAACAACAATTGAATCCACCCCGACTTTCCTAGACTAAGATCCGTATAATCTCTATGCGATTGGTCGAGATGCGATCGTTTTAGATCGGGCGTCGTCGGCCCGTCGTCGTTTCGAATCTGCTCGGATCGGCGACGGCGGGTGGGGTGAGCGCGCGAAACTTGAAAGTGCGTGATTGACATTTATTGGATGGTTTTTGTTTGTTTTTTGTTCCGTTTGTTTGTTGCCGCTTTAGAGAATATGTCAGAGAGGTGTTATATTATTGGTGGTATACGGTGGAGATTGAGGGGAAAGGGGAAGTACGGTTAGAATATTAAATAAATAAATTTTAAAGCTAGGGAAATGTTCATAGTTATTATTACGTTGTTTAGAAACGACTTGGGGGCTTTACAAAATACTGAAATACATTATTTCGCTCTATTTACAGGGATGTGGTCCTCAAAGATTGAATTTTTAATGTTTATTAATAGTACTTCTTTGTGATACTAAATTATAGATAACCAGTTGAAAGGAAGTTACCCTAAATGATGCTGGATGTATTATATTTATTTATTTATTTTTAACTAAAGCTTGTTAAAAAAATAAGAAAAAAATAGTAAAATATTAAATAACACGACCAAAATTGACTGTCTGTTGCATTTGACCGTATTTCGAAGCTCCACTCTCCCCGAAACATGCCCATTATCAAGCAGCACCTTTGCCAAAGACTGAATCTGCGTGAAGAAAAAAAGTTACTAATATCCTTGTATATATATCGAGATTTATTCATATTATTAGTAAAAATTATCAAAAAAATAAATAAATAAAAAACCTTATCGAGGATCGGGTTTTTTTCCTTAAATTTGTACTCGTTAGAAGAAATACGTCTGCGTCTTGAAGAGGATGTGTGTGAAGCTTTAAAAACGTATGCTAGTGAGAATGGTGCGTGGTAGACAGAGTTATAATTAGTTTTTAATACATCCAGTTGAGGAATTACGTTTGGAAAATTATAATAATATTCATTAGAGAAAGATTAAACGAGTAATGTGACCTATAAATGAACATGAATGAATGAACAGCATACCATAAAACACTGTAATTTTATAATTTATTTTCTGCCGTTAGCTGCCTCGTAGATTCAAATGTCCTTTTAAGAGCCTGTTTCATTTTGTTGCTACCTCATACTCCCTCTCGAGTTCTTATAATATAGCTGTCACATGTCTATACCTTCAAAATACTCATAACTTTGTTACTCTAGACATGCTCCTTGTGTCCTTACCCATAATTAATATCTTCATTAGTAGTTATTCAGTTCATTCTTCTTCAAGTTCTCCTTTTGTCGCCTTTTATTTTTTCCTACTAGTCCATTTTCTTTATAGATTATATATATATATATATATATATATATATATATATATATATATATATATATATATATATATATATATATAAACATAGATATTTTGGAGGTAAAACAGTTGAGTAATTTCGAAACTGCCATACAAATTCTACTTTATATTTCATACGCTCCTTCTTCTTTTTCCTGCTGTGAATCTTGACCTTCTTCCACCTTCGCTGCCTCCAACCGGATCGATATCCAGTGACCCCTTGTCAGTTTTTAATGCGCAATAGTTCTTTTGTCCTACCACCGTGTCTTGTCTGAACATTCTCGCCCCTCTGAGTGTCTGGATACAAAGAACCAAAAAAGAGATGTGAAAATTCTCGAATATAAAAACGATTCTTCAGTTCCCTCTAATGGGTACTATTCTTTCTCTGACTGCTTTTGTTTGCTTTATTCTTCTTCGTATTGGGCTGCAGGTCGTTAGTGAGTCTTGACCCCAATTCAACCTCTTGATCTGAGTGAGCTGTCTTTCTGCTACCCCCTATTTATCCCTCCATGATTCTCTTTTTATCCGAGTCAGTCTCATCTGAGTCAGTGAACCCCCACATAGTCTACAACATACACTCAACAGAAAACCGAAAAAGAAATACAGAAATTCTGTATTATAAAAAAAATTGTTTTCTGTCTATTGCTATTTATTTTTTTTTTTAGTTTTAAAGTTTATGTACACGTTTCACTATAGTAGATTGAATCTAACAAAACAATCCGATAAAAAACTTTGAATAAATGAAATAAGGTTCATTCATGTTAATTTATACGATTTGAGCAAGAAAAAATGTTGAAACGTGATTCCTGCAACTCGAACAAGAGCCAAAATTGCAGCAACCAGTACCTAAACTTATTGAATTTGTAAATTTTAATGCGGTTGATAGACCTCTGAGAATGTTGCGTGACGGAGGAAATCGTACGCGGTCAATTAAAATATTTTTCATACTTTCAAAGGCTGTACAATCACCTTAGAGCTCGACTCGAACGTAAATGACTGCGCGCATGCACGCGATGGTCGAGCTCTGGTGACTGCACTGCCGGTGGTACGACCTTGGCGCGGTGTGTACCGCGAACGAATTCAACCGTACCGAAATGCTATTTTTATCGTGTGAGGAAAAATTGTTTTTGTCCATTTCCTTTTGTTAGTTGCTGTTGCTTGCGAAAAACCAACTTTTATTATGTAACATTCGATTGTAACACGTTTTCTATGATGATTATTATTTGTTTTTGCTCAAAAATTCTAAATTGCGGTCTGTATTTTCGACGGCTTAACATTTTTATTTATAAATATGTTCGAAAAAAAAATGTTTGTATTTTATTTTAGTAATAAAATATATTCGTAATCCACAACTCTTGTTTTGTATTGCATAACCAGTTAAGGTCCAGTACTAAAAAATAGGGCACCTCATGTCTATGCGTATTTCCATTATTTTTCAATATTATTGATCTATTCTGGTATATTATTATATTTGTATTTACTACACAAAAACAACATTTTTCAGTTTGTTTACAGATATTGATAACACTTGTTTATTTTTAAATGCAGCCTGTTTATCTTTCTTCCAACAATTTTAATCCAGTTTTCTTTCATCTATCGAAGTGAAAAGAAATCAATTATCGTCCCCCGTTCAAAATGTTTAACGTCTTGTAAAGCTGGGTCCATACCAATAAAATTTTGCGTGTGTTGAATTTACTGAAACAATTTGTTTCAATTATTTGGTGTACAACAGATGATTCGTCGTATACGTGCTGTGCGACGACAATATTTGTATGTGACTCTGTGTGTCAGAGCGTCTATATTGCCGCGTAGGCACAGCAGCATACAATCCGCACAACGCAAATTTCTATTGATGTAGACCAAGCTTAAGAAAAATAATTATAAATGCACAAGCGAAAAATGTCGATTTCGGAAAATCTCTCAATGTATAAGTAGAACTCAACGCGTAATTACTAATTTGATTAAAGATCCTGAATGGTACAGAAAGAAATTGATTACTAGAAGACTATCTATTTATTTTGTTTTTATAGCCGAGTACTCTAATCCGCGTTTAATATCTTAACATCGATGGTCAGCGGGCATGTGGCTATTCTGGATCAGATAACGCGACCACACACATTTTGGACATTCGAACTAACCAGGAGGCGGGATGTATCTTTTTCTAGGCCTCGGTCCTTAATACTGATGAACCGAACCAATTGTCTTCAATGAGTTCTGTTGGGTAATTGCTAGCTTTAACGCTCTTGGATGCTTCACGGAACGCATCCTTGTAATGAAGTTTTTGACCTCCTTGCCTACGATCACCCGAAGGCCATATAACATATAATTTTCTAGAAAGCGGTCGTCCAGCGCGGCCAAATGCTCCCCACAAAAACCCCATTGATAAACAGTTCGCCCAACTGAGAACTTCAGACATTACTAAGGATTATGCGAATCAAAAATATATTACATGAGATGTCATACAACGACAAAAACTTTCACTTTTTCCTCTTGTGTTCTGTAGCATGATCTCTTTTTAAAAGCCAGTAGTAGCCGCTCAATATAGATGGGTTCAAGCGTCCCAGGTGTCTTGCTTCCGTCGCCCTGATGTCCTGTGAAACCTCTCTTCTTGTTCGTCGCTACTGCACCCAAATTTTCCGGAGAAAATCCAAATGGGAGAGATCCAAATGAAGTTTTTATAAAGGAATAAAACAATTTTTTACTTTGTTATCTATCACTTTTATAAAAAGTGAATTTATTGTGAAAGTGATTTTATAAAAAGTGAAAGAGAAAAAGTTTTATAAAGTGATAGATAACAAAGTAAAAAATTGTTTTATTCCTTTTTAAAAAATGAACTATCACAATTAACGGACAAATCAATCAATAATTTGAAGTTTTTATAGTTTTCGTGTTTCTTGTTGCCCAGAAATCCTTTCGCTACATTTACAAAACCCTTCCAAGCTGCCTATTCCTTTTAATTTAATTTTTCTTGAGAAAGCTTAATATGAAGAGGGGAAAGCACCTTTTTTGGGTTAACAAGGGGAAGGGGAGCATATTTTACGTTTAAAGTACCAGGTTCAAAAGAAGTTAAGTTCTATGGGGCCAATCTTTCTTACTGTAATGTTCTTTTGTTGCCCTACTGTGCCATAGACACAAAAAAACAGCATTACTTTTTAAAACCCCCCTTAAAGTCCTAGCAATACACTTTTAAATCCCCACAAATCCCACTGATACTGTTCATATTTAACGCAATTTAGTATGGTTGCTAAGTTGTCATAGGTTTCTTTCATTGTCATTGAGTCTGCTAAAGGAGTAGATGGATTTTTGTTTCCATTATGAAGCAACACTGCTTTTAGGCTGTATTTCGACGAATCTATGAAAATACGCCACTCAGGAGTTACATGTTCCATATTAAGCTCATTCATTAAACCATCAATATCACAGCAGACACATAGCGATCCTTCCACTTTATAAAAACCTGAAAATGTTACATTCCAAAGTGAAACACTTCCATTTTATCTAACAGGTTCCACTGTTAAAGTCTGGAACCAAGAAGTTCCGATTTTTGTATTAACAATCCCAGGTCACGTACCAAATCATTCAGTTCAATAGTTATTAAGTGATGTTCACTGGTAGTTGTTAAAAATGTTAGGTCATAACTGGTGTTCTCAGAAAGTTGGGAATCAGATCCTGAGGAAGAATTAGAATGTTGTTCCTGGCTATGAGGAATTGAAAGTGGAGAAGGCAAATTTAGATACTGAATTTTGTCTCTGTTTTTTTCTGAAATCCCCTCTATTTTAGTGACACAAAAGTACCAATCACGTACAGTAGATGGTGATCACGTACAGTAGATGGTCAGTAGATTCTCTCCACATCATAGGAACAGCAAATAACATAGATTTTTTCTTGCAATGCATCCACTGCTCTAAATTTTCGTAACAACTCACACAGCAAACATGAGCCCCACTTTTATCTTGATCTCCAATTTGGCACTTCAAATATAAAAGACTTTTTGACTTCCTCGGATATCGACCTAGCTCGTGACTTTAAAATAAATCGTCCGCATATATAACAAAACTTATCCGCTGGATTTTTGTAAAATCGACAACTAGAACTTGCCATTTTATATAAAATCGACTTAAACACTTGACTGTACTGTAAACGAGACAGAAATAAACTGAACTATAGAAAACAATAAAACTACCCTTAAATGTTTATCGAATAATGTGGAAATACCCCCTCTACGGTCTTGAGGTAATACCCCTTCTATGGCTATTCTAACATTGTCCAGTCCAAAGTCAGGTACGAATAATTTCAACCTCCCCATGATACAAAGGAGGAGCAGGTACTTGAAAATGGGACGCAAAAGGAGCATTCTCATCAATGTTACAAAAATCTATATGGGCCGATCGGCTGCTCTTACTAGTTCCATGTTTTGCGAAAGAATAATTTTTCTCAAAGAAACAAATATGCGATGGGCATTCAAAAAGATAATTGAGGAAGAATGGGTCAGATTTACTCAAAATAACATCAAGCAACGAATGATTGCACTTTTAGAAAAAGGAGGGGGTTTACAGTTCAATTTATTATCATAAATATTTTCAATAAAGTTATATTGGACAAATCAAAACTGTCCTATATGTTTGGCCCACCGCAAAATTATTATTTGCAAACATTTCAAACTTCTTATCAATAAAAATTTATCATTTTAGTAAATAAGAGTTTTCCTCAAATAAAAAAAATATATAATTAAATCTAAGCTTAATAAAACACCCAGTATATTTTTCAGTAGTATTTTTTATTTATTTACAAACATGTAGTATAAAAAATAATTAGGCATTAATCAAATTTATAGATAAAAAGTCATATGATCTAATCACACTAAGAGAAGGATACTTGTCTTTAAACAACTTTGTGATACATCTCATACCATCATGGTTACCACCGGAAATTTTTATTGTGGTTTCGCTGGAGTCCGTTTTAATATCAACGCTCCAGCCATCTCCGTTTGGATCAAAGTACTTCCAAATATTTCTACAACAGACCAAGTTCAGATACACCAAATTAGTACGTTCCAGTAACCTGCGCAAACTTATTGATGTCAAATCGGAATTGTATGACAAGTTCAGTGATGATAAATTAGGCGCCAATCTACAAAATATAACACCATCCACCTGAGATACATCAATTATTTTACAGTTAATTTACCTGAGTAGTTCAAATAACTCGGCGTCGTGTACAGAACACCTCGCCAATCCAACCGTTTCCAAAGCCAGGCTCTTTTGTTGATCAAAAACTTCAAAAACAGCAGCCAAAACACCTTTGGCGGGATTATTGGAGACGTTCAGTTCCTTCAACACGTCTCCGTCGGTAAACGACATCATTTTCCTGATATCTCTTAACTCCAAATCGTTATCGCTAACATCTAAACATTTTACAGTCTTGAGGCATAAAGTATCTGGAAATGTTGCTACTCCTCTTAATTTAACACCTCTTAAACTGAGAGTTTCTAGATTTATCACTTTTGTAATGGACGCCAGGTCCCTTAAACAGCCCGAATCGAGATGCAAATTGTCACTGAGATCCAAAACTTTTAAATTACTGAAAACAGCAGTGTGACTGGTGATTGTACCGGCGAGCAGGCCCAAATGGTGCACCTGCAGACCGGTACAACTTAAATTCAAGACTCGTAAGTTAGGCAGGGTGACTATACTGTTTGATAACATGGCAAGACAAGAGGTGGTCAAAAAATTTCCAGAAAGATTTATTTCGGTTAAAGTCTTCTGATGATTTATTGCTTTCAACAGTGGACAAAGGTGATCTCCTGTTACACCTCGATTAAGCAGGTCCAAATTTACCGACAAAGCCTCAATAATTTGACATAATTCAGTATCGATATCTAAAAGACGAGAAAATAACAACAAGAAAAATAAACATCAGTGCCAACCTAGATTCATGTGATTGCAAGTTTCCTTATATCTGTCTATCAATGGTGGTAGGCTCCATTCAACAACTTTAGCGATTACTTTATCTGCCTGAGTACTGCTCATAGGAAAGAGCAAACTAAGGAGATCATCATCGGCAAGAACCGCCCCATTAGCTGTTTCAAGCTCCAAAGTGGGCTTCATATATTCTTTGCTAAAAATAAATATGTACTGCGGCTTTAACAGTAGTAAAGACTGTACCTGGCATATCGGTGTGCAGCTTCTCCAGCTAGCCACTTGATAGTCTTGTTATGAATTTGCGAGAACAACACGGGGACTCTGAAAAGTCTTCCTTCAATCTGCACATCTACAAAAAGCGTCGGTTCCAGGATAGTCTGACTCAATTCTGTCGGTAACGTGGTAGAATCTGCTTCAACTGAAGATGATGATGCTTGACTCAATCCAAGTGTTTTTAACTGGCTCAGGCTGTCTGTACTTCGGCGGTTTTTTGTACCAGATTTACACCTAGGTGAAGTGCTGCTCCTCTGTTTGCTAAAACCCGAGTCCAGCAAGGTCACCTGAACTTTTCTTTTGGACTTTGAACTTTTCGAACTTTCGTTACTCTCATTGGATATGCGTCGTGTTACTGGGGTGGTTTGTATGAAGTCATCATCACAGTCATCCGCAATAATTAGTTTAGATTCTTCTAAAATTAATTTAGTTTAAATTAACCTATGTACTGTATATAACAAAATGCATTTTCACCATCAGGTCTGGCGCTTTTCCTGGGAGATTTACGGGAACAATTTTCCTGTCCAAAGGACCCGGTTCTTGACCCGCTTAACTTGAGGGAGTCGTCTGTTTTTCTTCTTTTACTTTTGGTAGGTCTCACGTCTTCTTCCAACCAGTCGTTTTCGTCAACATAGCCGTCAGCGTCCACGTAGGCAGACCTTTTAACATTAGGCTGGCTTTTTACCGGCGAAGAATAATTTTTATGACGCAACGTTTGCATTACGAATTGATATTCGTTGGAGGCGTATCTCTCCTCTTGATTACTAGTTTGCAAATAGTCCTCGGTGTTTTCTGTTTCCAAGTGATCTGCATAAAAATTATATACATCTATATTTTATATCTATACAAATTTGTCCAATAAGAGTGTCAGAACTTTAAAATGAGGCACAATAACATCTACAAGTAACAATCTGGTAATTTATAATTTATTTTGAAAATAATGTCGTTCAAATGTCCCCCTCAGCTTCATCTTATGGAAGCAGTGGCGGCTCGTTGATTTTTAAAGTGGGAGGCGTAGAAAAAAATAGTGCTGCTAAAGATTTTTTTGCTTTCCCCTTCATGCTTTTTACTTTTCGTGCTATTGAAACTCTATAAAGGAGGTGAGCAGAAATAAAATATGGTGTTTTGCTCTGAAAAATTGTTTACTGTGATAAATACTGGAGGGGTGGCACCCCCCCCCCCCCCCCACACACAAGCCGCCACTGGGTGGAAGGCATTCTGAAAAGCCAATTTTCGATTACTCTTTCACACATACGGCGTGGTATATTATCAATGGTGACCTGAATGTTTCGTTTAAGACCGATAATTATTCGGGGTTTATTTCTGTAAACCAGAGATAACCCCCACAAAAACTTAAGGTCCTATCACTCCTTCATCCCAAAAACCTCACCAAACAGTGTCTTTCTGAGGATGAAGAGGTAACTCCTGAATCACTTGAGGACTTTCATCAACCCTAATCCTGGAGTCATGTTTGTTCATAAACTCATTAAGCCAGAAGTGTCCTTCGTCAAAAAGATTAAATTTCCCTTAAAGTAGAAGCGACATTCCAAGTGATGTAGAACCCAATTTGTGTATCATGTATATTTCCATTTACAAAGTCCTGATACTACCCTTATTAGAAAACGCTTTATATACCTTCATCTTCTTCAACTTCCCGATCGAAAAGTACTGGATTGCGTCTGATACGACCAATATTAGGAAACTCTCTGGACGTACTAGCTTTCATTGGACTCTCCATATCAAAAAGGTTTGCCCTTTCAGTTCCCACATCGCTCTGACCCGCCCTACCTAAAGCGTCTGTTAAACGCGTCTTTAGTTCGCTGTATAATGCTCTTTGTTCTGGTGTAAAATTTGGCTGCGTTCTTTCATACCTGTAAAGATATTAGAGAATCAACAATGGAGATCAGTAAATTCCGAATCAACAAGCTCAACCAACATAGTTTGGCCTCCGAGATGCGCAAAAGAAAAAGTGAGAGGATCACTGTCTAACAAAGACATATGTTAACACCACAAATGCACTGCTTGGCAAGAACTTTCGTGCGTTAGGCTACTGCGCATCCAAACCTCGGAGGCCAAGCTATTTTGGTTGAGCTGTAACTTCCGCAAAAATATATTCCTTAACTTACCATCGCTTTAATTCAAACAGTGGCGTGTTTCCTTCGTCGGTTTTCATCAGGGCTGACGCACCTCTATCCAACAGCAGTTTTACAACTTCCAAGTGTCCGTTACTAGCTGCGTCATGTAAAGGAGTGACACCTTTACATTCAGCGCCGCCACGATCATTAATAGTCGCCTTATGGTCCAACAATAAGCGAACTATCTCCAAATGTCCGTGTATGGCTGCCTCGTGAAGAGGTAACCAACCTGCATTGTCTCTAACATTCACAGGATGGTCTACATTGAGCCAGTACTCCACCTGTATCATCAATAAAGCACTAACATTAGAATTATTGCTGTATTTCATTTCATTATAATAATATTCAGAATATAAGATTACCATTTTTTTATCTCCTTTAATAGAAGCAACATGCAGAGGCCATTCTCCATTAAGATTTTTCTTAAGAATCACTTTATTTTGTTTCCTGCGCTTGACCAACTGGGCTGTATTTGGTTCAGGCACTTCATAGTCAGAATCTTCTGAGAAATCTAAAAATTTCTTCATGACAACATATTTATACAGATAAACATACCTCAAGCATTACCTGTTATATCACTGAGCACAATGTCATCTCCTACATGAACTTTAGTTTCAAAATCTTCACTCTCATATTCAGATGAAGAACTGGTGCCCTCATCCTCTCCGATTTTCTCATTTATCAAATTTAGACGCTTTTCTAATTTAAAAGCATCTGCATAACATAAAGACCTTCTTAAAAAGTCTATATACCTATTTTTATATTTAAAAAAAATCATTTTAACTGTCTGAATAACCAAAGTACTGGAAAACTTGCCTGATAACAATTCTTTTTTCTTCCTTCAAATTTCCTTTTGTCCTGCAATTTTCTAATGCCCTTTCATAAATTATCTTTATCTCATTTGCAGGATTTTTGGCTAATTCTTTTAAGTCAGCAATTTTACACAATGTGTTTAAGCTATCCTTTAAACTGTTTTTGCATAGACTGTATTCTTTTTCAAAATATTGCTCTGCTTCAGCATACTGGCCATTATCTTTGTATGTTTCACCTAAGCTATAATAACACACACCTAGTTCCTTGTCACCAATTCCCATACCTTCAGCAATCTCCAGCATCTTTTTGTAATATTCTATTGCCTTTGAGAATATTTTTAAATCACATGCACCATCACCCATCTTTTCATACAAAATTTTCAGCTCTTTGTTATCACTAGTGGTTATAATTTCATCTTCCAGCTTACATATGGCAGCAACTACAATAACACCCTTACCTTACCTTAACAAATAACACTCTTACCATCCTTACCAACTCTTAAATTCCTCTCAATAATTGTTCTGTCTTCTTGGTTTAGTGTTTTGAACTTATAAGCTTTCCTCAAGTAGAACTTGGCACCACTGAAATCAGCTAATTTAATTAGCACGTCTGACTTAGCCAATAATGCAGCACAAACCAATTCTACTCTGTTTGAACTAAGCTTTTCTGTCAATAAATTAATTACTTTAATTCAATATTATAAAACATTGGATGCTCTTACTTGCAACTTCAATAGCCAAATTGAACTGTTGTATTGTTTCTAGATAGTTTTCTTGCTTCTCAAATAGAGAGGCCATAGCAATATGTCCTCTATATAACTGTTCATAAAGCTCATATGTTTTACATATTTTCAAGCTTTTCTCAAACAGACTCAGTGATGTTTCGTAATCCCCTAAACATTCCTTTACTAATCCTAAGTTAGAAAATAACCTGGCTAACATATCTTGTTTCTCTGTATTATTAGGTAAAAATTCACATTTCTTCATACTCTTCATGAAATATTCGTAAGCCTTAACCAAATGCTTTTTGTTTTCTTCACTTTGTAGCTCCAAGTACCACGTTAAAAACATATGACCCAGTTGAGCTAAGGCTCTTTGTTGTTCCAATGGATCATTTTCCTGTATGGATGTATCTAAAACATTAAATTAACTGTAACATCACTAACAAAGAAAACTACGTACTTACTCAAATGTATTTTAAAATATTTCAAAGCTTTTTCAAACTGATGCAGACCCATATATGCTTCACCAATGCCTCTGTTTACTTGGGCATACAAAATAATTTTATGTCCCGTTTTGTAAATGTCACTCACAATTTGATACTCTTTTATAGCTTTCGAAAATTTTGCTTCGGTTAGGTAGTACTGAGCTAGATCTGTACAAGCAGATACAAGAGCTGTATTATTTCCAGTGGCCTTTTCCTTCTTCTTTAATAATTCTAGGGAATATATTACAAATTACAAAATAAATAATTAACTATGATGAATTTTATTACTTTTTTCCTCCATTTTTAGTAAATTAATAATAAAAATTATAAAATATATATCAAAAACAAACAATAAAAACAAATTGTTGCGCCTTTTTTTAAGATATCGCGAAATGTGAGGTTAAGGTAATAATATCTCGTGGCGGAGTTGCCAAATTTATACTATGGATAATGACGAGGATTAAATCAATTCATTGATGATAATAATGGGAAAATGATGAGCTTTAAAATTAATTTATTTATTGACTATGAAAAAAATGCCATATAGTATAACTTCGATTTTTTTAAGACACTAAGGTCTTTAAGACATTCGCATTGTTTGGCAACACCGGCAAGAAATAGGGCGCCTTTTTTAATTTAAAATAGGGGCGAAGAAATAAATCGAGAACTCCAGTCACATGCTGATTTAAACAACATCAAAGACCTCTTCTTCTTGCTTGAGGTCACCTGAAGCGGATCTTTTGGCTTTGCTGCGGGGCAATTGCCAGAACAAAGACCTCTATAAACCTATTTTGGAAGCACGTGAACCTAATATTTTAAAAGCATATCAAGTTTAGATGGAGTCACCGCAGAATTAATCAAGGCAATGAGTGAAAGAGTTAAAGATGTTAACCATTATGTATACCACTGTTTCCTGAAGACGTTCGACAGCTTAAAATGACAGCTCTATTCAGCATGTCTGATGAATATATTACGAATAAAGCCATAGTTATTGATAACTGAAATTAAGCGACGTCGGTCGTCCTATGTTTCTTTGGCCTTCATATGGGCGCCAATTTTGAATGACCTTTTGTCTGAGAGCCTTTTGGGTGTGTCCTGCGACTTCCCATTTAAGTCTGACAGCATGTTCTACTATGTCTATAACTTTGGTCCCTTGTATCCACATATTTCTATGTGGTCTCATAAGAGTTATATTCATCATTTTTCGCTGCATAGCTCTCCAAAAAGGTGGAATGGAAAAGATGGATGGATGGATGGATTGATGGAGATCAAATTGGGGATCTAACTGGTACATCTCTCCAATATGCCCCCTTTGAAGCCAGAAATAGAGAACGCTGGTGAGAAGTAGTCCAAAAGGGCCACAAACGGAGTGAATTTTCATAGGTTTCATAAGTGACTCTTCTGTAAAGAAGAATCTAAAGAAAAAACAAAAGGCAAACATATTTTTAAATTGTATATTGCGCAATATAACGTTACACTTAAATAGTAAAATAGCACCATTTAAAATGAAAATAATATAAGACAAAAATAAAAGTAAATAATAGAACGGACCAAAATGTAAAGAATACTTTTTAAAATAATACTTAATAAATGCATAAATCATATTATTTTCGAGAAGCGGTATGTCTATAGCGACTGAGGGTTTGTGCTGTATCGGCGGTTCTTAAAGGGTTGCCCTAATCGACTGCCAATAGTTTCCACATGGAAACCAATTCTGAGAAGATTATTGTGGTCCAAAATTTTTCTTCCGTCAAACATGTGAGCCGGCTTCATCATTTGATCGTAAATTTGTTCATAATCCAAAGTCTAGAACGATTAGAAGTTGAGAAAAATTATTTACACGGGGACTACCAAAATAATGAGTTTCATAGTGTCAATATAGGTCAAAAATTGCATGAACCCATCTACCGTCCAACATACGAGGGGAAGTTCATGAATTGTTAGGTTCCCAACGTAATTCTCGGCCTCTACGTAGCCCAATCTCGCCCATCCACAGAATGGCCCATCCAAGACCAGAGTACCGATGGTCCAACTGTGGCCATCATGGCGACCACTATACTGGCCTATTATGGACCACTGGAAAGAGGAGCCATAACTTGAAGGCTGGCATGATGGCCACAGTTGATCCATACACTTGCTGGTCTTCGATGGGCCAATCTGTGAATAGGCGAGACTGCCCTACGTGCTCTGTGCTTGTCGAAATCTTTTCCGTTCAAAATTTGTCGTTTTGTGAAAAACATGGACGTCGTAATTAATAAAGTATATCATCAAATAAACAGAACAGAGTGTTGTAGAAAAAGCACCGTGTGGCGGCACCAACGGCTGTAACCACGGCGCATCTCGCTTGCCGCTCCTGGTAGTCTCCCAAATATCGGTCACTACACGTCAGTGCCCTTCTACATGATGGGGATGGCTTGAAGTGGGCCATCATGAACTAGCCTGAAGAGGAGGCTTGAAAAAGCAATCATTATCTTTGCGGTTCAACTGAAAACAAAATTTTGTGGAAGGTCAAGACATGACTCGTGTGGCTTTGGAGAGTACTACTGTTTCTAACAGTGTTTGTAAGAAGTGCTGGACAGAATCACGAACTAGGGCAAATTCTAAAGGAACTCACAGCTGAGAATAAGAGAGAATAATTTCTGAAGATTTGGTTCGAGATGTGGCCAACAAAATTCGAGAGAACCAACGATTCACGATTTCAAAGGTATCAAGTGAATTTCTACAGGTTTCACCGTCAGTTTTGTACACGGTTGATTCGGAGAGACCGAATTATCGAAAATTGTGTTCTCGGTGGATTCCAACACAGCTTTCTGACGATCACGAAACAAGGAGATTATCGCTTTTGACTCGATACAATCAGGAAGGAGATGAATTGTTGCCGATGATGTTGGTCCATGACAATGCAAGGCCACATGTTCATCAACCACCTTACAGTCCAGACCTTGCACCCAGTGATTTTCACTTGTTTCGGTACTAGGAATTCCTTGGTGATCAACGACGACGAAGAAATTAAAACTGCAGTCAGGGATTGGACTTCTTCACAGGTGGCGGATTTCTTTGACGTCGGTTGAAATGTTTGAACAAAAATGGAAATTATGTAGAAAAGTAGATTTATTTCAAAAATATATCTCGTACGTCTCGTAAACGTGAGGAAGTGCAGTATAGTCTTGATCGTGATGCAAAATTAACAAGCCAATGAAATAATGGCATTGATAGGTTTGTTATTTTTATTGGGAATAAAAGGAGGATAAAATATCAGTGCAAATAAATTTTGGAATAACGAAAGGTACGGACTAATTGCAGTAAGAAGTTGCATGTCTTGGCAAAGATTGTTGTTTTTATTGAGGTATATGCGATTTGATGATGAGAGTGCACGAGTTCAAAAGCAGAAAACTGATCAGTTAGCTGCTGTACGTTCTCTTCAAAACTCATTTATTAGAAATTGTAAAAACTGTTACACTCCTGGTGAGTTTGCTACAATTGATGAGAAATTAGTTCCTTTCCAGGATTAATGTCACCGAATGTTATTTCACATAAAATAAATATTTTCAAGCTTCGGCTCAGTGAAAATAATTTCACTGGGAGTCAAATCTGGAGAATAGGGAGGCTGTTCATAAATTTTGAAACGGTGATTTGTACAAGACAGAGACTTAACTTCGTGTAATTAACCCTTAACGTCACAGGTTGAAATCATGTGTCACAAGTCCTTGTTAATTTGTCGAGTAGAATAATAAATATAATAAAAGAATTCAAGATAATTTAAAAATTATAATCTTAACGCCTTAAAAAATGCGAAGGAGGAAATTCTCGACGGCTCAGGTTGGTCAACATAGTTTGGTAAAGGCTCATTATGCGTCCAGCAGGCCCACCTGTGACGTTACAGGTTAAAGTAATGGTAATAATTCGTGAACCACCCTCATATATAATACTCGCTGATCATTATCAAATTTGGTAGTCCCATTCTACGATATTAAGGTGAAACATACGACAAATTCATCCCACTCTGTACAAAGTACAACAGCGTGGCAGTCCTTGGCAGCAGAATAGGCATCTCTAAAGATTGATACGTGGCTCTTGATGCGTTCCGATGAAATATCAACGTATTTGAGGTCTTCATGTATTTGAGAATCTTCCACCTGAAAATTGTTGAACCTAGTTTAACATTTAAAAATCACAACATTATGCATCAGAAAAACACAACATGAATATATCAATAGAAAAAGAAAAAACTTTAGCAGGTTTAGCAGGGAACAAATAAAAAATAAACTGGTCGTAGAAAACTCACCAACTGAACAAATAGTGCAGTTTAATTATCTTGGAGTAAACATTTGTGGATAGCAACCGCCCAGCAAAAGAGCTGAGGCATCAAATCGACAAGACGGCTCCTGTGTCTCAATGTTTAAGAGACACTATATGGAAAAACATTAATCAAGGTTATGTATGTGTGTAGGACGATTTGGCTCTTCTCCAGGATGGGCAATAAGCCAGCTCCACTAATCCCCATGGTGGCGAAGGTTAGCCTGGCTCGAAGCCATAACTTCGTTACCGAATTATACAATAGTACTTTATTCTGTAATCTTCGTCACTGAATTATATAATAACAGTTTATTCCATAATAAAAATACCACTGAAAGCATCTGGCTTCATCCGGCCTGGTTACCGGCGTGACAATGGGTCGAAAAATTAAACTACTGTAAATGATCACCACTGAAAGCATCCGGCCTGGTTACCGGCGTGACAATGGGTCAAGTGCTGCCCGATAAAAATTAAAGGCACACTCACAGTTGCTAATGCTTGTACCACTACGATGTAAACTCGATGAGAAGCGAAGCGGAAGTCTAATTAAGTCTATATGGCTGTGAATATTGCGTACAGAACAAAAAAGAAGAAAAATTGAATGTCTGGGAGCGAAGAGTACTGAGAAAGATATTTGGTGGAGTGAAAGTACAAGAGACAATATGGAGAAGGAGAACTAATGCAGAAATTAAACTTCTATAAGGAGAACCACCTATCAGTCAGATACTTAGGTCTTTCAGATGGCGATGGTTGGGTCATGTGTTAAGAATGCCAGATAGTAGATGGGCAAAACAAGCATTGTCAAGAGGAGATGAACGAAGAAGAAGAAGAGGACGACCAAGAAAGAAATGGTTGGACGCATGCAAGGAAGATTTAAATTCAGCAAGAGTAAGATGATGGCGGGATGCAGCCATGAACAGAGTAAAATGGAGAAATATAGCAAAGAAAATCGAAGCCATGGGTTTTTAAGGCCTGTCGAGCTTCTTTATATAATATATATGTTTTTTATATGTCAGAATAATAATATAAAACCTGTGGCATTGAAACAAGATTCGACTCGAACAAGACATAAAACGTGCTAAGAATGGCAGAAATGAAGACTTTGAAAAGAGAGCCATTATAAGCAACACAATTAAAGATGAGATAAAAAATGAGTAATGTAGTAAGATGGGGGTGTCAGAGAAGACGATACTGGTACTAATACGACAAGAGAATGGAACCCAACAGACGCATACGAGGTATGCTTGAACGCAGCAGAGGACCGAAGGCCAACAGGGAGACCTCCAAAGAGATGGAGACAGCTGGCAATCTACATCACAGGAACTGCTGCAGAACAGATAAAGAAAATTTCAGGAAATAAACAAATCATATGATCTAATAGATAACAAGAAAATCACAATCACAACTAGAATCTATATTAAAATGTTGCAAGCTCCTTCAAGGTGACGTAAACATTTTTTCGACCATGACATTTCTGTAATGGAGTCACAGTTTACTTACTGACTACCGCTGGACATTAATAAAGGAATCCCGAGAAACTCAATACCATCATAAAATATCGACAACTTCTAAGGTCTATCGCTGTAATTTATTACAATACGACAATTTTTTATAGCAAAGAAATGTGTGTTAGAAAAAATCTGAGGTGGTCATTTTCTGTGTTTAAGTCACACAACTATGTTTCGTTGAAGTGACAAAAATAATTTTTGTTTACCAGTGTTATAACTAAAAATGTTCAAAAACAAAAAATCATCCGTACTTCACTTAAATATTATCCATTCCTTCTGCCACCACCAAAAGGTGAGCAAGTGTCTCCCGAGGTACGACCACATAAATCTTTTTGGTGGCAGCTGTATCTTCCGTGTTTTTGAATATTTTTATCATTCTCCACCGGTCCACTATGCAACTTTTTAGCATTATAATTCTTACCTTCGGATCGTAAATGCTAATAGAAGCGCCTTCGTCCAGTAGGGTCTTTGCCACATATATGGCGGCACTCTCTCTGGTGTCTCCGGTATTTTTCTTGAAGGCAAAACCCAAAATACAAATCTTCTTCCCACTGACCGTGTTAAACAACGATTCTATAACTTTGGCCGTGAAACGGTGCTTCTGGTGCTCGTTCATGTCTATCACGCTTTGCCAATAAGCCGCTTGCTACAAATATTTCGAAAAAATACACGGTATTACAGGCCGGGGTGAATCACTCACCTGGGGCAAGTTTAAACACTCGCAAATGTAGACCAAGTTTAGGATGTCCTTCTGGAAACAGCTCCCGCCGAAACCCATAATTTAAAATGAATCATTTTAGTCAACTAAATTCTAGACAATAATAATACAAAAAGACCAAGTACCATGACAGTAGTGTTAGAAAAAAAGAACCACAGAAAAAGTGTTAGTTTTGCATTATTATCATCTACACCCCCCAAAAACTCCAACCAGAAGGGACATATTGAATGGAAACGTCGTTTATGTTTTTATTTCATTGTAATCTAGAAATGCATTACACAGTATGTCGGAAAAATAAGGGAACTTTTCAAATTTCAAGAAAACTACTAGCGCCATCTATTGAAACACTAAATAATCTGAAAATTGTATATCTCCTCTATAATACGAGACGTCCGTCATTAGAATCGATCAACATATTGTCAAGTTATAGCCCTTAAAGTGACAGTGCCCGTTTTAAGCTCTTTAAAACTCCACAGAAACATTTTTCACATTGTCTGGAGTATTACATTGATATGTCCTTTCCCATTAGAAAAGTAAAAATGTCCAGTGAGGGTCAATTTAAACCTTGGTTGACAAGAGGTATTAGAACACCATCTATTATTTTAAAAGAATTGTATCGAACGAAACTATTATTCGGAGCCGAACAAGATTGTTACAAATTATAAGGCGTACAAAAGAATTTATACAAAGGTAAAAGGGCTAAACTGCTTTACAATGAGAAACAATATTTTGAATCTGAGAAAAAATCAAAAACTATCTGGAAAATAATAAACAATAACATTCAAAAAAACCGCAATGCAAGAACTAACATAAGCGCGTTAAGAGACGAAAATGGAATTACTTTGAAAGACAAGTATGATATTGCTAGTTGTTTTAATAAATACTTTGTTAATCTTCCTAAGAAAGTGTTGGTGAGTTCAATGACTGCTACTAGAGTAAGACAAGTGACTCCAATTCAAAACTCTATGATATTTTAAAAATATGACATAATTAAAACAGTAAGGAAACTAAAGAATACAAATTCTGTAGGACTAGGTAATATTCCTTCGATTATACTGAAAAAGTCTATCAACTCATTAATAATACCGTGAACATATCTAGTGAATTGGTCCCTGGAAACTAATATTTTTCCGAGGGCATTAAAAACATTAAGAGTAGTTCCTGTCTTCAAGAGAGGTGATCGGCTCTCCCTCTCCAATTATAGACCAATAACTATTCTACCCACGTTATCTGAACTGTTGAAGCGTGTAGTATATGAGCAGATTATGTCCTTTCTTGTGCGCTTTATTATATTTAAATCATCACAGCAGGGGTATCGAAGTGGTCGATCTACACATTCAGCAATATGTGAATTTTTAAACAACGAAAACATAAATGATAATTGCAAATGTGCTGGTCTGTTTATGGATCTAAGTAAGGCTTTTGATCTGATGGATTACGCAATACTGCTGGACAAACTCCATGACTATGGCTTGTGGCGTCGGGGCTGCAATCTTACTTGTGTATGATTCTTGAAATTTTAACACCAGTTTTGTTTAAAACCATCTCACATGACCGTCGCTGTCCCTGGCTTTTTGGCGAAAAAACAAGTCTATGTGCTTCAACTCCTCCATATTCGCCTGATTTATCTCTATGTGACTATTTCCAGTTCGCGAAACTCAAACTGGCCATGAAAGGAACGTTTTATGACAGTGTTACACAATCAGTGTATTACAGCAGTGTATTGATGCGGAAGGGATGTATTTTGAATAAAAAGAAATACTTTTTGGCAAAATAACAAAGTGTTTTTTTTTTAAATTTAATATAAGTTCTTAAGTAATTAAGTATAAGTATAATATAAGTTAATAATAAGTTCCAATATTTTTCCGACATACTGGGTAATATCAGTTTCTAAGAAAAAAAAAACAGTATAGTTTATCAAGGTTATTGTAAATCATATATATTTAAACAACATATATAGGTAAATATTGGAAGTCTTCGTATTTACAAAGGTCTAGAACAGCAAATATATAAAATTCAATATTTATTTTTATATATCTTGAAAATTTTTATGTGGCTTGAAAGTATATAATTGATCGACCTGTATTTTAACTTCATTCAATTTAATGACATTATATCATACTCAAAATGATTTTCGACAAAGGTATACCATAATTAAAGTAGAAAATAAAGTTTTTTTACAGAACTTAATACAATAAGAATTTCTCACGGAAAATAAGTATATTTTAACGGTTAAGTTTTCCTGATTTAATCCCTTTTAGAAATAATAAATAACTTCAATACCCAATAGCATAATCCATCTTAACCAATCATACACAGTATGTCTGACAAATAACAGAACTTTTTGTCTTCTCCTTTGTCTAACATTGTCTTCTCTCGTGATTTCTGGAAAGGCAATTTTGTCGATTTCGGAGAGCCTGGGGACCTCCACCAGTTACAATCGATTCCAGGAATGTGCAGTTTGGCAATTTTAATAAAGTCCTTGTAATGTTCTATGCGAGCAATTTCTGGGTCCTCATTTAAGATGTGAGGAACAAATCAAGCACAGACTTTCAGTTTGTTTAAATCTTTTGTCAAAATTTCGTTAATCATGTCTTTGGCCATATTTAATTCCTCTGCTATCCATCTCGCAGTCGAATTCGCATAGTAGGCGATCATTTCACGCACTTTTTCCACCAACTCACTGCGATGTTTATTTTTTGGCCGGACTAGCTTTGGGTCGTCTTCCAAAGAATCACCACCTTCCTGGAATCGCTTATACCACTCGAACACACGTGTACGAGATAAGCAATCATCAGCATAAACTTTTTTCAGCAATTCAAACGTTTCTATAAGTTTTAGTGAGCTTGAAACAAAATTTAATATTAGCTCTTTGTTCCATCGTGTTTTTGTGACAAGGTGACTAAAGGCACTGTCACTTTAAGCGCTATAACTTGACAATCCGTTGATCGATTCTAATTATGGCGGCCTCGTTTTATAGGTGATATGCTTTCAGATATATTGTTTCAATAAATGGCGCTAGTAGTTTTCTTTAAATTAAAAAAAAAAAAATCGTTATGTTTCCGACATACTAAGCTGATTTCGTCTGTGAAGTTATTAATTGCATTTCAATCATATGTACTATCTCCTGGATATCTCTAAACTATAAAATGTATTTACCAATTGACGCCTGTAAAAACTTGGGACCTATCCTGGAATCTAAGCCTACAGCTCTCGCCACTTCCGAGATATCGGCACCGGTAGCTTCGCACACAGCAGACAACGAATTTATACTGGATATCCTTTGAGCTAACATGGCGTTGGCGGCCTGAAAGTTCACGTACGTTTATAATTAGCAAACTTGTCGCTTCCTAATTAACAACTAACCAATTTAGACAGCTCACTGGACCAAGTATTGGTGGTCAAGATCCTTTTGCGAGGAATCCAATGCTCGTAGATCTGGCAGAGTTCATCTATGGCAGCTTCTCCAGCTGGAGACTCTTCACCTCCAATAAGTACCCTATCCGCATTCAACAAGTCATTTATAGCCGTTCCCTCGGCTAAGAATTCTGGATTACTCAGGATCTGGTAGGAAACACCAGGCCTCTGATTAGCCTTCAGAATTTTCATGATACTTTCAGCGGCATTTACGGGTACGGTACTCTTTTCGACCACGATCTTATTGCTTTGGGCGATGTCTGCGATCATTCTAGCGGCCCCCTCCACAAATTTCAAATCCGGCGCCCTACCCTACTCCAAACAATTTTCTATTTTTAATATTAACATGAGAGTTGACATTTGAAGAAAAGTATTTTACATTCAAATAAAAGCTAAAGTAATAAGATTTGTTATAAATGTCATTACCTTTCCGTTACCGAATGTTTTTGTTGGTGTATTGACTGAAATAAAGATTAGATCCGCCTCTAAAATCGCCTCGTCGCAGTCGTCTGAGAAAAAGAGATTTTTCCCTCTGCATGCCTTTACTACTTCATCTAATCCTGGCTAAAAGTTACATTATGTTCTATCTTTATAAACTGACTCAAATTTATCCTTGTTTTACCTCATAAATAGGCAATTTGTCGCTGTTCCACTGTGCTATTCTCTCCTTACTCTTGTCCACTACAGTTACTTTAATTTCAGGGCATTTTAAAGCAATAACACTACACGTTGGTCCTCCAACATATCCAGCTCCAAGGCAACAAATATTTTTAACTACCATTCTGATGGCTTCTTTTTCAAAAAAATTATATATTAAAACATAAAGTAATACGTATTGAAAGGTATTAACATATATATTATATATAATATACATATATTTAGCAATCTATTCTAATCACATGTATTTAAAATGTATTTAAGATAATAATTTATAGATCAACTTGATAGTTGCCTGAAGAATATTCTTATAAACCGTAGAACTTACCAGAGTTAATGGCTTAAAAACCGTTGAATTATATATGTAAAATGAGTAAAAAATCACTTTCTTGAATGCAGCAAGAATCCACGTAGATACTTTACCACAGCCCTAAGTGAAACTATCAAGAATCACACACATTTGGCATTGAAGATAATCACGTCTTTAACTAGCAAAAGCTACCAGATTATTTCTCTCGATATGAACAAAGCTTTTAATCTCTTCTGCAAATTTTGTTTACGTGTACAGTGTTTAATGTACATAAAACATCGGCTTCCAGAGACAACGGCATTTTGAAGGTTATGATTTGACAACTGCAGGTCTCGTCTACATTGACAACTGGCTGGTAAACATAAACATTCTTTAATACAATTGTGTTGCAAGTTCTCTAAATAACTAAGATATAACAAGTATAAGGCTTAGCTATAATATATTAATAATTATGAGGTTTCAAAACATGTTGTCACCTACTCCAAAATTAAAATGTATCTTCTATTGTGGGTAAAGCTGAATACCACTGACATATCTAAAGACACCCTAACCGCACTTTTTAATTCGTAAATAAAACCCATTCTTCAAAATGAGCTTTAATCTTAATTCAAGCAATCCCGAATTTAAAGACCGACAGAAGAGAATTTTTGATCAACTTCAAATTTTAGAAAATAACAGGAAAAGCGTTAATTCCGACACCAATGAGATACAACACGAAGCAAATCGAAATGTACAAAGAAAAGATATGAAACATTTCAGAGGCAAAGAAAGTATTTTTAAAAAACCTCAAAGGACTGCTCCTAAAAATTTTATAAGCAGGTTTTTTTATATTAATCTCTGTATTATTATGTTGTATTTTCATCTTTGTACTCTTAGAATGCCAGACTTTAAGAAAAATCCTCACAAATGGACTAAGTACTCTCTGGAAGATGTGCAGGATGTAACTGAAGAAAGCAACAAGAAATCAGCAATGGACTTTTTAAAAGAATTAGCCAACAGGGGAAAGTCAAAGCAGGGAATTACAGAACCGATGGATGAATTACCGTCCAGAATAGTTTTCAATAAACATGTTAAAGGAACTGAAAAAAGCTTGCAAGGTAGGTTGGGGATATTAGCATGTATTTCACTAAATATGTATTCCAGGAATTATCTTGCCAGCTGACAGCTCAGAAAAAGATAGTTTGGATTCAAAAGCCTCCTTTAGTAATTCAAAGTTGATAATGCCAGAGTACAATATTGGTGATAAACCAGAAAAAAAAACTAAAATGGTTAAGAAATCAAAGCCAGAAAAAGGTAGGGAACTGAAACTCGAACATTTGGTGTTTGAGGATGAATATTAACTATAATAATATAATATATTATATATATAAATATAGTTAATATATATATATATATATATATATATATATATATATATATATATATATATATATATATATATATATATATATATATATATATATATGTATATATTTAAATTGTAATATTTGTAATATTATTATAAAGTTTGAAGCTATACTTAGATTTAAAGTTATAATAAAAGTTTTACTCATAATAAAAAGGTATTTGTTATTTACAAAATGTCTTGATTGGGTAAATTAAAAACCTTTTGCTGGACCACATTATTAACTCTTCTTCCACTAGAACAATTTATCAACTGTGAGGACAGGATTGGTATTTGGTTATCACTGTCTAAACAGCAGGATAATTTCTATAAAACTTGACACAAAACCTATGAAGCTAAACCTCATACAGGTTTATACACCTACTAGTGAGGCTATAGAAGAGGAAATTGTGGAGTTCTACTCAGACAAGAATTCTGAATGCCAGGAAGAAAAATCACTATTATAAGGGGAAATTTTAATGCCAAGAAGGGATCCATTCAAACGACTGACGACCACCTTAAGATTATCTTAGGAAAATGGAGTTTTCGGAGAGGGGAATGAAAGCCACAACAAATACTATGTTTCAACACCACTCACGACAACTATATACATGGAGATCGCCGGGCCATAGACACTGAAATCAAGTAGATTTTATATTAATATCGCGAGTATGGCAAACATCAATAAATTCAAAGGGGAATTTCGACTAAAACTGAAAAAGCAAAAAATACTTTTAAACTTAATAATTGTTAGTATCTACAAACCAGCACAGAATACAAAGCCCAATTATTACAATAGTTACAAGATATAAAGAAAAAAAGGTGTCGCCCACATGAATGAACACCAACTATGGGAAAATATCAAAACAAAGATCGAAGATGGCGCAAGGGTCAAAAGCTGGAAAGAAGGAAACCCTGGATTAGGGATGAGACGTGGGACGTTATCGAGTGCAGGAAGTTATTGAAGCAGAGAAACCTGGCCGACGCAGGACTACTACCATAAATGTCTACGTATTAAGAATGTTTCGGAAAAATAAAAACATCTAGGTGGAGGGTATATGCCAAGAAATCGAGAATCACCACAATAGAAACGAAGCCGGAGATCTGTTCAACAAAATCAAGCAGGATAAGCCGGGACAAGTGATAACGGAGAGGATCGGTATTCTCAAACGGTGGCAGGAATATTGCCAAGCCCTTTTTGAACACTGACCAGAAGAATATCCCCATGACTAAGATCCTAAGATCAGAAGTTGAAATCGCTCTAGAGAAATTTGAATCAAAAAAATCCGCAGGAGCGGATGGGATTGCAACTGAGATGATAATGACTGACGATGATTACATGATCAGTCTACTATACATTATCTGCAACAAGATTTGGAGGTCTGGTGTATGGCCGACTGACTGGACAACATCTACATTCATTCACATCTGCAAAAAGGGTCCAAAAACGCAATGCTCAAACTATCGAACGATAGCTCTAATTTCTCACTCAAATAAAGTGCTACTCCATATAATCTATGAAAGTCTACACTTACCCTGAAATCCCCCAAGAACAAGCGAGATTCATGCCCGGACGAGGCACACTAGAACATATTGATCATTAGACAGACAATCGAAAACCTTAGAGAACTCAACAAACCTTGTTATTTGTGTTTCATAGACTACCAGAAAGCTTTTGATCACTTCAAAATGGCGCAGCTTATGGAGTATCATGACGGAAATGGGGATACCACAACACCTTAGTCATCTTGTTGCTAATCTATACAGATCAGCTGAAGCACAAGTGCGAATACAGTTTAGCGACCGTTTTGGAGTGTATAGAGTATTGCGGAGCCTGTAGAAATTGATTCTATATCCATAGATCTATCATCTCCTAGACGCATTATAGATCCCTTACCAAATTGTTTTTCTTTGTTTTATAGCTAATTCTAAAGATTCATTTTTTTGTTCTTCTAACATTTTAATTATATCTTATAAATTATTAAAAAAAGCTAGGATGCATACTCTCTCCTATATTATTCAACCTGTATGGAGAAGTGGATATGCGAAGCACAACATTCTTCGGAAACTCAGAGGAGGAAATCGTAGATTTGATGAAGAGGGTGGACGCAATTAGCAGAGGTGGGCTTAACAACAAACTTAGCAAAAACCAAGATAATGATAGTAAATAGGTCGCTGAAGGGGAAGGCCGGTCCAATCTCCATAGACGAAATTGAGGTGGTCAGGGACTTTATATATCTGGGTGCAAAAATATCATGCACAGGTAATTGTGAGCCTGAAATAAGACGAAGAATTGCTATGGGAAAAGCCGCCGTTACCAAACTGACACGCATATGGAAAGATCACCAAATAAGCAAAAACATCAAAATGCAACTGGCAAGAACACTCATATTTCCCATCGTAACATATGCCGCCGAGTCTTGGACGCTAAAAGCAACTTATAGAAGACGTATTGATGCCTTTGAAATGTTCACATGGAGGCGTATGCTCAGGATCCCGTGGACCGAGTAACACACTAATGAATCGATTTTGGCCGAACTCAACATCACTGAAAGACTCAGCAAAACAATTGGAAAATACATTCTGAAGAATTTCGCCCACATCATGCGAAGAGAGAATGATTCCTTTGAAAAGCTGGTTGTGCAGGGAAGAATAGAAGGAAAGAGGCATCGATGAAGAACATTCGCACATTACGTTGATCAAATCTCAGGGCTGACAAATGTCTTTACTATATACGAAAGGCCGAAGATCGAGAAGAATGGCGAGACTAGGTCCAGCATATATGATCATATACATATTACGCTGTCACGATACCCGGAAGCGAGCAGTACAATTAGGAAGGAAGGAAGAATGAATTCTGGAATTCGATTCTTGGAGGATGACCTTCAAGAACAGTTTTTAATAAGTGTGTTAAAGGAGCTGAAACAAGCTTGCAAGGTAGGGGGCAAGCATATATTTCACTAAATACATATTATAGGAGCTATTTTGCCAGCTGAAAGAATTTGGATTCAAAAGCCTCCTTCAGTAATTCAAAATTGATAATGCCAGAGTACAATATTGGTAACAAACCAGAAAAAAAAACTAAAAACGTAAAGAACTGAAACTTTTTAATGTTTGTATATATATTTAACAAAATATTAAGTTTATTCTGAAGTTGTATTTAGATTTAAAGATATAATAAAAGTCTCACTCAGAACAAAAAGATGTTTGTTATTTACAAAGAGCCCCAAAATGTCTTGATTGGGTAAGTTAAAGACCTTTTGCTGGGCCATATTATTCACCCTTCTCCCACTAGAACGATTTCTCAACTCTGATGACAGGATTGGCTTGTTCTGATGGTATATGAAGATATGACCTGATGATTCACTGACTACTGCAAACTTCAGGTTAGGTGAACAGATTGTGAACTTTCTGTTTTGTTTTGATGCCTGAAATAAGGATAAACATTTTGGAATTCCATCAGAGATATCCAAAGCAAAAATTCAAACCTGAACATATCCAAATGCTAGTAGGGTTCCTTCATGTTTTATGGTAAAGTCCTCATTTCCCAAGATTGGTTGCCACAAACAAACATCCACATCATGTCTTATTCCTAAAGCAGGACTTTGGTCCGATGCCAAGTAAGGGCTCAGGATGATCTGATGTGACCCTAAATAGACCTTATGGGTAGTTTTGTTGGTATTACCACTGATCCTTTCAAAAGTTTCTGACTTGTCTGGCTCAAAGTCACATTCTTCAATTTGTTGGGAGTTAAATGATGCCCCACTTTCTGGGGTTTCCTTAAAAATTTGAAATTAACAAAGAAATATATAACATTTAAAATGAGTAATGGTACTTCTCTGTCACCAATAAGCGTACTCATACATTCATTCATTCGATCTATTAAGGTGGAATTAAATACATATTCTCCTTTCTGATCTCCCCTCACCATTTCTGACCAAAACCTAGCTTTTTCCTTCTTCAGAACAACTTCAAGAACATTACCTTCAATAACCCACGTAGTACGGTTTGAGTCAATTTTTGCAAATAATTCTCCTGAAAGAAGTCTCTCTGTTTGATATTGTACATCAATTTTTCTTGGCTCAGTGGCCACTCTTATAAAATCCTTCTCAGCCCCTTCAGGCAAAGGAAACTTAATAGTAATCTCCCGAATAGTCTGTGACCATTTATAAGTTTTTTCAACATTATTGTCCCTTTCCCATTCAACAGGGCTCTCTGAGTTTATCTCAAAGAATACTTCATTTTCACAAACAACATAAATGTGATCGCAGTTTTGTTCCAAGTTTAAATACTGAACTTCCCCTTTTGTCCTAAGTCTTCTTAAGGCAGTCTGGCCCCAGGTATTGTCTTTATTCATCTCTTTGAATGTTAACCAGTGAATTATAGAGACAAACCGATCTACAGGGTCTTCTTGAATATGCATTACCAAAACGTGCAATTCTTGACGTTCTTCGTGGTACAGGGCGTCAGTAACAACAAAACCTTGCTCCTCGTTGTCTAGAACTTTGCCAGAAAATAAAGCTTTAAAACAGTCATCGTCCTTCTTGTCTCTGGTTGCCAGGATGTATACTGAACCCATCCCATCGGAAAGTACGACGTGTTTCGCACTGGCAAAGCTTAAGGTAACATTGTAATCACCGGAATGTCGCTCTCTAAGTTTTGGAATGATATAGATCGTCACTGGATTCACAAGTTCATTAGTAGAAGAATCAACGTATGTTTTTCGTAAATTTCGGTTTTGGTCGACAAAATAAACCGAATTAAAGTCATCAAATCGGTCTGAGAATAAATGGTTATGCAAACCAAACAACTTTGCATGTAAAAAGCTATACTGACTTGAATTCAATACACTCTTATCAACTGGAAATTCCAGATCTTTCCGTAATATCTGAATTTCCTCCAACGAAAGTCTATATCCATCGAAACTCGAATCTAATAACAACCGATTAGGTTTTAACTCCAAAGTAGTTAAACTCATCGTAACGCTCGTAACTCTGAATATAAAACTAATATTCGAAGCCGTCACTAAACACTTTTTCGAGGTTATGTTTGGAACATAACCTATAAAACGGAGTGAGACGAAAATAAATGTTTTCTTAAAACTTTTATTCGCTTTGATAATTTAGAGAACAATTTAGATTAATCTATAATTAATTACTTTTTACAATGTTTGTACAAGCACTTGATACAGTGGGGTATTGGAATTTAAAACCTAGTTCTTGCGCTTTCTGTGGTATTACCTTCTGACCTTCGGTGATCATTTTTGCCCTCTCGCTTCCCAACATCATATTAAAAACTATTTTCGGAACTGGTATGTAGGCTGGACGTTTCAATGCTCTCGCAAAAGCCTAAAAACAAAATGTGATCTTACCTGTAAGGCTAAACAAATATTTAAACTATATACAATTGAAAATTCCTTATTTGTACAAGGATTTGGGGCCACTCCGTTGATTATACCTTCCACTTTATCGTTTTTTATGGCAAATATGATAAGGCTGACTAAATCACCAATATGAATCCACGGTAAGAATTGGGATCCATCTCCAACAGGACCTCCTAAGCCTAAGAAGAATGGTAGATAAAGCTGTTTTATCATACCCCCGTTTCTCCCCAAGACAACTCCGCTTCGTATTGAAACGACTCTGCATTGATTCTTGGCCTGGTGATCTAAATGTGCTGCCTTTTCCCATTCCAGTACCAATTTTGAAAAAAAATCAAAGTTCGATACCTTACTACATTCTGTATATTCAAAGTTACTATCAGGCTTATATGCTCCAACACCTTGAAACAACAATCATGATAGGATATAATGCATAAAACTTAATTCTACTTGCCTGACATTGATATAAAAGCCCTCGGCTTAGCTGATGCCTCATTTATGGCTTTGGCCAAAGAACTGGTTGTATTTATCCTGGAATTAAAAACGTTTTGTTTAAACCCCGGCGACCAACGTCTTTTGAAATCCATAACATTTTGTCCTTAAAATCAAACCGTGTTCATGGCATTTTGGACCTGCTCCAGATATTGTACAAAGTACCTGCCAAGTTAACAACCGCAACAGTATCTTTCGGAAGACCCGATTTGTTTAATTGATTCCACGATATGTGTTGGGGTCCTGGCATCCGGGACACGATCGTGATGCCGAAATTTTTATTTTTTAAAGCATTCGATAGATGTTTTCCTACAAATCCTGTTCCACCTCCTAAAAAATTGAATAGAAAAAAAACTAGGATGTAAAGATAGGGAGCACGATGTTATCATACCTATGAGAACGTTTCCAGACATAATGTATAAATATTACCCTACTCGAATTATTATTTATATAATATTGTATAAAAATAAATAACAATGTTAAAAAGAACTAAATTTTTTGACATAAGGAAAAAATCGACAATAGCGGCAACCAGTAAAACTGATCTTGGTGGGAAATCATGCAGGCCACATTTACAAGAAAACAAGAGTTGTTTCTTAACAAAAGTATACTTAGATTATTTATTATTAATAATAATAATGCATATAAATAAATATGTACCAGGTTTAATGATATTGTGAAAGTTTGAAACAAAATCGATTAGCGCGATAACCAGGAATACAAGGCACTACGTTGTCAAAGTCACAAAAATAAAAACATTCAACTAATGTCTGAACAAAAAGAATATATTGTTAAACGGGTGTTGCACTCTGGTAGAGCCCCAATAGATTTTAAGGATGGCACGAGAGTATGTAATTGACTTATGGGACATTTTCACTATGAAGGCCAAGAATATGTTTTAGATATTTTTCCATTTTCAAACTAAACTATGTGATAAAGGACAAACAGTTATCGATGATTCCAGGAAGTTAGGTAAAAATGAACCCATGCAGCTTGTGTTAGGGAAGAAATTTAAGTTGGAAGTTTGGGAAGCAATATTGCAGAAGATGGCCCTAGGGGAAGTTGCACAATTCACTGTGGACAAAACAGTATGTTTATAAATAGAAAATCAATTTGAAATTTGCCCTAACTGTTTAATGTTGTATATAGCTTGTAATGCAATATCCATTTGTTTCAAAAACTCTCAGGGATATTAACAATCCAAGCAAACATATGCATTCACATACATGTGCGATGACTTTACAGACTGAGGGTATAGGATATGATGATCTAAATGATCTGTTAAATAATCCACAAGACTTGGAATTTATAATGGGTATCATGTATAATCAAAACTTTACTTAACCAAGCACTGAAGTGATATTTTTTTAAGAGATCGTAAATGTAGAACAGCCTGGTCAGTACAAAAAAGAAACCTGGCAAATGGACACAGAAGAGAGAACACAAATGATTCCAAAGTTAAAGGCAGAGGGTAATGAAGAATACAACAACAAAAACTATAAACAAGCCGGTGAATTATATGCAAAAGCAATTGGTTTTTTGGAACAACTAATGCTTAAGTAAAATTAAAACAAGTGATCAAATCGAAAGTGAAATATTTTATGTTTTAGGGAAAAACCACATGATGTTGAGTGGAATCAATTAAATGAACAAAAAATTCCTCTTTTGTTGAATTTTGCACAATGTAAACTAAATGAAGAAGATTATTACCCAGTAATTACACATTGTACAGAAGTTCTAAAGTATGACAAAGGTATATTTATAAAAAGAAAAGTAGTGTGGTTTGAACTTATATAATTGCATTTGCTCTTAGATAATGTAAAAGCTTATTTTCGTCGAGGAAAGGCTCACATTGAGGCGTGGAATCCGAAAGAAGCCAAAGAGGACTTGGAAAAAGTTATGGAATTAGACAAAAGTTTGAGACCGTTAGTTAAAAAGGAGCTGTCCAGACTGGAGACATTGCAGAAAAGTAAAGACATGCAGGATAAAGAAAAACTCAAAAAGTTATTTGCCTGAATTATTCTTCGACGCCAAAAAATAAACATGAATTGCTTGTTGATGTATATATTTGTGTATAATATAGATTTAATCTTTATATTGTTTTTTTTCACCTCCATACACAACTAGGCAACCAAACTAACTTAAAATATAGCCTACATTGTCCTTCTCATGAATATGTGGACAAACTAACTTAAGCAGACAAGGTGGTTGAATTCTGTAAATTTGTTTCTATGCTACCATCTATCCTATGGTAGTCGAATAGTAAAATAGTCCTATCCTGTAATAGATGATCCAAGTATACTACCATAGCGCCATCTATCCGATAATAATTAAACAGTAAACAGATTCGATCCCGACATCTATTAAATACTATTGAAACAATTAAGGGAGCTCTATTGTGTCGCCATTTATTAACAAGTAGCTTGACAAAATATAATTACATACCTGATACCATCTACCCACTAGTAGTTAAACATAATTTTCCCAACCTTGCTAAATCTGTTTCTAGACAGCGCCATACCAATAATGTTCTATAACAGCATATTTTTTCACCAAATATTTAAATAAAAGAGAAACAGTATGTAATTAAATCATTATAATTTTAGTAACATTATATCTGATTTAATACCAATTTTCTTAAATTACTATAAGTGTATTGGCAACAAATATAATCTTTCCAGATAGCCCAAAAATTGAAGCATCTTGACAATTATATGAGAATTAATTGAATCGATAAATATACAGTCTATAAAAAAAGTATGCGTACACGAGATTTATTTTTTTTTAAGAGGATACAATTTTGATAACATTATAATGATCAACAATGGACTTTAGATTTAAACAGTTACACCCATATTATAAAAGACAAGCAGGATAAGTGATAAATACAAGGATTGGACGTTAATATGATTTCTCCATGCAAAATAAATCTGTAAACACGATTTTGTTCATTATTTTCAACAAACAATGACTCCGGCATTAATACTCTTACCCTTTATGTATCACAGTGTAGCTTTGTTAGTGAATGTAAACAGAGAACTTTTCATTTTAATACCCAGATGGAAAGTCTCTCCGAGAAATCGGAAAAATAATCATTAAAAACCATTCAACTCATCAAAAACTTGTAAGCAGATATAAAGGGACCGAGCTTCTTTTAAGTAAATCCACATCCAGATCACGGCGTTCAAAGAAGCAAAACTGGCATGATGAACGAGCGATCTTGAGATGGGTACGGGAAAATGCGGTAACTAGTGCACCATTTTCACACCTGACATGGCATGGGACTACGGGATTGATGTAACGCCACAAACAAGCAACTTCATAAAAACTGAAGTTTGAAGTCCAGAAAAGCACGCAAATAACCATACATATAAAAAATCAACTTTCGCCAAATCATGCAAATTGACATTGACAAATGCAAATCCAATGTTTTGAAAAATAAGAAAAACAAATTGAAAAATATATGCCTTACTTTCAAGCATGGCGGTGATAGAGTTATGGTGTGGGACTGTATGAGTTCATCCGGCGGTAGAAAACTTAAATTTACAGAAGGATTCATGGATCAAGTTTTCCTAGACACTTTGAGAAAAAAAAATGCATCCAAGTTCCAAAAAAGTTGCGCTTAGATTTGATTTCATTATTCAACAGAAGAATGACCAGCACGTAAAGTCCAAGAATTAATCTACAATATCTCAAGACAGTTAAAAAGTCCTCCACAATCGCCCGATTTAAACCCAATAGAGCAACTCTGAGGAGAATTGAGAAGCTGAAGGAGCATCGCATAAAAAATAAAACTCAACTGCGACAAGCCCTGGAAGATGAGTGGTCTCTACTGAATCCTAATGTCAACAACTTGAACTAAGAAAAATATCACTTTCCGATTTTTTTCTCGTTTTATTGGTTCAAGAAAGCTATTTTGAAACAAGACTATTAAATACGAGGTCGGGGCTAGTAAATAACGACACTGATGCTGCTATAGAAGAAGTACGCATGCGCCAAACGCCAGCGACCAGCAGTTGTTTAGCGTGAAGCCTTCTCTTTCGAATGCAGTACCTCTCGCTTCTCAAAACCAATCCGTATAATCGTAGCCTTCGTTTGCATTAGAGTTGTTTTTTTTGTTTTCGCTGTTATGTCTAACAATAGAGCAACGAATTGTTGTGAAATTTCACTTGAAACTTGGAAAAACCGCTAGTGAAACTTATAATTTATTGAAAGAAATGTATGGCAATGAATATATAGCGCGTGGACGTGTTTTTGAGTGGTTTAAGCATTTTCAAGATGGCCGAGAAGACGTTGAAGATGATCCACGTCCGGGTCGTCCTTTCATGTCAAAACGGACGACAATATCGAAAAAATCGGTAATCTGGTTCCATCTGAAAAAGTGAGTGCTAATAAAACGGCGCCTAAAATTCTCACGTTTGAAGAACAAAAAGCTCGCAAAAATGTTTGTACTGACACTTTGAATACCACTGAAAATGACCCAAACTTATTGGAAATGATAATATGTGACGAATCGTGTTTTTTTACTTATGATCCTAAAACGAAGCATGCACTGAAAGAGCACAAGTTCACAGCAAATCAAAATTCGAAGCAATGATGATTGTTTTTTTCTAACTATTAATCAACATTACTATGGGTTCTTCGCCAAGATAATGCGCCAGCTCATTCCGCATTGTCTGTCAAGAGATTTCTAGCCAAGTACAGCATCCTAGTGTTAGATTATCCGCCTTATTTGCCGTGCGACTTCTATCTGTTTTCTAAGGTGAAATCTACATTAAAAGGAACAAGATTTGCGTCCATTGAAGCTGTGAAAGAGAAAGCGGCACGAGTTCTGAAGGAGCTGGCAGAAGAAGACTTCCAGCACTGTTTCTAACAATGGAAAATTCGCATGGAGCGTTGTAGGGATAGAGAAGGGGTGTCTATTGACGGTGATAATAAGTAAATATGTATGAAATCAAAATATAATGTTTACATAATTACAGCGTCAGCCTCGTTATTTAATAGTCACACCTCGTATATTGAACGAAGTAATATATTAAAGAAAAATGTTAACAGTTGAAAACAAATTTGAGTTTCCTTAGATATGCTGCAAAATTTTCTTGAGTTTATAATATTTGTCTTGGTTCAATTTTTTTCCCGTGTACAGACTTTTTCTCCGTTAAAACTTGTATTTTGTCAAATTGTTAAGTCAACTGGCAAAGTGTTAAGAATGAAATGGTTCAAAATAAAAAAAAGTTATGTTTAATTGTAAAAATCAAAAAATTGTAAGTCACAAGATGTACAGACTTATTTTTACCAACTGTATAGTCTATATATTTTTTACTAAGTTTATCCAGAACAGTTAAAAACACAATTAAATATTTATTAATAATGAATTATTAAAAAATTACTAATAAAAAATATTTCTTCAAAAATTCAAAAATTATTTCTTACCTGGAACATACAGAGAAAATCCCTACTCCTGGCACAATATCTTCAGGGTCAAAATATTCTTCACAAACAACATCTTTACCATTAATTTGTTCTGAAGTTAAAACTTCGCAGCCTGTCGGAGCAGTTAATTATTCTTCATGGTATTACATGAAGAATAATTAACTCTAACCCCTTTAAACTCGAAGCCCTTTAGTAACACACCAAATCACTTTATTTAACGTCTCGAATTGCGTTTCGCTAACCATGTTAGCATCATCAGGAGATGATTTAATCATCTCCCGATGATGGTTATACATGGTTAGCGAAACGTGCGTCGAGAAATTTACAAAAAGTGATTTGGTGTTTAATGAATGATGCCGGTGTTTAATGAATGATGTATTGTCTACAGGCTACTGCCCAGTTAAAAGACAATTCAAAACACAACTAGATATAACAAAAATAATTTGAACTTAATCTAACAATGATCCAAAATCTTTATATAAAAATGAAATATTAATTCTAAGATCATTACAAAAATTATTTCCAAAGCACCTCACGAGCTTTCAGTACGACTGAGTAAATTTCTATCAAGGACACAGAAACGTTTCCGCTAATGACATATCTGTTATGGTCTGGGAATGCACGAAAGAGCGGACCATTAGAGGTCAAGTTGATGCCAGGGGTAGATATGGAGAAAGTATCTCGAACTTAGCTGTTAATTCGGAGGATATACAACCGGATTCACTGAGGAGTTAGTCACAATCAATCAAGTAGCAGATCAGTCAAGTAGCAAATCCTGCAGAGCTTCAGCAGGAAAAGCTGAGTAGCATACACTCTACTATCCTCCAGGGACTGACAGGAAAACCTCTCCAATAACAGAGGGTGGCTATAACCTCTGTGATAATAATATCAATCTATAATAATAATATCGATGACCGCGAATCTTTATTCCAAATCTTAAATTATTAAAGCAACATTAACTAACACAAGGTCAAAAGTTAAATTCATGGATAACATACCTCTCAGAGCCCTTCGAAATTAAAACTGGAGTGAGACAAGGGGATGGACTCTTACCACTCTTATTTAATTGTGTTCTAAAAAAAGTAATACAGGAGTGGCGTGAAGAAAAGTCGGGATTGAATATTGACCAGCCCATTAAATTGGGAAGAACAAACATCAAAATTGATTGTCTGGCGTTTGCTGATGATCTAGTAATTTTGGCTCATGATATATTAACGGCACAAAGACACATTGAAATCCTAAAAGAAACAGCAGAAAAGGTAGGACTCCAAATTTCCTTTAAAAAGACACAATACATGACTTGCAACAGACTAAGAACACCATTTCTAAAAGCAAATAGCAAAAATTCAAATATTTGGGTGAAATAATCATGGAAAATGGGTTGGAAAAAGCGGCCAATAAGGATAGATGTCAAAAAATGGAAACGGCTTTGAGACTTACACAAAATATTTACAAGAAAAAAAGCATATCTAAAAACACAAAACTAAGACTGATTGAAAAGAAAGAAAGAAAAATCATAAGAGAAACCTTAGGCCCAAACAAATAAATAGCACAACATACCGACTTCGAGAAAACGAAGAAATCCAACAATACACAGATATACATAGCGATATGAGAAAAAGACGACTTAAGTTTTACGGACACATAAAACGGATGAATCCGAGTAGGCTAATTAGACAAATAGTCGAATTTTATGAAAATAGGAGTAGAGCTAAAGTAGAAATAATTAAATGGATTGCTGCAATTAAAGAGGACCTAAGATCAGCAAATATTACACAAAGTGAAATTCAGGATAGAGACTGTTTCAGACACAAGGTTAACGTTTGGAAGATTGGCCAGAGCGAAAAATGTAGGAACATTGGAACAACTTGGTCTGACAAAAGGAAAAAAGTTGCATAGCGAAAAAATGAAATTAGTATGGGCGCAAAGGAAGGCTGACAACAACAAACGCTTCTAATGGTACTTCGCGTGGTCCACCAGGGCCTATACGTGAATAATAATAATAATAATAATAATAAATTGCTCGTAAAATTTTATGCTAAGTGAGAGGAGTTGAATTGCTTTCTCATTTTGGCATTGTAATATAGACCAGCTTAGGCTGAGATGCTGAGTTCAGTACGAGGATAATAATAATAATATCAATATCATAATATCAATGTGATGGTTGGATGACAATTTTCTATGGGTATACACTCTCAGATGCTTTACAACTGCACAATCTTCCAAAGCTCAACTATATAGGAAATATATATATATATATATATATATATATATATATATATATATATATATATATATATATATATATATTGTAATCGGCTTTGGCCAAGAGATGCAGGTCACTCCCTGTAATAGAGAGCAGTCATATGACGATAGAACTGGCATAGAGTTTTAGGTTGTCCGTAAATAAAAGAGTGTTGCACGTTAGAATGGAAGTAATATAGTTGACGAAGGCGGAAAAAATCAAAGGGGTAAGGATGCTGCCTTGGGGTGCACCACTAGTTGCGATAAAGATATGAGAACTATGAGCATTAAGTCCATGGTCAAGTTTGTTGAATGTTGTTTAATTGTAAAACGCTGTCAATGCGTTCAATAGTATGTTTAATGGTAAATCTCTTCGACTTTAGTGTTTCACACCAAAGGTTCTTATGGAAGAATTAATTTAAGCCCTTTGACAAGGGGAGAATAATAGAGCTGAGGTAAGAGGAAACGTATAGGTGAAATTTAGCATCACGCCATTTACTTTCATCGATTTACAAATTTCGCACACTCTAATCAGAAAGAACTGAAACAGTTTTCGACACAGTAGCAGAAACTACATGAAACATACTTAATTCTGACACCAGCTGACAACAGAAGTGTTTAGGTGTATAACCAATGCAATCACAAATATAAATACGCACAGGCTAAGTTGAAATAACTGAAATCATTATCGATACAGCGGCAACAATGTTTTTCAATTATCTTAAGCTAATTGTTTTTAGAGTCGTGAAAACATTGTCGAAGAACGTGATTGTCCAGCACGTTCCTATCGCCTTCACCACCCCCCCCCCAATGTTATATCAAAGAATTACAACAGCGAAAAATAACCACATTTTTATGGCCGAAACTGGAGCATATGGACCTGGATGGTACGTGACCATTTGTAAAGCAGTAAGAGACAGACGTTTGAGTAAGTGAGTTTATCTTGAGACCTTTTTGATCAATTTAAAGTAAAAATGTAAAAAACAAATTCCTTGTAGAAAGACCTTATACAATACAAATTCGTTTTCAAAAATCAATGGCTTTTTAAATAAGGTGGTGACTTCAATTGGTAACACTGCTAACACTGCCGGATTCCCCTTTGGAGAGGAGACAGGATAACACCCGATGCGTATTAAAGTTAGACTTTGAATGGTAATGATTTGGAGCAGATGTGGTTGAATGTTATGTTGGTAATGCCATTGAATGTTATTTCAGATAAAATAAATAGTTTCAAGGCATCTAATTTGGTTGTTGCTTTATTTGAGTTTAAAGTCTAAGAGCTAGAATGGAAAAATAATCCTGGTGTTGGTAAAGTTTGGAACCATATAATGATTTAGCCTTGCGGCATTCGCACTCCCTTCGAAGGGAAAATTGACTTATCCCAGATACGTCAAGTATCACTAGGATTAAGCTCTGTGGAGGTCTTTTCCATGTTATAAGACCATTGGAATCCATAAAACTAGAATCATAAACTATAAATATTATTGGAAAATACGAACTATATAATAATGCTGCTATATATAATTTTGCTGCTGTTTATCTTCTTAAAGAATTTATTTCCTCCATTAAATATTGAACTACTGAAGAAAGGTGATTAATTTTACAATTAAGAAGCCAAAACAAATCTGATGCATTAACGGTCACCATGTGTAATTGCTAAAGTTGTGAAAGACTCATATTTAACTCAAAAACAACAAGAAAATAGAGGCCGTCCAAGCAAAACAAGTAATGAATAATTGTATTGTACGCGAAGCTTCGAAGGATCATTTTACTATCTCCGTCGCTATAGCACAAAATCTTGACCTAAGTATCAGCAGCAGAACCATAAGGCGACTCTTAAAATAAAAGAACCTATACAGTAGAGTAGGCAGGAATGCTCCCTTTTTAAGTAAACAAAATGTAAAGCAGCGGCTACAATTTGCAAAAAGAAACTGTAGTGAAGATTTTCAACAAAAATGGCCAAAAAAAATTTTTAGAGATGAAAACAAAATTAATTTATTTGGTTTTGATGGCAAATTGTGAAGAATTCAATCCACTAACATTTTGGGTACAGAGAAGCATGGTGGTAGTAAGTAACATCAAAGTATGGAGATGCTGTTCATATAACGAGTAGGTCCAATATTTTGGATAAAAGAAAATATGACAAAAGAAATTGACTTAGAGACAATTTTGCTACCGTACCCTGAATATACTTTTACAGTGAGAATGCACTTTTACCCTGCAATGATTTCAAAGGAAAAATATTAAAGTGTTAGAGTGGCCTTCACACTCACCGGATCTAAATCCAATCGAGAACCCTTGAAATAAATTAAAACGACGTCTTACTGGTAAAAAAAAATAGAAGAAATTCAGACAGCTTAGTTTTCAATACTTGTAGAAGCACCTGCTTCTACAAGTAAAGTCGATCTAATCGACTCTACGCCAAAAATATATCAACTGATAATTAAGAATAAGGGCCATGTTACAAAGTACTAAGCTTCGGAAATTATACAGACTAAAGAGTTTTAGAAAATTACATCTTTTAGTTTTTTTATGACTGTAATAAAAATAACTTATTTTTTTTCTAAAATATCTTATGAATAAAGTAATTGTTTATATTCAGCCTAATACTATGAATGCCTTTTAAAGGCTCGATAAATGTATATTGTTTTAGAAACAACACTGTGTGTCATCACGGTATCTTACACGAATTGGGTAATTAAATATGTGAATTAAAAGAACTTTTAGATATAATTTACTGGAAGAATAATAGAGGCAATTTAATTTCCGTTTTTTTTAAGCCAGTGGTGAAACCAAACTTTTTTTGTAAAAAAATCCAAAATTTGAGCAAAATTATTTTAAAAATGTGAAATTAAAAGTGTGTTATTTGAAATGCCAGTCCGGAGAGGTGGCACCAATAGGGTCGAATAGCCAATAAGGTATTCTGGAAATGAAACACCGAAAAGAACAGAACTGTTAACTATGAATGGACAAGAGACGTTAGCTGATCGGATATCTTAAAACTTTTCAGACAGAATGGGGTTTCGGCCTGACATGGAGGGGTTGTCACAGAGGCAATTTTCACCACCGAAACAGAAACTACCTTGATTACTTTACAATAGACGTTTTAGGTATTCTAAATATATCTCTGTTGCCCGATTACTTTAAACAAATCCGAGATATTAAGGCTGCTTTGATGAAACTCATGATTTGGTCGCATTGCTCCAGTGTGCAAGAGCAATACATGATTTTACTAACAAGAGAATTAATGAAAAAACAGTGGATTAGTGGAGAATAACAAAATAGTTTGATAAGCAAAGTGAAACAAAGTTATATTATGTCAATAAGAAGTGGAAGTAGAGGAAAAAATGTTGCAAATAGTATACCAGTAGAGAATCAGTAAAAGTAACTGAGATAATACAACTATCAACATAAACTGAGAAAATAAAAGATCTAGAATGTAAAATAATTCCTGGGCTGGTGACGTTTGGATCCAACTAATGATTTAGCCTGGCGGCATTCGCACTCCCTTCGAAGGGAACATTGACTTATCCCAGATACCTCAAGTATCGGAAGGATTAAGCTCTATGGGGGTCTTTTCCATGTTATCAGACCACAGGAATATTATGCATGTGAAATTTAATTGTGCAGAAACCAAACTTTTTTGTACAAAAATTCCAAATTTTGTTGCCACGACCATCGAATGGCCAATAAGGTTTTCTCGCAATGAAACACCGAAAAGAACCGACATGGAGAGGAGAGAGCCGTTAACGATGGACAAGAGACATTAGTTGACCGAATATCTTTAAAAAAAAATCATGCAGAATGGGGTTTCGGCCTGGCTTGGAGGGTGTGTCAGAGTGGCAATTTCCACCACCGAAACTAAAACTACGTTAATTACATCACAAAAGACGTTTTCGGTATTCGAATTATATCTCTGTTTCACGATTACTTTAAAAAATTCCGAGGTTTTAAGGCTGCTTCAACGACACTCATGATTTGGTCACCTTACTGTAGTGTGCAAGAGCAAGACATCATTTTACCAACAAGATAGTTAATAGAAGAATAGTGAATTAGTGGAGAATAACAAAATAGTTTGATAAGCAAAGTAAAACCAAGTCAGATTATGTCAATAGGAAGTGGAAGTAGACTGAAAAAGTGTTACAACTAGTGTATCAGTAGAAAATCAGTAAAAATAGCTGAAATAATACAGCTATCAAGATAAGTTGAGAAAATAAAAGAGCTAGAATGTAAAATAATTCCTGGGCTGGTAAAGTTCGGATCCAACTAATGATTTAGCCTTGTGGCATTCGCACTCCCTTCGAAGGGAACATTGACTTATCCCAGATACCTCAAGTATCAGAAGGATTAAGCTCTGTGGGGGTCTTTTCCATGTTATCAGACCACAAGAATCCTATTTATAAAATATAATAAAATAAATAAAATATAATTAAAATATAAATAAAATATAATTACTGGAAAATTCGGACTATACAATAATTCAGCATAGAATACATAGATTGAGCAGTTGACTAAGTGTATTAAAAGAACCGTTAGCTTTTATTTAGACTGCAATTCTAAATGGTCCCTGTGGATAAAACTTAGTAAAATTGTAGAGGCCATGTAATTAAAGTTTTAAGTAGTAAGTTTGATAGTCTGTTTATTGAGATTTGATTGGGATATGCTGCAGTTATATCTGAATGAACGATAAATCATGTGAGAACATCATGACCAATCAGAAAATATATTCATCAACTTTTCAGATTCGAAAACCACGACTTTAATGAAAGGCTTATGGTGCAAATTAAAAATTAGAGATAAAAAAACATCATCGAAAACACCGATCAAACATTTGATTGTTGTACATTTTTCTTAAAAGTAATATGTTGTTATCTAAAGTCTGGACAGGTTTTATCGGCCTCGACGATAACAAAAAAATATATAAATTTGATCAATCAAACATAAACAAACAGCAGCTGGTCATGTAAATATAAAGTATACGATCTTATGCCCTTGCCAAACAACACTTATGTCAACCTACCCTTACAAAACACTTACCCTCACCAAGTAACACTGTACCTGGTGGCTTCTCGAGGATGGTTCTAATTCAGCTGGTGTCTCCAACCATCTCTATTTTAGAAGATTAATGCCAGTCGTTTTAGTGTTTACACCAACTCAACGATCAGTCTATTTGCCGCTGTTGCTGGAAAAAAACGTAAAAGAAAGAAGAGGGAGGAGGAGAATGGCCTGTGGTTTAGAATGAAGGCTCGCAAATGAAGACAAAGAAAGACAGAGAAAGGGAATAGAAATTACAAAACCCAAAGACAAAAGGCAAAGTTGACTATGTCGAAGAAAGAAAAAGAGAGTTTCAAAATAAACTGAAAGAAGTCGAAACAAGATACAGTAAAAATGAGTGCTTATAAAAGCAAGAGAAGGTAGCCTTAAAGAGAAGAAACATTAGTTAGATGAAAACAATAATTTGACGAAATACTGGACACAGCTGCAAAGACCTTGATGGCATTATGAGGATTTAGAAACTACGAAACAGAAAATATACAAAACGAAACAGAAACAAAAAAGTCATCATGGGGCAAGTGGAATTACAGTGGACACGTTCAACAACACATATGTTGGCAAGCATCCAATTGAACAATTCGTTCAGTTTACTTGCCGCTGTTGCCAGAAAAAAAAACGAAGTAAAGAAAGAAGAGGGAGGAGGAGAATGTGGCCTGTGGTCCAGAATGAAGGCTCGCAAATGAAGACAAAGAAAAACAGAGAAAGGGAATAGAAATTACAAAACCCAAAGACAAAAGGCAAAGTTGACTATGTCGAAGAAAGAAAAAGAGAGTTTCAAAATAAACTGAAAGAAGTCGAAACAAGATACAGTAAAAATGAGTGCTTATAAAAGCAAGAGAAGGTAGCCTTAAAGAGAAGAAACATTAGTTAGATGAAAACAATAATTTGACGAAATATTGAACACAGCTGCAAAGACCTTGATGGCATTATGAGGAATTAGAAACTACGAAACAGAAAATATACAAAACGAAACAGAAACAAAAAAGTCATCATGGGGCAAGTGGAATTACAGTGGACACGTTCAACAACACATATGTTGGCAAGCATCCAATTGAACAATTCGTTCAGTTTACTTGCCGCTGTTGCCAGAAAAAAAAACGAAGTAAAGAAAGAAGAGGGAGGAGGAGAATGTGGCCTGTGGTCCAGAATGAAGGCTCGCAAATGAAGACAAAGAAAGACAGAGAAAGGGAATAGAAATTACAAAACCCAAAGACAAAAGGCAAAGTTGACTATGTCGAAGAAAGAAAAAGAGAGTTTCAAAATAAACTGAAAGAAGTCGAAACAAGATACAGTAAAAATGAGTGCTTATAAAAGCAAGAGAAGGTAGCCTTAAAGAGAAGAAACATTAGTTAGATGAAAACAATAATTTGACGAAATACTGGACACAGCTGCAAAGACCTTGATGGCATTATGAGGATTTAGAAACTACGAAACAGAAAATATACAAAACGAAACAGAAACAAAAAAGTCATCATGGGGCAAGTGGAATTACAGTGGACACGTTCAACAACACATATGTTGGCAAGCATCCAATTGAACAATTCGTTCAGTTTACTTGCCGCTGTTGCCAGAAAAAAAAACGAAGTAAAGAAAGAAGAGGGAGGAGGAGAATGTGGCCTGTGGTCCAGAATGAAGGCTCGCAAATGAAGACAAAGAAAAACAGAGAAAGGGAATAGAAATTACAAAACCCAAAGACAAAAGGCAAAGTTGACTATGTCGAAGAAAGAAAAAGAGAGTTTCAAAATAAACTGAAAGAAGTCGAAACAAGATACAGTAAAAATGAGTGCTTATAAAAGCAAGAGAAGGTAGCCTTAAAGAGAAGAAACATTAGTTAGATGAAAACAATAATTTGACGAAATACTGAACACAGCTGCAAAGACCTTGATGGCATTATGAGGAATTAGAAACTACGAAACAGAAAATATACAAAACGAAACAGAAACAAAAAAGTCATCATGGGGCAAGTGGAATTACAGTGGACACGTTCAACAACACATATGTTGGCAAGCATCCAATTGAACAATTCGTTCAGTTTACTTGCCGCTGTTGCCAGAAAAAAAAACGAAGTAAAGAAAGAAGAGGGAGGAGGAGAATGTGGCCTGTGGTCCAGAATGAAGGCTCGCAAATGAAGACAAAGAAAGACAGAGAAAGGGAATAGAAATTACAAAACCCAAAGACAAAAGGCAAAGTTGACTATGTCGAAGAAAGAAAAAGAGAGTTTCAAAATAAACTGAAAGAAGTCGAAACAAGATACAATAAAAATGAGTGCTTATAAAAGCAAGAGAAGGTAGCCTTAAAGAGAAGAAACATTAGTTAGATGAAAACAATAATTTGACGAAATACTGAACACAGCTGCAAAGACCTTGATGGCATTATGAGGAATTAGAAACTACGAAACAGAAAATATACAAAACGAAACAGAAACAAAAAAGTCATCATGGGGAAAGTGGAATTACAGTGGACACGTTCAACAACACATATGTTGGCAAGCATCCAATTGAACAATTCGTTCAGTTTACTTGCCGCTGTTGCCAGAAAAAAAAACGAAGTAAAGAAAGAAGAGGGAGGAGGAGAATGTGGCCTGTGGTCCAGAATGAAGGCTCGCAAATGAAGACAAAGAAAGACAGAGAAAGGAAATAGAAATTACAAAACCCAAAGACAAAAGGCAAAGTTGACTATGTCGAAGAAAGAAAAAGAGAGTTTCAAAATAAACTGAAAGAAGTCGAAACAAGATACAATAAAAATGAGTGCTTATAAAAGCAAGAGAAGGTAGCCTTAAAGAGAAGAAACATTAGTTAGATGAAAACAATAATTTGACGAAATACTGGATACAGCTGCAAAGACCTTGATGGCATTATGAGGATTTAGAAACTACGAAACAGAAAATATACAAAACGAAACAGAAACAAAAAAGTCATCATGGGGCAAGTGGAATTACAGTGGACACGTTCAACAACACATATGTTGGCAAGCATCCAATTGAACAATTCGTTCAGTTTACTTGCCGCTGTTGCCAGAAAAAAAAATGAAGTAAAGAAAGAAGAGGGAGGAGGAGAATGTGGCCTGTGGTCCAGAATGAAGGCTCGCAAATGAAGACAAAGAAAGACAGAGAAAGGAAATAGAAATTACAAAACCCAAAGACAAAAGGCAAAGTTGACTATGTCGAAGAAAGAAAAAGAGAGTTTCAAAATAAACTGAAAGAAGTCGAAACAAGATACAGTAAAAATGAGTGCTTATAAAAGCAAGAGAAGGTAGCCTTAAAGAGAAGAAACATTAGTTAGATGAAAACAATAATTTGACGAAATACTGAACACAGCTGCAAAGACCTTGATGGCATTATGAGGATTTAGAAACTACGAAACAGAAAATATACAAAACGAAACAGAAACAAAAAAGTCATCATGGGGAAAGTGGAATTACAGTGGACACGTTCAACAACACATATGTTGGCAAGCATCCAATTGAACAATTCGTTCAGTTTACTTGCCGCTGTTGCCAGAAAAAAAAACGAAGTAAAGAAAGAAGAGGGAGGAGGAGAATGTGGCCTGTGGTCCAGAATGAAGGCTCGCAAATGAAGACAAAGAAAGACAGAGAAAGGGAATAGAAATTACAAAACCCAAAGACAGAAGGCAAAGTTGACTATGTCGAAGAAAGAAAAAGAGAGTTTCAAAATAAACTGAAAGAAGTCGAAACAAGATACAATAAAAATGAGTGCTTATAAAAGCAAGAGAAGGTAGCCTTAAAGAGAAGAAACATTAGTTAGATGAAATCAATAATTTGACGAAATACTGAACACAGCTGCAAAGACCTTGATGGCATTATGAGGAATTAGAAACTACGAAACAGAAAATATACAAAACGAAACAGAAACAAAAAAGTCATCATGGGGAAAGTGGAATTACAGTGGACACGTTCAACAACACATATGTTGGCAAGCATCCAATTGAACAATTCGTTCAGTTTACTTGCCGCTGTTGCCAGAAAAAAAAACGAAGTAAAGAAAGAAGAGGGAGGAGGAGAATGTGGCCTGTGGTCCAGAATGAAGGCTCGCAAATGAAGACAAAGAAAGACAGAGAAAGGAAATAGAAATTACAAAACCCAAAGACAAAAGGTAAAGTTGACTATGTCGAAGAAAGAAAAAGAGAGTTTCAAAATAAACTGAAAGAAGTCGAAACAAGATACAATAAAAATGAGTGCTTATAAAAGCAAGAGAAGGTAGCCTTAAAGAGAAGAAACATTAGTTAGATGAAAACAATAATTTGACGAAATACTGAACACAGCTGCAAAGACCTTGATGGCATTATGAGGAATTAGAAACTACGAAACAGAAAATATACAAAACGAAACAGAAACAAAAAAGTCATCATGGGGAAAGTGGAATTACAGTGGACACGTTCAACAACACATATGTTGGCAAGCATCCAATTGAACAATTCGTTCAGTTTACTTGTCGCTGTTGCCAGAAAAAAAAACGAAGTAAAGAAAGAAGAGGGAGGAGGAGAATGTGGCCTGTGGTCCAGAATAAAGGCTCGCAAATGAAGACAAAGAAAGACAGAGAAAGGAAATAGAAATTACAAAACCCAAAGACAAAAGGCAAAGTTGACTATGTCGAAGAAAGAAAAAGAGAGTTTCAAAATAAACTGAAAGAAGTCGAAACAAGATACAGTAAAAATGAGTGCTTATAAAAGCAAGAGAAGGTAGCCTTAAAGAGAAGAAACATTAGTTAGATGAAAACAATAATTTGACGAAATACTGGACACAGCTGCAAAGACCTTGATGGCATTATGAGGATTTAGAAACTACGAAACAGAAAATATACAAAACGAAACAGAAACAAAAAAGTCATCATGGGACAAGTGGAATTACAGTGGACACGTTCAACAACACATATGTTGGCAAGCATCCAATTGAACAATTCGTTCAGTTTACTTGCCGCTGTTGCCAGAAAAAAAAACGAAGTAAAGAAAGAAGAGGGAGGAGGAGAATGTGGCCTGTGGTCCAGAATGAAGGCTCGCAAATAAAGACAAAGAAAGACAGAGAAAGGGAATAGAAATTACAAAACCCAAAGACAAAAGGCAAAGTTGACTATGTCGAAGAAAGAAAAAGAGAGTTTCAAAATAAACTGAAAGAAGTCGAAACAAGATACAATAAAAATGAGTGCTTATAAAAGCAAGAGAAGGTAGCCTTAAAGAGAAGAAACATTAGTTAGATGAAAACAATAATTTGACGAAATACTGGACACAGCTGCAAAGACCTTGATGGCATTATGAGGATTTAGAAACTACGAAACAGAAAATATACAAAACGAAACAGAAACAAAAAAGTCATCATGGGGAAAGTGGAATTACAGTGGACACGTTCAACAACACATATGTTGGCAAGCATCCAATTGAACAATTCGTTCAGTTTACTTGCCGCTGTTGCCAGAAAAAAAAACGAAGTAAAGAAAGAAGAGGGAGGAGGAGAATGTGGCCTGTGGTCCAGAATGAAGGCTCGCAAATGAAGACAAAGAAAGACAGAGAAAGGGAATAGAAATTACAAAACCCAAAGACAAAAGGCAAAGTTGACTATGTCGAAGAAAGAAAAAGAGAGTTTCAAAATAAACTGAAAGAAGTCGAAACAAGATACAATAAAAATGAGTGCTTATAAAAGCAAGAGAAGGTAGCCTTAAAGAGAAGAAACATTAGTTAGATGAAAACAATAATTTGACGAAATACTGAACACAGCTGCAAAGACCTTGATGGCATTATGAGGAATTAGAAACTACGAAACAGAAAATATACAAAACGAAACAGAAACAAAAAAGTCATCATGGGGAAAGTGGAATTACAGTGGACACGTTCAACAACACATATGTTGGCAAGCATCCAATTGAACAATTCGTTCAGTTTACTTGCCGCTGTTGCCAGAAAAAAAAACGAAGTAAAGAAAGAAGAGGGAGGAGGAGAATGTGGCCTGTGGTCCAGAATGAAGGCTCGCAAATGAAGACAAAGAAAGACAGAGAAAGGAAATAGAAATTACAAAACCCAAAGACAAAAGGCAAAGTTGACTATGTCGAAGAAAGAAAAAGAGAGTTTCAAAATAAACTGAAAGAAGTCGAAACAAGATACAGTAAAAATGAGTGCTTATAAAAGCAAGAGAAGGTAGCCTTAAAGAGAAGAAACATTAGTTAGATGAAAACAATAATTTGACGAAATACTGAACACAGCTGCAAAGACCTTGATGGCATTATGAGGATTTAGAAACTACGAAACAGAAAATATACAAAACGAAACAGAAACAAAAAAGTCATCATGGGGCAAGTGGAATTACAGTGGACACGTTCAACAACACATATGTTGGCAAGCATCCAATTGAACAATTCGTTCAGTTTACTTGCCGCTGTTGCCAGAAAAAAAAACGAAGTAAAGAAAGAAGAGGGAGGAGGAGAATGTGGCCTGTGGTCCAGAATGAAGGCTCGCAAATGAAGACAAAGAAAGACAGAGAAAGGGAATAGAAATTACAAAACCCAAAGACAAAAGGCAAAGTTGACTATGTCGAAGAAAGAAAAAGAGAGTTTCAAAATAAACTGAAAGAAGTCGAAACAAGATACAATAAAAATGAGTGCTTATAAAAGCAAGAGAAGGTAGCCTTAAAGAGAAGAAACATTAGTTAGATGAAAACAATAATTTGACGAAATACTGAACACAGCTGCAAAGACCTTGATGGCATTATGAGGAATTAGAAACTACGAAACAGAAAATATACAAAACGAAACAGAAACAAAAAAGTCATCATGGGGAAAGTGGAATTACAGTGGACACGTTCAACAACACATATGTTGGCAAGCATCCAATTGAACAATTCGTTCAGTTTACTTGCCGCTGTTGCCAGAAAAAAAAACGAAGTAAAGAAAGAAGAGGGAGGAGGAGAATGTGGCCTGTGGTCCAGAATGAAGGCTCGCAAATGAAGACAAAGAAAGACAGAGAAAGGGAATAGAAATTACAAAACCCAAAGACAAAAGGCAAAGTTGACTATGTCGAAGAAAGAAAAAGAGAGTTTCAAAATAAACTGAAAGAAGTCGAAACAAGATACAGTAAAAATGAGTGCTTATAAAAGCAAGAGAAGGTAGCCTTAAAGAGAAGAAACATTAGTTAGATGAAAACAATAATTTGACGAAATACTGGACACAGCTGCAAAGACCTTGATGGCATTATGAGGATTTAGAAACTACGAAACAGAAAATATACAAAACGAAACAGAAACAAAAAAGTCATCATGGGGAAAGTGGAATTACAGTGGACACGTTCAACAACACATATGTTGGCAAGCATCCAATTGAACAATTCGTTCAGTTTACTTGCCGCTGTTGCCAGAAAAAAAAACGAAGTAAAGAAAGAAGAGGGAGGAGGAGAATGTGGCCTGTGGTCCAGAATGAAGGCTCGCAAATGAAGACAAAGAAAGACAGAGAAAGGAAATAGAAATTACAAAACCCAAAGACAAAAGGCAAAGTTGACTATGTCGAAGAAAGAAAAAGAGAGTTTCAAAATAAACTGAAAGAAGTCGAAACAAGATACAGTAAAAATGAGTGCTTATAAAAGCAAGAGAAGGTAGCCTTAAAGAGAAGAAACATTAGTTAGATGAAAACAATAATTTGACGAAATACTGGACACAGCTGCAAAGACCTTGATGGCATTATGAGGATTTAGAAACTACGAAACAGAAAATATACAAAACGAAACAGAAACAAAAAAGTCATCATGGGGCAAGTGGAATTACAGTGGACACGTTCAACAACACATATGTTGGCAAGCATCCAATTGAACAATTCGTTCAGTTTACTTGCCGCTGTTGCCAGAAAAAAAAATGAAGTAAAGAAAGAAGAGGGAGGAGGAGAATGTGGCCTGTGGTCCAGAATGAAGGCTCGCAAATGAAGACAAAGAAAGACAGAGAAAGGAAATAGAAATTACAAAACCCAAAGACAAAAGGCAAAGTTGACTATGTCGAAGAAAGAAAAAGAGAGTTTCAAAATAAACTGAAAGAAGTCGAAACAAGATACAGTAAAAATGAGTGCTTATAAAAGCAAGAGAAGGTAGCCTTAAAGAGAAGAAACATTAGTTAGATGAAAACAATAATTTGACGAAATACTGGACACAGCTGCAAAGACCTTGATGGCATTATGAGGATTTAGAAACTACGAAACAGAAAATATACAAAACGAAACAGAAACAAAAAAGTCATCATGGGGAAAGTGGAATTACAGTGGACACGTTCAACAACACATATGTTGGCAAGCATCCAATTGAACAATTCGTTCAGTTTACTTGCCGCTGTTGCCAGAAAAAAAAACGAAGTAAAGAAAGAAGAGGGAGGAGGAGAATGTGGCCTGTGGTCCAGAATGAAGGCTCGCAAATGAAGACAAAGAAAGACAGAGAAAGGGAATAGAAATTACAAAACCCAAAGACAAAAGGCAAAGTTGACTATGTCGAAGAAAGAAAAAGAGAGTTTCAAAATAAACTGAAAGAAGTCGAAACAAGATACAATAAAAATGAGTGCTTATAAAAGCAAGAGAAGGTAGCCTTAAAGAGAAGAAACATTAGTTAGATGAAAACAATAATTTGACGAAATACTGAACACAGCTGCAAAGACCTTGATGGCATTATGAGGAATTAGAAACTACGAAACAGAAAATATACAAAACGAAACAGAAACAAAAAAGTCATCATGGGGAAAGTGGAATTACAGTGGACACGTTCAACAACACATATGTTGGCAAGCATCCAATTGAACAATTCGTTCAGTTTACTTGCCGCTGTTGCCAGAAAAAAAAACGAAGTAAAGAAAGAAGAGGGAGGAGGAGAATGTGGCCTGTGGTCCAGAATGAAGGCTCGCAAATGAAGACAAAGAAAGACAGAGAAAGGAAATAGAAATTACAAAACCCAAAGACAAAAGGCAAAGTTGACTATGTCGAAGAAAGAAAAAGAGAGTTTCAAAATAAACTGAAAGAAGTCGAAACAAGATACAGTAAAAATGAGTGCTTATAAAAGCAAGAGAAGGTAGCCTTAAAGAGAAGAAACATTAGTTAGATGAAAACAATAATTTGACGAAATACTGAACACAGCTGCAAAGACCTTGATGGCATTATGAGGATTTAGAAACTACGAAACAGAAAATATACAAAACGAAACAGAAACAAAAAAGTCATCATGGGGCAAGTGGAATTACAGTGGACACGTTCAACAACACATATGTTGGCAAGCATCCAATTGAACAATTCGTTCAGTTTACTTGTCGCTGTTGCCAGAAAAAAAAACGAAGTAAAGAAAGAAGAGGGAGGAGGAGAATGTGGCCTGTGGTCCAGAATAAAGGCTCGCAAATGAAGACAAAGAAAGACAGAGAAAGGAAATAGAAATTACAAAACCCAAAGACAAAAGGCAAAGTTGACTATGTCGAAGAAAGAAAAAGAGAGTTTCAAAATAAACTGAAAGAAGTCGAAACAAGATACAGTAAAAATGAGTGCTTATAAAAGCAAGAGAAGGTAGCCTTAAAGAGAAGAAACATTAGTTAGATGAAAACAATAATTTGACGAAATACTGGACACAGCTGCAAAGACCTTGATGGCATTATGAGGATTTAGAAACTACGAAACAGAAAATATACAAAACGAAACAGAAACAAAAAAGTCATCATGGGACAAGTGGAATTACAGTGGACACGTTCAACAACACATATGTTGGCAAGCATCCAATTGAACAATTCGTTCAGTTTACTTGCCGCTGTTGCCAGAAAAAAAAACGAAGTAAAGAAAGAAGAGGGAGGAGGAGAATGTGGCCTGTGGTCCAGAATGAAGGCTCGCAAATAAAGACAAAGAAAGACAGAGAAAGGGAATAGAAATTACAAAACCCAAAGACAAAAGGCAAAGTTGACTATGTCGAAGAAAGAAAAAGAGAGTTTCAAAATAAACTGAAAGAAGTCGAAACAAGATACAATAAAAATGAGTGCTTATAAAAGCAAGAGAAGGTAGCCTTAAAGAGAAGAAACATTAGTTAGATGAAAACAATAATTTGACGAAATACTGGACACAGCTGCAAAGACCTTGATGGCATTATGAGGATTTAGAAACTACGAAACAGAAAATATACAAAACGAAACAGAAACAAAAAAGTCATCATGGGGAAAGTGGAATTACAGTGGACACGTTCAACAACACATATGTTGGCAAGCATCCAATTGAACAATTCGTTCAGTTTACTTGCCGCTGTTGCCAGAAAAAAAAACGAAGTAAAGAAAGAAGAGGGAGGAGGAGAATGTGGCCTGTGGTCCAGAATGAAGGCTCGCAAATGAAGACAAAGAAAGACAGAGAAAGGGAATAGAAATTACAAAACCCAAAGACAAAAGGCAAAGTTGACTATGTCGAAGAAAGAAAAAGAGAGTTTCAAAATAAACTGAAAGAAGTCGAAACAAGATACAATAAAAATGAGTGCTTATAAAAGCAAGAGAAGGTAGCCTTAAAGAGAAGAAACATTAGTTAGATGAAAACAATAATTTGACGAAATACTGAACACAGCTGCAAAGACCTTGATGGCATTATGAGGAATTAGAAACTACGAAACAGAAAATATACAAAACGAAACAGAAACAAAAAAGTCATCATGGGGAAAGTGGAATTACAGTGGACACGTTCAACAACACATATGTTGGCAAGCATCCAATTGAACAATTCGTTCAGTTTACTTGCCGCTGTTGCCAGAAAAAAAAACGAAGTAAAGAAAGAAGAGGGAGGAGGAGAATGTGGCCTGTGGTCCAGAATGAAGGCTCGCAAATGAAGACAAAGAAAGACAGAGAAAGGAAATAGAAATTACAAAACCCAAAGACAAAAGGCAAAGTTGACTATGTCGAAGAAAGAAAAAGAGAGTTTCAAAATAAACTGAAAGAAGTCGAAACAAGATACAGTAAAAATGAGTGCTTATAAAAGCAAGAGAAGGTAGCCTTAAAGAGAAGAAACATTAGTTAGATGAAAACAATAATTTGACGAAATACTGGACACAGCTGCAAAGACCTTGATGGCATTATGAGGATTTAGAAACTACGAAACAGAAAATATACAAAACGAAACAGAAACAAAAAAGTCATCATGGGACAAGTGGAATTACAGTGGACACGTTCAACAACACATATGTTGGCAAGCATCCAATTGAACAATTCGTTCAGTTTACTTGCCGCTGTTGCCAGAAAAAAAAACGAAGTAAAGAAAGAAGAGGGAGGAGGAGAATGTGGCCTGTGGTCCAGAATGAAGGCTCGCAAATGAAGACAAAGAAAGACAGAGAAAGGGAATAGAAATTACAAAACCCAAAGACAAAAGGCAAAGTTGACTATGTCGAAGAAAGAAAAAGAGAGTTTCAAAATAAACTGAAAGAAGTCGAAACAAGATACAGTAAAAATGAGTGCTTATAAAAGCAAGAGAAGGTAGCCTTAAAGAGAAGAAACATTAGTTAGATGAAAACAATAATTTGACGAAATACTGGACACAGCTGCAAAGACCTTGATGGCATTATGAGGATTTAGAAACTACGAAACAGAAAATATACAAAACGAAACAGAAACAAAAAAGTCATCATGGGACAAGTGGAATTACAGTGGACACGTTCAACAACACATATGTTGGCAAGCATCCAATTGAACAATTCGTTCAGTTTACTTGCCGCTGTTGCCAGAAAAAAAAACGAAGTAAAGAAAGAAGAGGGAGGAGGAGAATGTGGCCTGTGGTCCAGAATGAAGGCTCGCAAATGAAGACAAAGAAAGACAGAGAAAGGGAATAGAAATTACAAAACCCAAAGACAAAAGGCAAAGTTGACTATGTCGAAGAAAGAAAAAGAGAGTTTCAAAATAAACTGAAAGAAGTCGAAACAAGATACAATAAAAATGAGTGCTTATAAAAGCAAGAGAAGGTAGCCTTAAAGAGAAGAAACATTAGTTAGATGAAAACAATAATTTGACGAAATACTGAACACAGCTGCAAAGACCTTGATGGCATTATGAGGATTTAGAAACTACGAAACAGAAAATATACAAAACGAAACAGAAACAAAAAAAGTCATCATGGGGCAAGTGGAATTACAGTGGACACGTTCAACAACACATATGTTGGCAAGCATCCAATTGAACAATTCGTTCAGTTTACTTGCCGCTGTTGCCAGAAAAAAAAAACGAAGTAAAGAAAGAAGAGGGAGGAGGAGAATGAGGCCTGTGGTCCAGAATGAAGGCTCGTAAATGAAGACAAAGAAAGACAGAGAAAGGGAATAGAAATTGCAATACCCAAAGACAAAAGGCAAAGTTGACTATGTCGAAGAAAGAAAAAGAGAGTTTCAAAATGAACTGAAAGAAGTCGAAACAAGGTACAATAAAAATGAGTGCTTATAAAAGCAAGGAAAGGAAACATTAAAGAGAAGAAAAATTAGTAGATGAAAGCACTATTTTGAGTGAAGTTCTGAACGAAACTGCAAAAAAGTTGACGTTATGACAAGGAACTAGAAACTGCGAAACCGAAGAGGATACTAATCCTTCAAAAGAACAAACTGGTGAGATCTTAAGCTCGATGTAAATAATAAGTCATCATGGGCAAGCGGAACCCCAGTGAGCCAATTGCAAGATGAAAGAAGAGCATTAAATAGGAACTACAGAAAGTGATATAAAATTTGGGAAAGCGAGGGCATGCCAGAATCGTGGAAAAACTCTATCACTCTACTTCTTTTACACTTGGAAACGTAAGAATCATTTTTTTCTTCCACATATGTTGGCAAGCATATATTTTCTTTTAAGTTTATTTTTCTTGTTAGACTGTTACTGTTAAGAGTTAATAGTAGTAAAAGTAAAATGAGGCAGGATACCAGAGACTTATAGAATGATAGCAGAGTCATAGACGATGGATGGGTAACAATAAAACCTGTAATAGAAAAAGTTACGGAGGAAACAATGGAGAACTTGCATTGATTTTATATTTTCGAAATTGGAGTTGTAAACGATTTTTGAAATTAAAAAAAAATTGAGCATTAATTTGTATATAACTATTCGTTAAACTGAAAGAGATTTACCATTAAACACCAAATAACTTTTCTTCATCATCGGGAGATGATTTAAACATGATTAGAAACAAACAAAACTGATGATGCTAACATGGTTAGCGAAACGTGCGTCGAGAACTTTAAAAAAGTGATTTGGTCTTTAATGGTAAATCTCTTTGAGTTTAATGTTTCACACCGAAGGTTCCAATAGAAGAATTGAACTATTCGTTAGTTTTTTTTTTAATTAAAAAGATTTTTTATTTTGTGACGTCACGACACCGCTCGACACATATCGGACAGATGACATATCAATCGCTCCTGAGTCAAGACATTAACATGTAAACAACTTCCGCATCGGTTATCATGGTGTTCACATCGTGTGAATCGCGGCGGGTGCCATTGTCGAGTATTATCCACGTGCATTTGAATCATCTTAATAGTTTAATTTTGCTAGAACGGAGTTTTATCGAAAGAAAGTAGTGGTGCAAGCCATCGAAGTATTATTTTGATATACCTTCTTCAGATTTCCTGTTTTGATAAATGTATTAGCGACTGTGTTTTTAATTTTTATCGAGCAGTCAGCAACCCATTGTCACGCCGGTAACCAGGCCGGATGAAGCCGGATGCTTCCAGTGGTATTTACATTATAGGATAAACCACTATAGTATAGTTGAGTGACAAAGTTATGGCTTCGAGCCAGACTAATCTTCGCCACTCCTAATAGCAGAAGCCAAGTTACTTGAAAAGAAGAAGAACATGTAAATATAACCTTTTTCATGTAAATATAACCTTTTATGTCATAGATTGTCAAGAATTACTTATAATTGTGTTAGTGTACTTTTTAATGTTATTTATATTATGTTATTAATTATGTCCATTGAACATGGTTATTTGAAAAGAACTTCACACAGAATCGTGGAAAAACTCCATGACACTACTTCTTTAACACTTGCAAATGATAGAATCATTTTTCTTCCACATATGTTGGCAAACATGAATTTCTTTTAATACAATCTAGTTTGTTAAGATAGTAGTAATCAGTAAGGGGGAAATTATTTAAACGAATTGATTTGAAATGAAAATTAAAACTGTAAATATATATATCAGCAGATTATGAAACTTTACTGACAAAAATAGTAAACTATTTGACTTGATGCAAGATTGTCTACGTCCTTGCTACACAACATCTATGTCAACTAACCAACACCTTATTAAACAACACTTTACCTACTAGCTTCTCCAGGATGGCTCTAATCCAACCACCTTCATTCTAAAACATCAATTCCAATCAACGGACAAAGCTCCAAAAGCAACAGTCCTCAGTAGTTGACTGGTAACTGACTATGATTGGGAGATTTCATACGGTTTTTCTTAAAATTTACACGATTCGGTTGCAAATTACCATAAGCAAAAATTACAGAGAAAAACTACTCTTGAATTTAATATATAAAGTAATTAATCCAATTGCAAAAGAGCCAATGAATCCAGAAAATGTATCTTCGTTCCAGGATACCACCCAGCCATCAATCGTAAAAGCAAAAAAAGCTGCTTGATCAAGAAAAGACTACGACAGAAAATTATCTCAGATGATACTAAATTTAAAACTAATATTTTTAAATAAGAACATTTCAATTACCTTCCTTTAATTTTAACTTCTTCGTGCAGCAAAAGATGCTTCTTGTTTCATCCACAACACTGACACTAAATCGCGAGGTCGGAGTACTACGCCTATGCGCACCTACCTGAAAATTAAAGAAATGTATCAGTGAACGAGTCCATTTAACAATGTACGAGTCCAGTTAGTCGTTTAAGGCATAAAATGTTTGTTATTTTATAAGGCAATAATAAGAGAAGGACTTTTAAGTGTAAACCAGTACAGGCTTGCCATTTTTATTCAGGTTTCCTTATTACAAGGGGAACTAACAAAGTATTGTCCCTAGCATTGATGGAAACATATGGGACGTTTGAAATCATTTTACTTTTCGACATAACCTCCGAATAGACCAATGTAGTGTATACTACATTGTGGAAGAACTGCCAGTGTCGTGCCACTAGACATTTATTGCTACACAAACATTCGGTAAAGAATTCACATAATATTCCCATTTTGTTTTTAACTCAGAGAACTGTTATGCAGCCATTTATTCCATACTAGCTATTTTTGACTATCGATCAAAGTAATGAACCGTCACAAATATTCCCAAAAACTCTTCAGAACCACGTTAATTGTCATCAAATTTGATTCAGTGTATAATAATTGATACGAAAGGGAATAAACAATGAGTTAAGTGTGTTCGGTTTAAAAACGAGTCAGGGAAAGGATCCGCTTTAAAAGAATGAAGGGAAACTTTCGAATTCTGTCAATATATATGAATCAGAAAAGGACAAAACAGAGAAAGAAGAATGTGATACGCTGCTGGAAAGCGAGATAGACACGTCTCTTTGAAACGACATTAAGTTAGTTTTGGGAAATTTTAATGCCCAAATTGGAAAAGAATCGGAATATAACCTCATATTAAGCAAGTGTAGTCTAAAGAAAACACAAATGACAATGGAGGAAGAGCAACCAAAGTTGCTGTATGAAAGGTGACGAATCAAAAAAGTTCCAACGCAAAAACATTTATAATGGAACATGACTCTCATCTGAGGGACACAAGTAAACCAAACAGATAATATCAGCATAGATTGCAAATCATACTTAAGGGTACTTAACACAAGAAGCTACAAAGCAGCATCGTCAGAGTCGCACCACTACTTGGTAGTAACAAAAATACGACACATGATCACAAAAAAACAGTAAGTAAGACAATAAACTACGAAAATGGACGAAAACGCCAAAGAAAAGATACCAAAGTAAGGTGAAGTTGGTTGACGATGGATGGGTAGCAATAAAATTTCTAATGGAAGTTACAGAGAAGACAATTGGGGCCCGAAATATAGAGCAAAGCAAAATAAGCCACTGGTACAGTGACGAATACAAAAATGCGGTAGAGAAATAGAAAGTACGCCCGACTGAAGTGCATACAAAGACTGACAAGAGCAAAAAACGAAATATATGAGAAACTGAGAAGGGAGACCAAATGTATAAACAAAAAAAGAGAAATGCAACTAGAGGAATTGCAAGAAGCATACGACAAACAGGAGACAAGAAAAATTTACCAAAGCATTAAGGCAGTAAAAAGATTTTCACCATAGACAAACTTTGATTGAAGGACGCAGATGACGAAATTATTAACTCAAGTGTATAACATACCGAGCGACTGAAGACATATTTTGAAACGCTGTTAAAGGGAACCACCAGAGAAGATTAAAATGGTAGGACACGGTTTATAAATGCAGCCCAGCCACTGGCAGAAGTAACATCGTTGCAGGAGATGGAGGAAAATTTCATGAAACTCAAAACCAACAAAGCGCTCCCAGGATAAACAGCATACTTTCAGAACTGCTGAAGCTTGCAGGTAAGGAATTCACTCAACTCATTCATCAATTAATAGTCAACACCTGGAATGATGGCTTGCATACGGTAATAAGAAAAATAATTTAGAAATTTTAATAAATCCAAATAAAATGAAAAAAAAAGCTTTGATTTAAATTTTAAATCAAATATAAATTGATTTCTTTATTAAGGAGATAAACTGAAACGTGAAAATCATCGTGGCTTATAATTACTTTGCACAACTTATAAATGTCTGGCAAAGTAGTTATGACTAGGAGCCTCTTGAAAGAAGAGTACTGGAAATAATTTCTGGTGATGTGAATGATAATGGAAATTGGAGGTTCAGATGTAAATCAAACAATTATACAAGGAACTGGATATCGTAGACTATTTATGGGGAGATTTAGTCACTCCGATGGGCAGGACATGTGGTTCGAATATCAGAAAGCTGATTACCAAGAAAATTCTTGAAGGGGTGAATAGGGGGTTATAGAAAGATGATAGACCTGGTGGCAAGACAAGACAAGAAAAGATACTGGAGGACGACTGCACATCAAACTCTGACAAGGGGGCTACTGGCTATCGATCTGTATAGAGGCGAAGATTAAGAGGCCAGAGCTGACTCACCATAGGACATAATCACCAAATACATCGAATACATTATGAACACTGGGCTCCATTAAAAATCAAATGTCAGGAACAAAAATTCGTAAACGACCCTCGATAATATTAAAAAAAAAAAAAACAGAAAACAACCACTATAAATCCTAAAAAAGAAAGAGACTTACCTGATTGCATCTCGAACACTGCTCTAATCCAGCTTGTGTCCCCACAGCATCTTCATTCCAGAACAGTACCAATCACAGTCCTTCTCCCCGACAAAGCCCAAAGAGCAAACGCTCTTTGCAGCAACCTGACTGGAAAAAAACTGCGATTGACGCACTCCACATCCAACACTGTACCCACACCTTAGATTTTATTAAATAACATCATTACCGTTAGTTTAGATGGATCAAATATACAATAAACAAAAAATAATTTGCAGTGAAAACAATATTTTTATCTTTATCTTTCTATCAGTTATTAATGAAAATGAAATTGAAAATCAGGGAATGATACGATCAGAAAAATAACAAAACAAAAGAGTACAGTGGGGGTGGAAATGCTTGAGCACAGTCTGGAATCGCGCCCGTCTTGGATCTCATCGCCCAGTCGTCGTTCTCCTAAAAAGAATCATTTGAATTACTGTTTGTCCATACGTGATCACAATTTATGAAACATCAGTTCAAATATAGAGACATACGCTCTAAAACTAAAGGATTTTAAAGCTAATACCTCTACAGTACATTTAGGATTAATAAGTCATTTTAATTACCTTGAACTCGACATGAGGTCCTGCGACAGCAGGAGCTTCTTCTTGTTGCACTACTAACGCTGCCTGAATGAGAACTGTAAACTTTAAGAAAGAAATATGAACATTACTTTAAGAAGACTCAAAAGATGTTTGAATTACCTTTAAGTAGATTTGATAAAGGCTGTATCATCTTCTTTCTTGACCAACACTATCACTCACTCGCGAAGTGATCATACTGAATACAACGCCTATGCGCACTTACCTACAAAACACAGAAATGTATTAGCACAAAGTTTGTTAGTTGGCAGTTTGTTATCAAAGGAAAAAATGTATAATTATGTTATAATTCATTGATAAAGAATATTATTTTAAACATTTGAAACTCTGATTAGAATCAGATATTAGCAGAGTGTTGAATGATAAAATAAATGAGGATTACCTTGAGACATCTCGAAGGTGGCTCCAATCCTGCTTGGGTCCCCGAAACATCTTCATTCCAGGACAATACCAATCCCAATGTTTCGCCTCCACAAAGTCCAAAGGGCAAACGCTCTCTGTAGCAATTTGACAGGTGAAAGACTGCGATTGAGACATTCCACATCGGACAATGTACCAGTAACACTTAACAGTCACAATTACAATTATTACCATATATTGATAAACAGTGAAATGTTTACACCAAATGTAAACTTTTTAATGGTTCATTAATATTTAAACTTTTAATATGCATGAAGGAATTTTATATAACAAATAAAAGAATAAATTGACAAAAAAAAGATAATTTCTGGTTACATTGCTATGGAAATGCCTAAGTACTGCATGGAATCGCGCGCGACTCGAAATCTTTGCTGCTCTCCTTTGCCAAGTCCTAGAAAGAATAACTTGGAATCAAAAATTATTAAATCTAAATATGTATCAAGACCAGACAATTTCAAATATCACAAAAATTATATCAATCTTAAGAGTCATAAATAGGTAAATTGCAAAAGCTAAGTAATTTTAACTTGAATTTAACTTTTTGAATAAATCCCTAAAAGGAGGAAAAAACTTACCGAAAATTCCATATCCTTTTACCGGAATTTCTTCTGTCCCTCCATGATTTTCTACGCCGGAAAGAAACAGTGTGATCGTACTGTCTAGGACACGTCGTGTGCCTCCACCCCTCTGGCAAGGCGAACGAAACCTACGGGGTGTTATTGAAACGCGTCAAAGGGCTCGACGGCGCCCTGAAGAATCCGAGGAAAAGGACAACTCACTAGCGGCACACACTACCGTTGAACTCATCTGTGAACCATGATTTAAAGAGCACTCACGCTGCGAACTCGTCCTGAAACAGACACAAAAAATCATTAGCATTGTATGTTCTTAAAGCAGCTGGTCTAAATACAACTCACATAGTCTGTTTTATTTAAAATGCTGTTCTATGCTCGCCCCCCACCTGGATATTTCTTCTTGTTCTAGCGTGCAATGAGACGGTAAAAAAAAAGTGAATGACTCTAACGCGCCGCGGGTTTTTCGTGTCTCCCCAAAATGATTCGACCATTTACGACAATGACAACCTCACGCCGCCTTCCGGGTAAACGTGAAGCAGGAATTATCTGGGTACCAAGTTCAAGCGTCGCTCAACACTACCACCACGCGTAGAAACGGTAAGCACTCGCAGTCCATGATTAAAAACAAATTCAGTGAAATTGAGAGAGAGAGAGAGACATTAAGATATGAATCGCTGACGAAAATCTGTGACATGTCACAGACTTGCGTCAGCATTATAGTAACTACAAAAAAAGAAAGAATGGATCTGCAACAAACCCCCAACCCTGTACCAGCGCAAACCGTATGCCCAAATAACAAAAGCTTTTTGCCCAACCGATAGAACACCACCATTCCCGCCGGACTCGGTCTCGTGCGAGTTTATTACAAGGGGTCCTGGAGAGGCCCCGTCGCTGGGCAAAAAACTAGATGCCATCTAGGTACCCTCGCCTGCTACGACTGTCGTCAATGGTAGCTGCACGCCGAAATATGGTCCAAGCCTCCTCCAAGATTGACCGCGACCGATTCCCGATTGGACTTCAAATGTTAACTAGTTTCGCGCCTGAAAAAAAAACACAATTAGCATTTGATAGTATTAATAATTATATTTAGAAAGCTCTTGTTATTGAATCGCTGCAAATTATAACTTTACATTACGAAAAAAAAACGTGGTTTTTCCATTCAATATAATAAATACCTCATAAACAAATAAATCAACTATTTCTAAATTACTGTCACTCTTTTAAATAATTTAATCAATTTTTCAGATAGGAACCATTATAGACAAAAAAATATCCCTATATCTATATATTTTGATCTTCAAATAAATAAATAAATAAAAATCAAGAAGTTTAGCAAAATCCCTGTAATTTATAAGAAAAGAATATCCCTCCCATACAAAAGCAGAGCTTGCAAAATAACTACTTTAACTAAGTACTTTGCAAAATAACTACTAATTCAACTAAAATAATAATTGTAATCCAAGAAAATAAACATCCTGATATTCCCCTTATTTTAGAAAATAAAAAAACAAAAATAGGCCAAATTGTTATACACAAAATAACCGAAAATGTAGTGCATAAAATAAAATAAACTTATACGCAATCTCCGACTTAGTGACACTGTCGGCCATATTGGTTCACGGAGAAATCCGGAAAATCGAAAACTAAGCAAAAACACTGAAATTTTTAAAATATCATGCAAAAACTTACTCAGCGGGGGGGCAAAGCAATACACTATCGAACGAAAATGAGAAATCACTTTTAACTTGACTTATTTTAGAGAAAAATCGTAAAAAGTCGCGAGCGAAACGACGTGCTCATTCCGCAATGGCTTTCAACTCGCGACTGAGCCCTAAAACGACGCGCAAAGGGTGCTTTGCATAATCCCGTGACCAAAATGAGCCAATCAGAACAGAGATTTTGTACTACGTAACAGGTGACGTAGCATGGCTACATGATTTTATTATTATTTTATGTCAATATATTCAAAATTTTGATTTTTTTTAAATAAAAAATGTCATGAGTTTTATTTAATAAACTATACTACATCAAATAAATTAAATACAAAGAATGTAAAATATCAATGAATAGACCGGCTCTAATAAAACGAATTAAAGGGCATTTTTTCCCAAAATTAGGGTAGATATTAAAAACAAACCTTATTAGAAACAATATTTTATCAACAGATAATAGTTAATACTTTTTTTAATAAACAGACCATACAAATGATAAAAAAAAAACATTACCTTAAGCAAATATCAAACCAACATTTATGTCTTCAAAAAAATGTATTCATTTTATGCAAAATCATGGTCTGTATAGGAAAAAATACATATTGTAGGGTTTATTTTATAAAAAGGCTAAACATAATACAATTTAATATGCAGGGGTTTTAAAAAATGATAATAATTCATCCAACTTAAACAAACGTTAAACCAACCTTAATATCTTCAAAGAATGTGTTGATTTTATGTAAAATCTTAGTCTAAATTGAAAACAATTCTGCTTGTATGGTATTTTTTATAAATATATCCCCCATGATATGCATTTTAATATGCAGGCATTTAAAAATTGTAAGGAAATGCTACATCCTCGACAAACGTCAAACTAACATTTAAGGCTTTTAAATGTGTGATAATTTTAGACAAAACCGTGGCCTAAACAGGAAAAAATGCACATTGTAGAATCTGTTTCATAAAAAGACTAGAGAAAACACCTAATTTATATTATGCAAACCTTTAAAACAGGTAAAAAATGGTGAAGTCTTTGAGTGAACGTCAAAGCAACATGTATGTCTTCAAAAAATGTGTTAATTTATGTTAATTCATAGTCTGAATAAAAAAAACACTTCTTGTGTGGTCTATTTTATAAATATACCTCACATGCTGCCTAATTTAAAATACAGGTCTTTAAAAATTTTAAGCAAAATGTTACACCCTAGGCAAATGTCAAACCAACATTTAGGGCTTGAAAATATCTGTTAAATTTAGACAAAATCATGGCCTGAATAGAAAAAAAGACTCATCGCAGAATCTATTTCATAAAAAGACTAGACAAAACACCTAATTTATATTATACAGACCTTTAAAAAAGATTAAAAAAATGAACTCTGAGTGAACGTCATAGCAACATTTATGTCTTTAAAAATTGAGATAATTTTATGTTAATCCATAGTCTGAATATAAAAAAATACTGCTTGTATTATATTTAGACCAGATCTAAGATCCTGTTTAAAATCAGACCAATAAAAATTATAAGAATTTGTTATATTTTGTGCAAATCAATGTGTCAAACCAATTATTCTATCTTCAAAAAATGTATTAATTTTACACCAAATCCTGATCTGAATAGACAGAAATACAGAGTGTATGGGGTAATTTTATAAATAAATCATACAAAATACCTAAGTATTAATATACAGTGCTTTTAAATTGAATAAAATGTTACACCCTGAACAAAAATCAAATTTCGATTGTGTTTCATAGATCTTAATTTTCGTGTTTTTTTATACAAGTTTATATCTTAGGTCAAAATGCAGGGAATAAGTAACATTGTTACCCTTTATAGTACAATTTCTGATATCTCATGTGATGTTGTATTCATCTAGCTTACTTCCCAAATAAGTAAATTATCTATAATTAATCTAATGGACGTTGCATTCTCATTTTATTCTTTAGATTATACACTAAATGTTACTTTATTCTGTTCCAGTAAGATTACTCAAAAAGTGTAGACCCAAATCAGTTAAATATGGGAGAGCACTCCGATATTTTTAGTCAAAAAATATTAGCATTTAAAAGGTACAGTTGATTTAAGAATGCCAATCAGCTCCTCAATCTGGGAGACACAACGATCATTCTGAAAAATCGCTTTTTGGATGGTTTATTCAATTTAAACTGTCATTAGTGCACCTGGCAGAGGATTATCTTTAGTACTCTCTCAACCATGACAAAATCTTGTATACCACCTATTAATGACATGATTTCTTGTTTTGCTAACATAAACAGTTTGAATCATTCCAGAAGTTCCTTGCACTTTTATCCAAAGTATATTGTTTCATTAATGATAGTTTGGTCTATATTCCAAGTTTACTGTCATACCTTATTAATAAATACAAGATTGAACCAAATATCTCTGAGGAGATTATCTATTATAGTTGTAATCAAAAATGTAAATTAATACACAAGTTGTGCTTATATAAAATACATTTGTTCATAAAAAACTTTAAATTCATTACATTCATTTTTCATCATTACATAATCTGTAACATACAAGCTAAAAAGATGTTTCATTTTTAAATGTATTTTGCATCTAAACTTAGAAATAACAACCAACAACTTGAAAAGATTATCAAATAACAGTTATTTAAAGACTAAATTGTAATTACTACACAGACTCGTAAATAAAACAAATAATCTAAGTACTTTCACAATTTCAACTTCAACATAAGTTATTATGATTGAATTTTAGTAGTAACAATTCCAATCGTAAGTAGTAATAAAAATAAATTTGATGAAACTATTACAATAAAACATACACATTATTATTTAGCTGAATCAAACATGTCTACATAATACTTCGCTTTTACAAAAATTAAATCAATAAGTGAAATAAGTGAAAATTAAATCAAAAGTTTTCCTTTATGAAAAAGGAAAAATATAATTTCGAAATTCATTGTTTGATCAAAACTTCTTGCATCTCCCTTAATGGCAATCTTGTGAATTCCCTCTCGTATAGATCTAACAATTTTGTATTTCCAATCAGAAGAAAATTGCATCTTAAACCCTAATTCCACATATGAAGATTCACTGTCCTGCAATTGGTCTCATATCTTCTACTACAAAAAATAAGATGAACCATATTAAGGAAAAAAACAGTAGTCTTATTCACCAGCAAGTTTACTTTAATAGCTTCCTATCCAACTGTTAAGAAAAATAATAAAAAAAAAAACAAAATTATCCAAATACCTATTTTTTCGTTATTTAAACGACCATGTTGAATTAGATTTGTCAAATAGTTATTTTACCTACTTGGGGCGCATGGTACATTTAAACTACAATAAAATTTAATTTTGTCTAAATGGGTTTCTAGAAAACAAATTATGCAATAATTAAACAAAGGATTCTGTATAATTACTAACTAAACTTGTTGTTTCTTTTAATATATTGTAACAAAATTTAAAACGTCACACAAACTGAAGGCATGTATATTGTCTTGCCTTTGCAAGAAATATATTTTCAAGGGATTATTAATGAGCACTTTTTTTCGTTTGTAGTGCTTATTTAGAGTAGATCAGAAAATTTGTAAGTATATTAATGCAAGTTGCTTCCTGTCTGTATTTTATTGATCCATCTTTTCTTTATAATTTAAAATTATTGTTCTGGCGCCATCTGTGAATGCGCCTCCAAAATTAGATAAATGTATTGATTTGTGGCAACATCTTTGAACAACAGCGCAACCTAATAAATATTGATTTGCAGTGCCATCTGTGTGCTGGTGGACGAAGAATATTAAATATTTTCGCCTAGTTCCATCTGGTCACCAGTAGTCCAATAATTAATTTGTTTACATATGGTGCCATCTGTTTGTAGGTAGTCAAACAATAAAATATTCGGGGCTAGCTCCATCTATTTAGTAGAAGCTAAACAATAAATTTTTCCTAGTCTGGCACCATCTGTTTGTCAATATCTAAACAAAAAAATATTAAGTAATGACTGAATGATTGTGGTGTGTTCATATATTTTTTTCTTTCAAAAAAATATTCCTAGCCTTTCGCCATCTATAAACAACTACACTATCTAGAATCGATACAATTCCTTGTAAGTACTAGATGCAATGTAAAAAAAAAAGAAAACTATGAAAAGGGATTATTTATTAATGAAGCGACCTCTCTCAGAGTAATAACTTAATTAATTAGAAATTATTAGAATTTGAAGATAATAATTATGTTTTTCTTTATATAATTTAATAATCGTTTAACGTTTTAGATATGGAACATATGCTTCTGCAACGTTATAGCATATTTATGAACTTGATAAATATTTCTACCCAATTAAACTAATTATGAAAAAACCTTTTGTAATATTTGTTATAAGTGGGATATAACCACACTTTTTCACTGTTAGGAATATTGTGTTGTCAATTTGTAAATTAAAATCTATCGTACATAGATGAAACTTGTCTTTTATATTTTACACTGAAAAATACCACAATTGTCAAAGGTAGATTAATAAAAAATTCTATTTTTCAAAGTAATGAGTTTACTCCAAAATGGATGGTTCAAAGGTTTTTGACCATTTGTGTGCAAAAGTTGGGCAGTTACGATTTACAAGAACAGAAGGGGATCGTTATGTGATTCTAAAGGTTCTGGACGAATTAAATTCCCTTAATTATCGTTATCCATTAATAGAAAACCCCACTGTAAGTTACCATGACTTAATTTTAATTTTGTCTGCTGGACGGTGTACATTTTTAATTTACAGAAAGCAGTGCTTCTTGTAAATCAGTGTTGTTCTATTATTCCTTTCGATGATTTAATTCTAGTTCCTAAATGTTGTCAATTGTTAACCAGTTTAGTAAAGAATCAAAGTATTGTTATTGAAGGAAGAACATTAGTTGTTTCTGTACAAGTAAGTTGTTAAATAATCATTGATTTGATTGATAATACTGATTAATTTTAGTGGTGTTTGGAGGCCCTCAAAAACAATCCAAAAGAAATAGTTACAGATATACTCAAAGTTCTAGAAAGCCTATTAAGGAATAATGCCCATAATGTGTTAATAGTGAGTACAAGTTTAATTTTTTGCTCTCCTTGTACATTTTTTTTAACAGCTTTTAGACAGAGTGATTAGTGAAGTAAGTCATGAAGGACTAACAACTCAAAATGAGGAGACAGCTTTTGTTGCTCTTCAATGTCTAGAGGCGTGTACTGTGTTCTCCAATGAACAAAAATCAGCAAACATTGATAAATTCTTTGTGTATTTTGAAAAATGCGCGGGGATATTTATCTCAGTTCTTTGTAAGGATAAACCTGCTTCAGCAAGTGTTGTTCTTAATAAGGTTGCTTATATTGATCTGTGATAAATTGGAAATTTGTAAAACATTGTTTTTAGATGTTGGAGACTTGCCTTGTAGGTCTCCAAAACATTATAATTCTTCATTCAAATTACTTGCAAAATGAACTGGGGCTCATTCTAGGCACTGTAAAGACTTACATGTTGTATAACATTAAAGATTTACATTTTCTTTCCCCTGAAAAGTTGAAGCCAGCTACATTGGGTTTACCGGAATTGTCTGGTGCAGTAGCAAGGGAAAAGTCAGGTGGAAAAGTTAGTAAAGGTGTTGCAGTTACAAACGATATAGTAATATGTTTATGTCTAAAGGTAACAAAGCAAAGAAAACCAATACCTTCAGGGTCAAACAACAAGAAAAAAGAAAAACAGAGGAAAAGCGAGGAATTTGTAGAAAATAGTAGAAACTTTGGATATATTCCTGCTTCTTCCAGCTTGGACTATAGTTCTGATGGTTTAGGAGGGTATAGTGAAATGAGATTATGCAAGAGTCAGATGTATAAAATCAGAGCTTTTATTACAGCTCCTTCGCGAATCCGCGTCTAAAAACGTCCGATTCGGACTTTTCCGATAATGAAGGTGGAAAATTAGCTAAACTGCATCACAGCTATGGAAAAATACGCCAAGCAGCTCTGGGTCTTTTGTACCATGTTATTAAGGTAGGTCTCTCAGAACACTCCATAACATTAACTTACCTTGAGCTTATACTCTCATTTCAGCATACAGAGAAGCCTGTTATGTTTTCCTACTGGATTAGTTTCGTTCCCGAGAGTTCTTCTTCGGGCAAACATAATCTTATCACTTGCATACTCAAAGATCCTTCAGTGAGAGGTAGAATGTGTGCTTTAAATGCATTACTTTTACTTCTAACTTCATGTAAGCTTTATTTAATGCAAGCAGAGTCGAGGTAGAAAATATGAGATAGTTATTAGGGTGATTCTTAATCACAATGGTTTTTTTCAGTGATAAATCATCCAGTTTTACTCCATTCTCGGTGGTGTTGGGCTTGAGCTTAATAGAGCTGCACCGAAGCCTCAGTTTAGCATTGTGTCAAGTATCTGTACCAGTGTTAGCTTTGGTTTTGAAATGTTTAGCAGCTCTTGTACAAGCTACCCCGTATCATCGCATGCATCCCGGACTTGTCACCAAAATAATCAGAAATGTAAAAAGTCTTATCTACCACAGAGGTAACCAAACCAAAAAGTAAAATACCCACAAATCTACATTAGAATTTCTTTCATTTCCAGATGCATCAGTTCAAGTAACAGCTTTAATTGTGATGGGATGCATTCTTGCTTTTGAACCTGTCATTCCCGAAACGCAACAAGCAATGATCAAGTTGGACAAGGAGGAAAATAAAAACGTTGAAGAAACGAAGATAGAGCCCTCCAAAGAGAAAGACTTTGACTACGCTCAGTTTTCGTCGGACGATGATGAATCTGAACCGGAAACCAGCCAGGTGCCTTGGTTATTACAAAAATGTCTTAGAAATCTCGGAGTGGGTGTGATTCAGCCTGAAGATCTCACTAAACCTGTAAATATCTTGTACTTATATTTATATATATATATATATATATATATATATATATATATATATATATATATATATATATATATATATATATATATATCTTGGTTATATTACTAAAAACATTGATTCTTTAGGAGAATTCTGACAGGCTGGTTCCAGCACCAGTGAAATTGGAGTCGCTACAAATTGTCTCCGCTATGAGTCGCAATTATTTTGAGTCTTTGATGCTGCCCCATGTTGGTCTGATTACAAAAGTCTTGGAGCTGTCCTTGGTGGATAGATACGTGGATTTGAGGCTTCACGCTGGTAGGGCAGTGGACTTTTTGGGGCAAGCGATGGGACATTTGGCCGAGAGCGACGGTTCTTTGCCTTGTCTCAACTTCTGGCAGGCTCTCCTCAAAGGACCTTTAGTCTCTTTGCTTCAGAGCGAACAACATCCCACTCTGAGAGCGGTAGGTTGCGATTGTCTGGGTAGCATCGGCCCCTACATTTTCCAACAACTACCAAGGGACAAGCAAATTTTGTGCGTTACACTTCTCTTCGCTTGCGCCAAAGATGAAGAAAACACCGTCAGGGTACGAAAACTACCATCCCTCAACCACAAGTAAAAACCGTTTTATTTTCAGGGTGCGGCGGTTCGCGCTCTGGCCTTGTGCGTATTGTATCCGTCCTTAAGGGAAGATCCAGGTTTCGTCATGGACACTGCGGAATCCATCTTGACGTCGTTAAAGGACGAAAATCTAACTGTGAGGACTAAAGCTTCCTGGTCTCTGGGTAATCTTAGCGATGCTCTGGTTCTCAACAGCAAGTCGCACGAATCGTCCGATGAAAAGCTTCCTGACAAGATCCTGTTTGATTTGATCGAAGAGGGCATAAAGTGTTCACGAGACTGCGACAAGATCAGGACAAATATGGTGAGAGCCTTGGGGAATCTGCTTCGACTAATGGACAAAACATTACTGGAACAATCGCGCTTCAAGTTGGCTTGTGAGCACGCTTTGAGTGCTTTGGTACAAGCAACTACAGGCAGCACTAACATGAAGGTAGAAAAAATAGGTAATATTAGGTTAATTTTTGATAATCCTGTGATGATACAGGTCAGATGGAATGCCTGCTATGCTTTGGGAAATGCCCTGAAGAATCCTGCTTTATACGAGGCCTTAGACGGGAATATTTGGCAACCAACTGTGTTTACTGCATTAACAGAACTAGTAATGGGTTTCAAAAATTTTAAAGTATGAAACACACTCCTCTTGTAGCAGGAGAGGAAGCTTTAATTGACAATCTTTTCCAGGTGCGTATCAATGCAGCTTTAGCCTTAGCATCGCCCACTTGCAGAACCCATTACGGCCCTTTCTTCATTCCGATATGGACGTGTCTCCTGAAAGCGCTCGAAAATTCTCAAGTTATGGATAATTTTACTGAATATAAACACAGGGATCATTTGGTTGAACAGGTTGATTCAAACATATCTCACGCTCTTAGTAGATACTACATTGGTTCTTTTTCAGATTTGTCTCTCATTAGGTCACCTAACAGCTCTCCTCACTGTAGAAGATCTCTTATTGTTGGACAGCACAGTGAATTTGTACTTTGACACGTTTAAAACGCACACAATGAGGGTTTTGGAGCGGATGATACCGGAAAGATCCACAGAACTCTCCTCTGCATCTTGTCATTTGACCAGCCTCGAGTTATCTTGTAATGGAAACAAAGGAAAGGACGTAATAGAGAAGCTTAAAATAATATTCTCTTATTCTGTGATTTAATTTATTATTATACATAGGTAATATTGAAATAAAGTCTTTATATCAATAAATGTAATTTTTTATTGATCTGTTTACTGTTGGTCTATATCAACAGCCAGCAGTTATATAAAAAAATAACACATTAGGAAAAATTAACAACAAAATATAAATAAATACTCTCCCTCTCTCAATTTGCAGTCACACTGTCAGCTGCTACACTGACCTGGCTCATTAGACTACAACTTTCCTGTTTCATCCTTTTCCTGGGCAGAACTGGAGACTTTCCTTTGCCCTCAGTACCTGAGTCATTGTCAGAACTGCAAAAGATCCTTGTTAATGCTTTGTTTCAAGTAAAAAGCCTTATCCTAACCAACTGACGCTACTGGTTCTTGTTTTACCACCACCGTCACTTTCAGAGGTGCTTTTACTCTTCCGCCTCTGTCTGGGAGGCTGGTTCAGAAAGAGACTGAGCTGGTGATAGCGGTGTTCCCAGAAAAGGCTCTGTCTTTGTATCAAGTCGGCATGTTTGTTTATAAAGTCTTGATCAGTAGGTTGAGACAACTCCCAACCCTTAGAAACGAAAATCTTTGTAATAATAATAATAATAATAATAATAATCTTTATTGTCTGACAGAATAAATCCATTTATGAGACAATTCACAACAAAAAAAAAAAAATAAATAACAAAATACAATGATTAGATCACTTCTATTAGAATTTTAGTATGGAAGAGTAAACTCAAAGAGTTTTTCCTCTAAATACCAAAAAACTTGTTTCAAATTTCTCGATGCGTGTTTCACTAACCATCTTAGTATCATCATGAGATGATTCAATCTAAGTTTCTTAGATTGAATCAGTTTGATGATGCTAGCATGGCTAGCGAAACGCGCGTTGAGAAAATCAAAACAAATGATTTGGTGGGAAATCTCTTAAGAGTGAGACGTTTCGCTAACCATTTTAACATCATCAAGAAACGATTGAAGCATTTTCTGATGATGCTAACATGAAGTGATTGAATTGTCTCCTGGTGATGCCGACATGGTTGACGAATTGCACCTCTGGGGATTGAAAACAAGTGTTTTGGTGTATATGGCAAATCTCTTTGAGTTTAATTCAATTATTACTTATCCAACAACTATTAAAGAGAGAGTACCTTATTGTGAGTCCTCAACTTGGATATACCAGAAAAAATCTCCTTCACTTCTTCAGCAGGAATTTTTAATAGAGAAGACACTTTTTTTCTTTCTACATATTGATGTTTTGTAAATAAATATAACTGCAAAATGACAAAAATTACTAAAGTTGATGTCAGTAAGATACAACAAACTTACCACATAATCTCTAGCTCTACACATAAGTTCTGCAGGTACTCCACTCACAGCTGAAAAACTGTTATCAGGATACAGTACCTCTGACTTCACCACCCAATTGCCTCTAACTAAAACTGCAACTTTCTGAAGGTTTTTTAGTAGAGCATCGGCAGTTACTCCTTCCACTCCAGCAAGGAGCAGCATTATTTGTTGAAACTGGATAATTTGAGCTAAAATGTTTTTTTAATTAACACAAAGAATGTACAGAACTAACTACACCCCCACTGACCTTCTTTCAAAAGCAATCTGCATTGTTCCTGTAGAGGCAAACCCCTCAAGGCATGAAGTGATAATACATGACTAGGCAAAGCAGGTTCCAAAGGTTTCTCTTCTTTATCTTCCGGAACTAACAAATTTAAATATTCTTCAGTGCCCAAGTTTTGTGCTTGACCAGTTGCCAAAACATTATCAGAGATCAATTTCAGCTTTTCTACATTACTAATAGTGCTATTCTCATCATGCCAGGTGCATTCAGTCCAGGGTTCTTGCTCTCTTCGCGCCTGCAAGGCGTGATAGCTAATATCATGAAATTTCTTTCTATCTGGATCTTCTGACTGTTTAAACTTAACAGTAACTTGCTGGGCAGTGCTGGGTCCAGCTTCTTCACTGTCTGAATCAGTATTATTTAAAACATCTTTTTTTCTCTTTAGGCCTTTATCCAGATAAGGGAAATATGGCCTAAGTTGGAATACATCTGAAGAAAACTATTATAAATTTAAAACAAACAAAAAAATACACCATTTTACCTTTTATTGAAGTGATGTGGACTTCCCTTCCATTATAAGCTGCTATAGCATAATTTCCTGAATTCTTAACACCTCTGACAGATTTTAGATAAACTTTATCAACCATTTCACTTTCAAAATACTTTTTATTGTTCTTAGCACTAGAATCTCCATCAATCTCATTAGCAATCAGCTCTGCTCTGCCTAAATAAATCATTTAGAATTACTTTTGTAACTGATGACTGACTCAGGTACATACCTGAATCAAAATTCGGTGACTCCGTATTAATGGCCATTTCCAACATGACTTCCTTGTTTTCTGGTTTGTATAAGCATTTATTTATTGTGCTTTCATTAGAACATTTTTTTCTTTTGAAAGGAAATTGAAATAGATATAGCATAGATTCAAGTTTAGTTGAGTGTATTAAAGGAATCTGGAAAAAAATCATTAAATAACGAAGAATTTCAGTGCAAGATACAAATACACATGGTCATATATGAAACCTGCCAGCAATTACAATTATTTTAGTGATATATAAAGCATAAATACCTCGCGAATGATAGGATCATCTTCACCATTGTCTGCTGTAGAGCTAGGTCCTGCCTCCTCCATTGCAAATAAATATTTGAAACTTCTATTTTCCTAAATGACTCTACATAACCTAACTTGACATCAACAATAAAAATGTACGTGAAGTGAGCTATGATCTGTATGTCATGTCGTGTGAAGTGAGTTTCGAAATGTTTTCTGGCCGTTATTGCTAGTAAAAATTATTATTTCAAATTAATTATTTCATTATTCTTTTTTTGGTTAGAGAAATCGATAATAGTTTGATTGTAATTAATCAAAACTAATTTAAATAAATCATTGTGTCGGGCGAAAAGGAAGCGTGTAGGTGTTAAGGGAGTTTGTTATTGGAAGCTGGGACGAATAAAAAATTGGAAGGGAGGGTTATAGGCGTCGGGACGTTATTTGACGCCGGCGCGTCGCCCGATCAGCTGGAACGGTCCCTCGACTCAACAGGTCGGCATGCTTTTTAGACCTAGTGCCCCGCGCTAACCCAGATGCCCTTTAGGAAAGGCCCTTCGCCGCAGAGTCGCAACCCAGGCAGGGCCCCAAGCGACCCCCTAACAGCCTGCTTGGACGCAGATGGTACATATATCTGTACTGCTTTCAATCCCAGATGCTACATCATTCAAAAGGTGAGTTACCATATGTTTACCTAGGGCTAGGTTAGCTTACGTTTTGTTTGTTTCTGCATGTTAAACATCTAACTAAAAAGAAAACACCTTTTACTGCAAAAAAGCTTTAGGAAGTAACATTTTTGCGTCAATAAAACATCTCCAGCTTTTTATAAATGAAAATTTTTGAGTTAATGACAGAAAACACCATGCCAATCTGCATCCTTTAATGTTTGCTTAATTTTGTGGTGGAAAATAAGAAGGATAGTTTATTGTTTTCGTTCATTAAGAAAAATAATGTGTTTAGAAATTCGATTTAAATAGGGGTGTGTAGGCGGTAAATGCGTTTGTTCGTGAGATCGATACATTTTGAAATGGAGGGTTGACAGGACGTCAAAGGGTGTCGATATCGATATTTTTCCATCAAAATAGTACAGATAAATTCATTTTTTTTCGTGATGAATTAAATAATTAGCAAAAAAAGATATGTACGATTATTAAATAATATATACAATAGCGTCGGGTGCTAATAATGTGATTTCACCTTAGAATAGACCCGTTCAAGGTCCTCTTTTGTTGTTGTTTATTATTTGTGGTGTTTTTTTTCACGTTTGATCCAGTCGAAATCACAGCACAGTAGCGTTAAGGTATGATTGTTCTGTTTAAAACGAGATTTGTATTTGTGCACCGTTTATTTTTTAATCGATTTGACGATATGACACGATCGCAAGGTAGATTTAAAATAAAGAAAAACAAACGGTCGAAGCAGGAAGTTCGGCATACACTTTCCCTTGTTGTGCCGATTGGCCAGATAGAAACATGCCAACAACGTCCGTTGGCATAATAATTTCAGTGTGTAAAGTATGCCAGCGAACGTCGCACCTGATGATAAGCTCGTTCGCGTTCAGACGGCCGTGTTTTTCGTTGTACGTGTTTTGTTCTGGATGTTTTCTCTAGAGAAAATTTCCCTCATGTGCCTTTTTTTGTAGGTGAACCCGCCAGGATTACCCCTTTCCCCGCCGCTGTTTGGAGCCAGTGCCTTTTCTTCCAATGAGATTGAGGGAAGTGGTCTAGATTCGAGCGTAAATTTGGGCCCACACGGTTGGGATCATTGCCAGTCCGCATCGCATCCGGATTATACGTGTCATCACGCACCGGACGGTAAGCCAACAGCAATAATTCCGAACGAAATCGCGTCGAAAAATCAAACTTACCGCCGGAAGTTATTCGGTTCGGACACCGGCGGCTAGGTGGCGCCATGCGCACTATTTTCGTCCAGGTTTACCAGTTTTGTGTGGCATGTGCCCCTGCGACGGCCATTTTGCCAGTTCGGTGTGAAATTGTGTTGAGTTTTGCAAAGTAATTATAAGCGGTAAGCCAAGCTCTCTGTTGATTGTGTAGGTTAATTTGTGGTTTGTAAAGGTGCGTTCGAGTCAGTCGCGATTCGCGTGTCAAAAACCGACAATCGGTGACAAAAACATCTGCGGCGGCCGATACACGTCCCGTGCCACCCGTAAGGACAATCCAAACCATTAAGCAAACGCTTTCGGGGCTGAAAATCTGCGAAATTACGACGCGTACGCGGTTTATTTTGGCAAATTGGATGAGTTGTATTGCTTGGAGGCCCTATAGTTCCAGCACGCTGGTAATTACAGAGAAAATTCCGTGTATTTTCGAGAAATTTGTCTTGCCCTTTTTTTGCGTTTGCTAGGGCAGCTCGTTACGTGTCTCGGGGGGCATTTGCACGCGTTGCCGTCTCCGTTTTCGTCGCTAATTCACCAATAGCCCGTACCTTCTCCGATTTTGAAGTTGACAGATATGTGTCAACACGAAAATATGCCAACCGATTGGTAAAATTAAACCTGAGGCGATATCGCAGCCTCCGGTCGGCAGATTGGCGATTTTGTGTCGGGCGGTTTAGTTCGCGGATATTTCGTGCGGAAATGCATTTTCGTAAATGCCATTGCGGTTGCTAGAAGCGGTTCTCGGTTTGGTTCAGTGTAAATGACCTTGAAGTAAAATATTACACCCATCACTTTCAAAATAAGGTTAGGTTCCACTTCTGCTGCTACTGTCACCACCTTTAATACCATGCATGGTATGTACTGTTTTATAATATTTAAATTCATATATCTTGTTCGTTGTATTTATTTAACTTTCACTCGTTCAAATTTTTTCCCCTGACATTTCATGTCTCGAGTTAAAAATCCACGCCAATCTGTCGGCCAATGATTTGGCAGAAATACTTGAAATTCTAGACCTTTATTTCACTTTGTTTTCCATATTGACTAATGTTTCCGGATCTTTTACAAATATTTATGTATTTAGGGCTTTCAAAACGTTTATTTTTAATGGTTCCCTGGTTTACTACACCGCTTTTAATTCTCCTTACCAAAACATTTACAATTGTTTCTTAATTAGGTCTTTTTTATGATTCTTTACCTGATTACTAAGTATTCCTCTACCTACTATTCGGTCTGCCAGGTAAAAATATTGAAATTTGTATGAGGCACTACTGAGAAATTTGAAATTAAAATTACCCTAGAAAAATTAACATTCACAATGCTCATTTATATAAATACTTAATTTTCTGTGCTATAGGTAGATGACTGATAAAATTCTGTTGATAAACACTTGTAACCTTTTATAATACTTGTCACCAAGCAGACATCAAAAACTATAAATGCAATTAATATATATTTTTAAAAATGACTTAAAACGTTCACTTTTGATTAATATTGTTTTTTAATCGTAATATTTCGCAATAATTTCCTGTCGTAGTTCAGAATGAACGGAAAATATTGTAAACAAGAAATAGAATTGAGTGTTGGAAAATTTTAGATCATGTTCCAGACAGATATTTATATAACTTTTCTTCTTTGTGCCCTTTTTCTTCATGTTGGATCCAATAAATTTTAACTTAAATAAGGAAATTGTGATGCTGAAACCTAGGGAAAGTTGTATTGCCCACATAAAGGATTGGCCGTCAGACTTGCCTGACTTGAATCTTATTGAACATACTTTAAACTGTTCAAGGTTGTGTGATTCAACTTTGTTGACAATAAACAGGGTGGTACTACCTCGTTTAGAGGAATGTCAACATAGAAAAGTTTGTATTGAAGCAATTAACAGAAACTCTAGTTGTTTCATCATTCAAGCCTTCTATGACGCAACACTCCCGAAACAATGAAGTGATAAGTTTATATCAACTTTGACTTTGGTCATTTGTTCACAATATATGGTTTGGTTAGTTTCTTTTACAGTGTGTGTAATAAATAACTGCTCTACTTAAATTTCAAAAGTAGACTAAGTATTAGGTTGCATATGGGCTCTTTTGAGAAAGTTTTTCGTAGCTTTTTTACATGCTTTTCAAGCAGTATTTCGTTTTTGAAATTACCTGTCAGAAAACAAGCCTGGGCTTGTCAGATTGGGCAATCTTGGTGACCAGATGATATCAAATTGGAAAAAACAGTCTTCCTAATAAATTTTTTGGGACAAGAAAAATCAAGACGACACTTTAGTTGGTCCATCACATATCACTCATCCTGTATGATCTTGTAAGGTTTTTCATTGGTAGTTTTCTTGGCAATGATCGTCTTCTGACCATATAGGGAAGAGGTTATTAAATGTTGTTACATGGAGTTTTTCCTTATTTTATAAAGAATTTAAATTAGATCTAAGGTCTGATATCTGAGAAATAAGTAGACGAGACGAGATGAGACGAGTAAACCAATAGTTTGCTCTTATATATTGATAACGTCATATTTTTTATCTTGTCTACCAGGGTTTATCGAAAAGTCAGTAGTCCTGATGAAAAATTATCCTTTTCGTCAACAAGTCGGTTTTTTTCACAAATTATTAGTTTGGCCAACATTTTTTTTTGCCAAAACTTGTATAATGTACTCTGTTGTATTGTTGTATAACGTGTACTGTCTTGTATAATGTACTCTATCGTTATACCTTTCTGAAGATAATTATGCATCAACACTTCTTTTGCATCTGAACAAATTTATGTTATGACGTTTCGTACCTATAGTACCGTTTTGGTCTTCATTGGTGTTCTACTGGCTTTACCATTCTTTAACCATGTCTCTCTTAATAATTTTCGATCCTATTATTATCTTTAGGCCATCGGCATAACCTACAATTTATTTTTCTTTATCGTTATTCAATTTAAGCCTTTTTATTTCTGTTTCATGTATAGTTACAAAACTATTGCTGAAAAATTTGCATTCGAACGCCTTCTTGCCCTGATAAAAGCAATTAAAAACGACACACAGGTTTTTCACCTTAATTCGTTGGTTAAAATTTTAAAAATCGATCGACCGGCAATTATGTGTCGGGCTAGAGATTTGTTAATCAACCCACGTATACTTTACTATTGTAGTGGGGTTTGGGCCACTCTGTATGCATTATTTCTCGTATTAGGTTTTCCAGGAAGATATTTCAAATAGATTTAAGAGTCGTTTTACTAATAGTTCGGTGAAGTGACATTGGTAAAAGGCCGATAATAAGATGTTGGGAATTGAAATTGCTTTGTTGGCTGGTTAAAGAATTTCGACGATAAACAGATTCGAGTAGCGATATTGCAACGAAAGGAAAGGAACTTAAGTAAACTGATCGTAAATTTTATCATTTAGAAATGTTATAGCCAGTCCATTGTTGTAGGAGTGACTTTACAAATAAATTATGATTTTTCTTTATCTTAACACATCGCCGTCAATAATTGAGATTTTCTTTAAATAATACTTTCCAAGAAAAAATAACCTAATTGATTGTTTCTGAAATAGTGTTGTCATTTGCCTTTTATATTTGAGTTTTTTTTTGCCAGAAATAGTCAAATCAATAGTGGGATAACTGGTTTATTAATTCTTGTTAATGTATTGATTCAGGTGTCCCTGTACGAAATAAATGTATTGCAAATTATTAAGCCTTACTTTGTGTATCAGTTTGTAACATATGTTCATTCTAATAGATGTTTGGAGTAATAATGTTAATTTAAACTAGAGTAAAAATTAATTTCCTTCATAATCAAAGCCTTGGCCATAGTTAACTATTACTTTTTCCCATATTTCTGTCAAAGAATGAATTCACCGCCAAAAGAACTTTAGTTTTTTTGCGGCTAACCATTAATCAAGTCAAATGTTCACTTCTTCGTTAGAATGTAAGTGTTGCTCTGAAAGTCCGTGAGGCATCGATCGAACTTTCTGAGGCATCGAACCAAACTTTCCAACCTTAGGGTCATACTGATTACTCCAGTAAGTTGCAAGGGCCAAAACCGTTTTAATTTTCCTGCCATTATTTATAATTTCTGAACTAGTCGCCGAGTACGCGCACTAAACGAGCATACGTTTGCTGGATTCGCTAGTCTGTAGACCTTTGGTCTATACCAACAAATGTACTAGTAACGCCATTTCTTAGCAAAATCGACATTATTAATCAATTAAGTCTTGTAAAATTTTGGTCGCTTGTTCCAATAAAAACAGTAGTTTTAGCAGGAATGCGGATTTTATTTCTGTTAGGCAAATCTATCGCCTCTTTTAGTTTAGACAATTTTTTTGTAGTAGTCACTCCTATACTATGTTCTAATCCGATCAGACTGATAGCATGGTATTTACACTTTCAATAACCCATTTTCATTAAGTTACACTAATGAAAGGCAAGATAGGGGCATATGTTAGGGCTATCCATAAGCAATGTCATTTTTTGGATACTGTACACAATTTTATTTAAGAATTAATACAGTTTTAATCTACAATATAATCTCCCTTATTGACAATCTACAGCCATCTTCTTTGACAAATGTGCTGTTTGTAAAATGAAGCTGATTTTGAACTAAAATTTTCTTCGAGTGCAGTCTTGATAGTTTTTTAGAAAGATGGTGACGTGAGGGTGCAGCCTCAGGAACATATCTATCTGACCTCATCTGGCTGATAAGGTCTTGCATTATCATGCTGTAGAATAATACCTTTTCGTTAATAATTCCTGAAAAAATCCATCATACTGACAGTAACACCTTTTTAGGGTGAAACCCTGGTTTTGAAGAGGGCAAAGGAGGTTGCCCAGGAATTAACCTTTTTTTTTTATGTGAATTGCTGTGTAGAACACACTTTTTTGTCTCCATCAATGATTTCTTGAAGAAAAATATCTCTGTTTTCACCTGAAAGTTGATATGGCAACCACATTCTTTCAGTTAGCACTTGGTTCAGTTGTTTTAAACATCATTGTATTGTAGACCATGAGGTTTTAAACTTTGTGGCTAATTCCTCGATGATTTGTTTCGGATCATCTTCAATTTCAGCCTACAACAGATCCCTAACAAACCCAAAACGTATTCCAGATGTTATATGTTCATGTTCGCCTATTTCAAGGCAGCAGGATAAACAGCAGTATTAACTTTTGTTTCATTGTTATGCTTTTTAAATTCAAAGCATTAAATTTCAAATTTATCAAGGAGCGCATTAAACATCAATATATTTAACTAGAATATAGGTTGTTATATTAAGCTAAATTATTGTTAACAGTTGGCCGTTGTATATCTGGAGAAAAATAGTATTTATTGATATCGATACATTTGTAAATATTTAGGAGCGTTCCACGAAGAAAAAGGCGACTAAATAGAAAAGAAAACGTTTAGTATTGCCCCGGTAGGCGGTCGGTCTACTCGTAAGGTTTTTATTTATTCTGTTGCCGTTTCAAAGTTCTCCGTATCGATTTCCGATAAGATTTTTCGTAGTGTTATCGCGTTTATTAAATAAACTCGAAGTTTTTTCCCGGTACTATCGGCCAGTTCCATTTGTTTATGAAATAATGCACCTCCCGATACGGATTTTTAAGCTTCCAAACAGATCTCGCTTTGTTTATTTTTATCTAAAGCGTTTTTTCTCTCTCCGCATGTAGGCGTTAGCTATATGAATGGGGAAAGTGCTAAACTCAACTCAGGAGCAGCGTACGTCAGCGCCGTTCCTGATCCCTCAGGGACTCCAATGGCAGGACCGCCAGGGGGAGCGGTGGCACCACATCAGCCCCACCACCACCATCACGAGTACATACCTCAAGCACAGGGACCCGCAGTGGTTAGTAGCAATTATTAATTTTGCCATCATCTATTGTGATATCTGTTCTAACTCTATACAAATTTACATGACCATACAGGTTAAGGTAAACATAAATATACATTGCAGAATCTATGATGCTCTGAGTTGTTCAATCAACGTAGATGAAACTAAGATATTTAATTTCTCAAGTGAAAGAAATTATCAAAAATTGATATCAGACTGCCTAGACTAGAGTATGTGGATCATTTCAAGTACCTTAAACCGACGTTATATAATTACTTAAATATCAAAAACTCTTCACATACATTTTTTGAGTTAAGTTCTACCGCATTTTTCTTTGGAGATGTGAAGGATCTAGGAATTACACGGGTCAACAAATTTAAACTCTTTTGAGGTAACATTGCTGAAAATATGAAGTATTTTGTAGTTCTAAATCCGAAAATGACAAGCTAATTACTGTAACACATAATTTTTTTTTTGTTACAGGGTGTCGTCGGTGGTAGGGAAAAATAAACAAACGATATATTTTTACAATCTAATATTTATTTAATATATAAACGTGTTAATCTATGCAAAGACATTACTGAATATATGTGAATTAAAATATATTACATGAGATGTCATAAGATGACAAAACTTTCACTTTTTCTTCTTGTGTTCTGTAGCATCATCTCTTTTTAAAAACTAGCAGTAGATCGCCCAACATAGATGGGTTCCAGCGTCCCTGGTATATTAATATCATACATTCCTGATGTCCTGGTGAAACTTTCAAATTTTCCAAAAAAAATCCAAATGGGAGTGTTAAAAATGCATTTTTAAGGACATACGATACCCAAATATTTCGTATACTTTCTATTTTTTCTATGTTTTTCTAGTTTATCTATGAGGGTTTTTATAGTTTTCATTTTTCTTGTTCCCCAGAAATCCTATCACTATACACACAAAATATTTCCAAGCTGCCAATTCCTTTATTTCATTTATTTTTTCTTCAGTCTAGTTTTAGTCTAGTATAACAAGGGGGGTATAACAAGGGTAGTTATAACAAGGGGGGTATATTTTATGTTTGAAGTACCAGGCTCAAAAGCAGTTCTATGAGGCCAGTCTTTCTTACTGTAATGTTCTTTTGTTGCCCTATTGTCCCATAGATATAAAAAAACATCAATACTTTGTACCAAAGTACTTCTTTCCTTTGTAATCCAAAGTCAGGTACATATAATTTCAATGGCTCTGTGATATAAAGGAGAAGCAGGTACTTGAAAATGGGGCGTGCTAGGCCAATTCTCTGAAAAGGCGTTTTAATAACTACCTAAATGAAACGCAAAAAGTGCATTCTCCGCAATGTTATAAAACTCATGTCGACCTATGCTATCAACAAGTGGAAGACAATAGCATCGAACAGAAGAAAATGGCGTGGAAGTACAGTCACTATTTTGTTATTTAACTAACAGGGACAAGTAATTATCTACATTCTCTTGATACATTATTCAGGTCCTGAGATTTGATTGTTATATACTCATTATGTTCAATGATAAAACTGTCAGGTTGTCTCTGTATGACCAACAACGACTTCTTTGAATCAACACATGCATTATGTAATAACTTCATCTATTTGTGAGAGTTAATGTTCATTTTTACAAGTCAAAGTGGTTGGGGTTTTTGTGAATTTGAAGCCTCCACCTCATAATATCTATACTTTCATTGTAATGTGTGTAGTAGGTTATTGATGGTTGTTTTTATCTTAAGGTTCCAGTGCAGCACGTACCCATTGTTAACGGGGTAGCCGAAGTAGCAGACGGGTCTATGATGGGTCCACAGGAGGCTGCAGGCCCCCCATCCCATTCGGCCCAGTCTCAGTCGCAACAGCCCCCAACTTATCCTTTGCCACAACTCAAACAAATGCTCTCTCAGCAACTGGAGTATTACTTCTCCCGGTAAGATTATTTTTACTATTAACCTTTTACCTTTAACTCCAATCTGGTTTTTTTCTCTTCTTTTTCAGCGAAAACTTAGCCAACGACACTTATTTACTGTCCCAGATGGACAACGACCAATACGTCCCCATATGGACGGTGGCCAACTTCAACCAAGTAAAGAAGTTGACCAAAGATATTAAACTGATTACGGAGGTGCTGCGGGAGTCGCCCAATGTCCAGGTCGACGAGGAGGGCGTGAAGGTGCGACCGAATCACAAGAGGTGCATCGTGATCCTGAGAGAGATACCCGACAATACTCCTTTGGAAGAAGTCAAGGTTAGTTTTGATACTTTTCAGTCTTTAGGGATTTTTTTTGGTGTGTGTGTGTGTGTGTGTTATAAGTGTACTGGGTAACGCTAAACTCGAAGAGATTTATCGCTAAATACCAAATGACTTTTTTAAACTTCTCGACGCACGATTCGCTAACCAAGTTATTCCATCCATCATCGAAATTGAATTTGATTTGAATCATCTCGTCATATTGAACCATCTCTTGACGATGCTAACATGTCGAGGGATTTAAGGAAATGATTTGGTATTTACTGGCAAATCTCTTCAAGTTTAATGTCTTATGAACGTTTATATACTGGTCTATTTGAACTACTGATCATTGTTATACATGATTACAATCAAATTAGATAACATATCTTCTGAGCTTATGAGAAAGATTTGCCTTAATTCAACTAGTACATATGGATTCTGAAGCATACATCCTATCAAATTATAGCAGACTCTGCAGTATTTTAAAACGCGCTGACATTCGATTATTCTCGATATTTTTTTTATTTTAATGATCTTTAAGCCTTGTTTTTTTTCTTATTAATATCTCTAATGTAAATTTCGCGAAAGAAAAATGGTTCGAAACAATCTATGGATAATATGTTGTGCTAGTCATTGTTCTGTGAATTTTCTCGTTTAGATTATTAAATTCCAGTCCACGTAATATGAAACTTGGGATCTATAAAGCACTCATTCAACCAGTGGTTACTTATAGCTGCGAAACGTGGACAAAGAAAACAGCAACAACTCAAACTTTGTCTCGTGGACAAAGAAAACAGCAGAGGTGATTTTGAAAGAAGTGTACTCAGAAGAATTTTTGGTGCTGTGAATAATGATAACGGAAATTTTAGTATCAATTATACAAGGATTTGGATATTCTGGCCTATGTCAAGGTTCAACCACTTACATGGGCAGGACGCAAAGAAAATGCCCATGAAGGGAGAAATACGAAGTAGCGGAAGGAAATGTAGAGCTGAAGAACTACTGCATATCAAAAACTGGCAAGCGGCTGCTTGTTTATAGTTGATGGAGGTCAAGGCCCACCGATGGGCTGTAGCACAACAGGAAGAAGAAAGCTGCTTAGAACCAGTTCAAAATAGATCACTTTCACCTTATGGTGTCAAATCATTGGTGTGGTCTGCCTATATTGTTGTGTTGAATTAAATTGGGACTAAGTTTTTCAAGGTGTCCACACGAAGATGATATTAAACTTCTACTAAATCATCATACAGTTTTTGACAGTGTCTGTTAACCTTGCCAAGAGATTATCAATCAGTGAAATCAATTTCTACTTCATTAACATTTCGTGAATCGTTTTCCTGCTGTGCGAAATGATATCGACAAAGAGAAATGTACATACAGAGGTCTGGAAGGCGGAAACTCAGCATAAAATGTAGATAGCATGAAAAAGACGTTTCGAAAAGAATTAAATAAATAGTCTATGCTGAAGCATTTAAAGGTATCTTTGGTTCTCTCCATTCAAGGTGTTTATTTAAGAAAAATCAACGTAAAAATTTAATAAATGGTGTAATAAAAGCAAGGTCGGAGTTTTTTTGTCGTCGAGATTAGTCATTAGCGTGTTAGAAGGCATTCGACGCAAAGCAGAAGCTAATTATTGGCTATTGTTAATGAATGCCGAAACAGGGACCGATAAACGGTATAATTGAGATTGTCGGTGTTGTCTTCAATCGTGGAGGAAGGTCGGAAAAGAAGGCGAGAAAAAATAATAGACGAGAAGAAAGTGGATTCGAGGTGTGGCTGGCACGTAATAAAATTCTCGATGGTATTTCTAGGATGCTTCATAATTGATTGTCAGTTTATTTACGAGGGTCGTTCAATAAGTGCTTAGAAAATCGAAGAGATGGCGCTCGAAAATGGTTTGTGTTTAGTAAGCATCATTATTCACCAGATAGCTGTCAAAATCTTAGTTATATTCATCACATGGTTTCATTTTTATTGTTGATTGAAGCAAGTAACTTTTGAAACATTAAACACATATTCAAAAGGCTTAACACCGAAAGAGATCAAAGCTGAGTTGGATGAAGTTCATGGCACGTCTGCTCCTGTGTTTGCATCTGTTTATAATTTGACGCGAAATAGCTGAGGCTACAGGCTTATCGCAAGGCCACAGGCTTATCGCAGGCATAATTTTGCATGAAAAATTGGGTGTGAAAAAAATTTCGGCTGAGAGCAAACGCGGTCCCCCGTTTGCTCTCGCAAATGAACGCAATCGTGTTGTCGACTCTGAGTTTGTTTTGGCGCTTTTTCGTCGCAATCCTGATGAGTTTCCGAGTCGATACATAACTATGGACCAAACATGGATACACTACTACACTCCAGAGACAAAGGAACAATCAAAACAGTGGATTTTTGAAGGCTAACTGGTTCCGATCCTCTTTCATCAAGACAATGTGTCTTTCATCAAAATCATGGAATTAAAGATCGAATTATTACAACACCCACCGGATTTGGCCCACAGTGACTTTTTTATATCCGAATGGCTCAGCGGACAACGGTTCACATCAAACGAGGAGGTCATCGCCCAAATAGATGTCTATTGTGAGGACTTTCCGAAATCTTTGAAAACGCCTGTTCTATAGAACTCAAATTTTATTCCAAGTATAGCTTATACCTGGTATATTCTTGCATAGTAGAATCAGACCTAAGATGAATTAAATGTTTTTGAAATCTGAATATTCTTTTTTTCTTGACTGTCCACTGAAATTTCTTGTCCGGAGTTTTGTATGCTTAGGACCGGTTCTACAATGCAAGAATATATCAGGTATAAGCTATACTTGGAATACAATTTGAAACGAGGATGAATTTAACGGGAGGAAAATTTTAGCTCACACTCCCGGAATGATCGAATAAGTTCGTCATTTTGTAGCAAATGACCGCACTGCTTCACTAAAAATGATGGAAGAGGCTTTGAATATCGACAAAGAAACGAATCGACGCATACTTCACAAGGATCAACTACCTACCGTATTCACCAGATTTAGCCCCTTGTGACTTCTCCTTGTTCCCAAAGTTGAAAGAGTGTTTTTTTGAAGACATTCAGACCATCTAAACAGCTTCGACGCGTGCTTTGGAGGCTATTCCACAAAATAAACTGGAGCACGCGTTTGAATCACCATTGAATCGATATAACAAATGTATCGAAGCGAGAGGAGAATACTTTGAATAATAAATTCACATTTTCCCGGATCAGTACTGTTCATCAGTACTTCATCAGTACTGATCAGTACTGTTCAGTAAGTTCAATATTATGTTAAACATGACTGGTGCCAATTCATCCGTCTTTCGCAAATCTTTGGTAACATCGGTATATTGTTGAGTTGTTACAACTGCCTTTAACTAAACTCCAAGAAATTTATCGTTACGCGCCAAATCACTTGTTTCCATTTTCTCGACGCACGTTTCACAAACCGTTCGCATCATCAGGAGATGATTAGATTAAATCTGACTCCTGCTTCATTTTTTGTTAGTACTTCTTCGTGGTTCCTGTTTTTTTATTGGTGACGCAGAGTCTTTGTCGTGTTTTTTTTACTATTAGCAATTAATGGTCCGATTCTGGTGATGCTCCTCTATAGCTTTTCACGTTCAGCACCCTTAAGCATGATCGGCTATTTGTCATAACAGAACCTATTTCGTCTATTACTGTATGTGCATCAGGTGAAACCCATGTTCCCTTAATGATGTATTTGCGTTGGAAATTTGCCTCAAGGGAATATACTGGTATGTTTAAGTGGAACCAAGATTGTTAATGGTATGTTGGTTACTTTGAAGAAATTTATTTGCAGTCATTTGATGTTAAACTAATCCTTAACAATTATACCCTTAGAGTGAGTATTTTTTAATTTTCAGAACCTGTTCTCTGGAGAGAACTGTCCCCGTGTGATTTCCTGCGAATTTGCTCACAATGGCTCCTGGTACGTGACATTCGAATCCGACGATGACGCCCAGAAGGCCTATCGCTTCCTCCGCGAGGAAGTACGCGTGTTCCAGGTAAATTTAAATCTATCTTAGCCAGGCGGAAGCAGAAATAAAGGAAATTTTATGATGTATAGGGCCGTCCAATCATGGCACGTATCAAAGCCAAACCGATGTGCAGGCCGATAGTGCCTGTGGTGCCACCGCCTCCTCCCAAGAATGGTTTCCGCGCTACCCCTCCGCCTCAGGCGGTGTTTGATCCGGCGGCCTTTCCTGCCGGTCAGCAGAGGTTCGTCTACACCAACGGAGCCCCAGGACAGCCCGTGGCCGCGGCACCAGCGGCCTACAATCAGATCGTATATGTAAGTTTGTGGAAATTCCGAAATTGTTGCCGTTCAAACTTACGGAGGTATTTTTCGATGTAGCCTAGCCCGTATCAGCAACAGCAGTTCGCCAACGCTTACGTGGCATGGACGCCCTCAGCAACGGGGTTTTTTGATATTAGCAGTGTGTTTCAAGTCAATGGGCTCGCGCCGCAGCCGTTTAAACACCAGAGTTATCGGTCCACGCAGGCGAGGCCGAGGAACAAGCAACGTAACGCTCAGCAACAGCAACAACAATCAGGATCCAGTGAACAACAGGTAATGTATCAATCTCTCTTCAGTAGATAACATCAAATTGCTGGTTTTCAATTTCTCGACGCGCGTTTTGCTGAACATGTTAAGATCATCAGGAGACAAAGAAGTGATTTGGTGTTTGGTGGTAAATCTTTGAGTTTATTCTTCAGTATTTAAGCCTGACTACTCTCCAAATCCAAATGACACTAGGGTTCTCCTAATTTAATCTGAAAGTTTTTCTTTATTTGGTTTTTGATAGTATACTGTATTTTTAAGGGTCCATCCAGTAGTCAACAAACGCGGGTACCTTCTACCTCGCAACAAGGCCCTACCCACCGGGCCCCTTCCCCCGCTCACACGCACCACAATCACCAGCACTATCCGGGAGGTCATGCCTCCAACGGAAACAACAACGGCAGCGTAAAGACGTCTTCCAAAGTGAGTGGCGGCGAAGGGGCAGTACCAAGGGCGACGGCTGAGCCTCAGGAAGCCGTGGCCGGGCATTACATCCCCACTCCGATACCGCCGATGGCCGGGTTGCCTATCCTCCACCCCGACAGTCGCATGGAAGTGTATGGGTTCGTGGCTCCACCCCCTTTTGGTATTAAGGAGGTTATGGCCCCGCGCCATAGGCGGAAAAAGCGCGACGAAGAGATCGGTAACGGCACCACGAGCACCAACGGCCAAAGTTCCGCCCAGACTCAGACGCAAAGTCAGGTTGTCAAGTCACAGTTTGATTTTGTCGACGAAGCTTTTCCGCCATTACCCGGTAAGTTTCATCGTGAAGATCTTTAGGTTTCAGATGGTATTTGAACGGTGTTTGTATAGGTCTGGATGCCAACGGGCCTCTTTTAGCAAAACACCACCACCATCAGCAACACACGCACCAGGCTCAACAGACACAATCGCACGTCGAAGGCTCCACTCAAACTGTCAATCATGCGGGGGGGACGGGAGAGGCGTCCGCGAGCGCGGCGGCGTGGGGAGAAAACCGACTGGCTGATGTTGTTAAGGGCGTGGCTAAGGCGAAGATAAAGGGCGAGGGACAAGGAAAGGAGACGGGATGTGCCGGTGAGGGCGACGTATCCCCTCGAGCCGTTTCACCCAAACTGCAAATCATTGAGAAGAAAGAAGAGGCAGCGGCGGTTTTGTCTGTTAATAATATGACTGGCACCCCTCCTGAGTCACCCCAAAAGTAGGTTCCTGTATCTTGTTCTACGGTTTTCATTTTAATAAATTTTGTTAGTTTCAGCAGTAATAAACCTGTGAGCGCTACAGTGCCGACTAAATGTACCATGGCTGATAAATCCACCAAGACCGATGATGCTCTATTAAACGGATGCGATCAGGATTTAGGAACATTGTGCCCAACGACCACTAATGCAGCCACCATGACGACAGTGGTGAGTACAAATCTGCTTATGTTCAATGTTCGTCACTCAGTGTTCGTTTGCGTGTTTAGATCGTGCAAACGGATGCCCCTCCAAGACCATCGCCCACGGTGACCTCCAACTCGACTTACTCGCGACAAGACTCAAAAGGGGGGTGTCCCCAGACCGTACAAGCGCCCTCGCCTCCTCTGCCGGTGAGTAAGAGTGAATTTCTCCGTGTAGAAGACAAGTTTGAACGGGCGAGGGTATCGCAGGAGTTGCAGGGTCACCCGCCAAGAATGAGCTACGCGCAAGTAGCTCAGCATTACCGGGACAACCAGGGTAAACCTGCCAAGCAACCGCCTCCGAACGAGAAGGCGCCGACGGACGCGGGAGGACTAGCACCGACACCTTCCAAGGCCACAGCTCCACCTACGGCCTCACAGGCAGGTGTCCGGTCAACGCCTCCACAACAACCAGCTGAACGTGATAGTAGTGTTAGGGAAAATAGAGGTAAGGGTCTAAAATCTTCTGAGTGGACCTGAAATTTGATTCTTTTTTTTCAAGAAAACCATGATAATTTTAAACGTAACGTAACGTAATTTTAAATGTTTAAATTATATAGAGCTCATTCTTCATTCACCGATCTCTAGCAGTATTAATATGCCTCAGTCTGTGGAAGGGAACAGGTTACTTTAGGTTAGTTTACATTGTTTTTTGTGGTATGCCATTTTTGGTCTCATTTTCCAGTGTTAGTACTGATTTTTCAGGACTTTTTTTTGTCTAAGTGCCCCAAACTGATTGTTCAGAACGTTTCCTGTTTGAATAATCAAAACCGCAAAAATTCCAAACTTTTGGTTGAAATTGCCTCAGTTGCTGACGGCACTAAACTGAAAAATTCAGAAAAAACTTTTGGTGTTATTTTGTACTTATATCGCTTTTATCTATATTTATTTCTCACGGGTAATTTTTTTTGTGTCCGAACTTCCGCTAAGGGTCGCTGTCAAACGAACTGTGAGTTTGTGCGCCTCTACTGTCAAAAAACTGTAATCAGTATAGTCATGAAACGTTTAACATCAGCGCAACCCTTGCAAACTTTCGTGTTTTGTGCGCCAAACTTATAGAGCAGTTCGTGAATTTTATGGTGCACATAGTCGTCAAACCGTGCGATGTATTCGCCGAATGATTGACAAATTCCGAACGTATTTCACGCTGCTCAACATCAAAACAAAAACAAGACAAAAGACTGTGTGTTCCAAAGAAAATATCGTTGCTGTTACTGACAGTGTTGATGAAGATTCAAATTTATCAATTAGTCGCGATTCGCACGAAGTTGGGCTTTGCTATTCATTCGGTTACATGAAAATTTGATCTGGAGAATAGGTGGTTTCAACAGGACGGCCCAACGTGTCAAACAATCAACGCAAGTATCGATTTATTGAGAGAACAGTTCGTTGAGAAAATTAGGTCGAGAAACAGACCTGTTAATTGGCCACCAAGGCCATGTGATTTTTTGCCTTTAGGTTATTTTCTTTGGGGTTATGTTAAATCTTTGGTCTAAGCCTATAGACCAGCAACTATTGACTCCTTGGAAGCCTACATAACTCAGACATAAAACACTAGTTGCTTGAAAAAGTGGTCGGAAAATAGATTGACAGAATGCGCTTGTCAGAAGTAGCCGCGGCGGCTTATTTTGATCGTGTTAATATATTTAGATCATATGCTTCTACTTCGTTGATGGTTTTTTTCAATACTGTGTTAGCAGAACTGGTGTCAATTGATTCCCCTGTAGCAAGTTCAACCGTGGTGTGTTGGATTTTTGCTACTGCCTTAGGGTTAAGCATCGTCATTCCGGTTAAGCGGGGTTCTTCCCCGCTTATAATCAAGGTAACAAGGATGAGCAAATCAAAAGTGTAATCATTGTTTTGAAAGTGATATTTGTAAGATTAATTATCTAGAAATAATCAAGCTGCATTCATATACCTTATTGATATATAGATTCGTTTTGTAATTTAATTGTTTCGAGATTGGTTATTTAATGTAATGCTTACTAATTTGGTTTTTCTTCGCAGAAACCGGCCATAAGGCTGCAGGAGCGCGCTCTAACGCCAACAGTCGTCAGGGCGGCCACGATCGGCCACCACGCCGAAAACCGGAGGCCCGCCAATCGCAGTTGCGCGATTTCGTCACGCCCCGCTCGCCCAAGTAGGCCGCCGTCCGCAAGGCCCGCCTTCGCGAGCGCTCTACACACGAGGCGCCACGTCGGCCGCTCGCCTCGCCCACACGAGGGTGAAGCCATTCCCCACAAACACAACGGAACGGTCTTCGCCGCTACTGCCCGCACGGAGGCATTTTCTAGGTGTTAATTTTGTGCGCAGGTCGTTCGAGTGTTTTCGCAAAAAGAGGAAAATATGCCAAAAATCCTACCCGAACGAGGGAGCGTTAACGGACTCCGAAAATTCTTTACTCTCCTCCCCCCCTTTTTGTTTTCTCCTCCCTCTTTCGCTATCTATTTTCTCTGAAAGACTAGAAATCATCTTGCGATTTAAATTTATTAAGTGTTGTTCCTAGAGCCGGCCGAAATTTAACGAAAATAATAGATGTTTTTAAAAAAATATATATAGTTAGGGTGGTGTTGGCGGCAGTGATATCAAGTTTCAGCCCGCGTGGTACAGTCTGTGATTGGTCGAGCTCTTAATTCTAATTTGTAAAGTTATAAAAATGTAATTATGTGTGGACGTCCGCTTGTTTGGATGAGAAATGGGCGGGGTGGCGTCAATTGTCAACCGCCCCCGTTACGATTTATTACAAAGTTTGGGGGTTAATTTGGGTATCTTTATATATGTCTGTTTCTGTTTTTAACTATATTTTATGATACAGATTATAGAATATTAACGGAAGTATTAGTATTATACAGAATAATACGTATGTGACAATATTTTGGTTTTTTTTGACCAAGCCAATTGGGCGTGTTTCGTGTTGCCCCGCCTATTTGTCACTCGGACTGCCCCTTCTACGTGCGCGCGGCTATTTCGAACTTTACGCCATTTTATCTATGTATAGGCTGTTTGAAGATTTATTTTTGACAAATAATATTACCATTTAATTGTATAAGCTGTATAGTTGGGATTAAAAGATAGGTATAATGTATAAACAAACGTTGTTGGGTAAATTCTTTTTTCCATAGCGGAGGTAATGGACGCATTTCGCTGTTGCTCAGACACCATATCTATCGATCGTTCGGCCCCCTCCTCTCATTTTTTCTTTCGTTTTTTTTTGTTACTGTTAGAAACCTTCGGGTGGAAGATGTTTTCTTTTTTTGCGACGTAAAAAAAGGCCTAAGTTTAGTTAATTAATAGGAAAATAAAAAACAAGCCCAAAAGTTTCTACGAAAAAAAAAGACGTTTATTTTCAATCCAGGGCGGGGGGGGTAGTTTATGCTTTCTTTGTATATTTTTGTTTAAGTTGATTTCGGTTTTGATGACATGCCGATTCTTCGTCAGGATTCGGTACGCTCCAGATATACTTTATTTTTAATTTGTTGCTAGTATTGGTTTGTTTTTGTTTTTATTATTTTTGAAATTTTTAATTAATTTATTTCTTTAGGATATATCTGTTTTTTCATACTGTTTTAGGTGCCACGCTTTGGCTCGTTTAGAGAACGGTTAAAAAAAGCATTTGTAATGTCCAGGGTGATGTGGGCGCGAAGAAGAATGAGACTAACGTGACTGATGTTTTATTTTCACCGATTTCGTCACTCTGGACGTTACATAATAAAAAAAGGTCGATTCAGTTAGTTAGTGGTCCAGTCGTTGTCAGTCTTTGGAAAAAAACGATTAAATTAATCTCGTCTGGACAGTACGGTATTATCTTAGGCTGTGTTTGTATATAATATATAAATATGACAGAATTTTCCGTGTCCGAGCAACGGGATCGAATGCGTTAGTTTTGTAATCTAACTAAATAAAAAAAAAGGAAGAAATTTTTCGTACCGGCGGTGGGGATCAGACACGAACACAGAAGAGATAATGTTTACCTTCAAAACTCACAAAAACGAACTCACCACCAGTGCGAAAATACTGAAATATGTATTATATAAAAAAAACTTAATTTAAGACTGTTAGCCAATCATGGATATTTTTAAGAATTGTTACTTTCTTGTCGAACCTTCGATGGGGATTCTCATCCTCGTCTACCTCCCTCCTCCCCCTCATTCAAATAACATATGAGACCAAGAAGTTGTATACTTAAGATGAAAAAAGCATGTTTCTAGATGAATATCCCGAATTGTATTTGTTTTTCTTTTCGTTTAATCAGGGGGCAGGCAAAATGTTCCTGTTTTCAAAATTGTATTCTCAATGTACTGTTGTAGATGTATTTGCTATGTCTCTCCACACTTTCGGGGGCTTTTTCGTAGATCTAAATTAAAACAAAAAAAAAAGCACTAAAATTTCATGTAAAGTCACTTAGTTTGGTCTCTGGCACCCTTTGAAGGATACCTTTTGATCTGGATGTGTTAACATTTTTCTCTGGTGATGTTTAAGAAGAACTGCCTGCATTTGAAAGGTGATGGGGTATTCTGCTAAAATCGCAGGCACACTTTACAATATAAAAGGGTCTGTTAAAAAAATCAAAACATCAGTTTCTATGGTCCAGCGTATGTCCCGGACTTAGACCTGATATTTTTTTCTTTATTTCTTCTGTGAAAAATGAATTTGTCTAAATTAGACTGAATTTTTTAAAAAGATAACTGTATAAATATTGTATAAAGTTAGAAGATAAGAGGTCATTGGGATATCATGTAAGCACGTTTTATATAAAATATAGCTTAATAGTTGAGATGTTGGTTTGCAACAAATATAAGATGGAGTAAGTAGTTACAAAAAAAAAACAGAAAAAAATGGTTTTTACAGGGATAACTTTCATAGTTTATATCGCTTATATTTGAGGTAAAATACGCCCAACTAATAGTCTATATTGAAGTAGAATTTTTTGAAGTTTCATTTCGACCCTGTTTTTGCTATTCAATAAATTATATTCAGAAACCCGATTTTTTTTTATGATTTGCTACTGTTCCGGACGATTTCTTTATTTTCGCCATCCTCCCCTTGCACGCAAACTTTAAAATACTCGCCTATACACCGACAAAACCGGTGTAACCATGTTACATGGTTGTGAACAATCATGACGGAATTGTGCGGTTTTTTTTTTAACATAATTTGTATATAAAATCAAAAAAAACTAAGAAAACCCAATAGACTGGAACAAGATACATTCTAAACGCTCTAGAAACATGCCCCAAAAAAATCAGTGCTTTAATATAGCTTATATGTTTTTATAAGTACTCGGTAGAATGTTATTTTAAGCACACACTGTATGTTTAATATTAGTTGAAATTTTGCCGTTCATAATATTTTTTTCCCTTTTTCTCAATTCGTGTGGACGTTTTCTTTTTTATGATTTTACCCCGACATCTTGGACGTTGTACATTGATTTGACCATTATCATTCAACTGGAAAAATCCATGTACAGCGGTCAGTTATTCTTTTTAGTTCTGTCTCTTAGTTGATTTGGCTGAAGTTGATTGCCAAACATTTTTTTACGTTTTCTACCTGATCAACGTCAGCTCAAAATCTGTCAAAAAAACCTTTAGCAGGGGATCTATCGAATGAAATATATTTTCTTCTGTTTATTATTTAAGCACTTAAAACACTGGATTTTTTTGTATTTCTACATATAAATATATATTATATATTTTTTTTGTTAACTAGAAGTATAATTTTTGTTTTTAAAGGGCATTAGGCATAGATGTGCTTGCTGGATGAAGATCTTTGAAAAAATCTTGCTAGAGAGTATTTTGATAGTATATTTTAACAAAGTCAAGCCAAGTAATAGAATTACATTTTTCAGATATAATATTGAAATATTCTTGATGATTTTTTCCCTATATTAATAAGCAACAATTCAGCATATCTCCTACTTTCCTAGTCTTACAATTTAACCAATTGTGCTGAATCAGTTAAAAAAACTGGGGAAATTTATTAACAATTCGAGGGAATAATTGCAATTTATCCCAGTAGAAATAAGTAATGTGCTTTTCTTGAAATATACAAAAGATCTCATTGCTTCTATTTTTGTTACTTGTATACTACATTTATGTTATTAATAAAATTATTCAATAACACTGTACCTTTGCCTAACGCCCCTGTGAACCCCCTGCTATACATTCAAACTTCTGAGCTGTATTCATAAAGCTTCTAATGTTGCATATTAAAATTGTTATATAAAAAGATATGTTGAGTTTATATTTCCCCCTTTTCTTCATTCAAATAAAACAACTGTGAACTTATAATTATCTTTATTTAATCGGAAGTAAAAAACAAAGTCTACTTGTGGGTAGCAGCTTTACGCATTTGCGTGAGAATGTTTGATAGTTCTTCCCTCTTCCTTTTGGCTCTGATGTGTGTGCCCAGACGTCTTTTAAGGAATTTCAAAGCCCTCTTATCTTTTGAAACCTAAGCAAGAGAATATTATAAATACAGCAACTATATGATAAAAGAGTTTCTGTACCTTAAGCAATTCCATAGCTCTTTTTTCATACGGAGCATGTCCACATACTTCTCTGATCAAGTCACGAACAAATTTCGTGTGCTTAGTTTGGATCCCCTTCAACCTGGCGGGACGTACTTTGTCTGCCTTCGTTTTGCCGGATGGGATCTTGGTGGTTTTGTGGCCTTTTTGCAGTCCTACCGCGATTTCGTATCGTGGCGCCATACTACAATAAATTAAGGTTAATTTTAATTAACTCGTTATATCACCACCAAATCGCCGTTTATTTATAATTACTAATCTATTTTTAACTTATTATAATTTTTACTTCAAGTAAACCCTTACTTTTGCCAATATTATTACAGGAATATAACACGATGTGCTTTTTCACTTATGTCCTGTCAAAGAAAGAAACATGGCGGTTTGATGTTTCCGCATGCAAGAACGTCAAATGTCAACAACAAAGCAATCAATTTAGGTGTATTGTACGGTAGATCAAATAACTTACCCTTATAACCGCACTTTTTATATATTTTTATCAGCTTACAATTTTTAATTAATATTAATCTAAGTTCTCTAATGATAGTGATAAAATCAATGAATCTCATACGATACCAAAAGTAAACATACTTATTCTTTAATTATATAGCTTTTTTTGTAATCGTGCCATAAGTATCAAAGTAATCATGAAGCTCATACTAGAATGTTTTGTGTTGAGTGCTCTAATCTCAAGTACATATTCTTGGAAATATTTTCGTAATGGTCGGATGAGAGGTGGTAATTTGGGCCAGCCAACTGTGAGTGAAGAACCCAGGAATTTCACCAGATGGTTTAAGCAAACTTTAGATCATTTCGATCTGTTAAATCTTGCTACTTGGCAACAGGTGCTATTTTTACATTAATTTAAGGGTGGTTTTTGATGTTGATGAAATATTTTAGAGGTATTATGTAAATGAAGACTTTGTGGATAGCACCAAAAGGAATGTCGCCTTTTTAATGATTGGCGGGGAAGGAGAAGCAACTGATGTCTGGATGACAAACGGGGCGTGGACTGATTATGGAAAGAAGTTTAATGCAATACTGTTTCAACTAGAACACCGTTTCTATGGAGAAAGTCGCCCCACTGAAGACTTGAGTGTTGAAAATCTAAGATACCTTACCAGTCAACAAGCTTTAGCTGATCTAGCTGAATTTATAACTGCTATGAATAAAGAATTTGATTTGTCTTCAGAGGTAGTTAATTTGAAGGTAATGAGATATTTTAAATGTTTTCTGCTCATTTCATAGGTAAAATGGATTGTGTTTGGTGGTTCCTATCCAGGATCTTTAGCAGCATGGGCTAGGTTGAAATATCCCCATTTGATTCATGGGGCTGTCAGCACAAGTGGACCATTATTAGCTATTGTAGATTTTCAGGGTATTAACTCATCTTTGGTGTAGGTGTAAAAAATTAAAAAGTTATTTATTAGATTATTTCCAAGTTGTCAGTGATGACCTCAGAGCAATCAGTGAAGACTGTTATACAGCTGTTAAGACAGGTACAGCACAAATAGATGCTTTAATGCAGAACATGGTAGGACAAAGGACTTTGACCAAGTTGTTTGAGTTATGTGATCCTCTGGAAGAAAGTATTAACAATAAAAATGATATTGCAAATTTGTATGATAATCTAGCAGGAAATTTTGCAGGTACTTGAGGGAATTCAAACTTATTCAAGTATTTTAATCATGTGTTTCTTTCAGGTATTGCTCAATATAATAAAGATAACAGGTTAAGCACAAAGGGCACCAAGTTGGGAAATATTACTTTAGACACAATTTGTGATATAATGACCAATGAATCTATCGAATCAGAGTTATTAAGACTGGCCAGTTTCAATTCACTTTTGTTGAATGCCACCAATGAGACCTGTTTGGATTTTAAATACTCAAATATGTTGGAAGAAATCCGGAATATCAGCTGGGATGGTCCTGCAGCTGAAGGAGGTTGGAGTTTGTTTGAGGGGATTGTTATTTTAAACTAATTTTTATTATTTAGGGAGACAGTGGACTTTCCAAACTTGCAACGAGTTTGGATTTTATCAGACATCAACTAAAAAACCCCAAATTTTTGGGAATAAATTCCCTGTTGAATTTTATTTACAGCAGTGCAGTGATATATATGGTGCAGAAATTAATGAATCTTATGTGAATAGAGCAACCGAATTTACTAATATTAATTATGGAGCTCTTGATATTGAAGTATAAACTGAGAAATTTAAAGACTTTTTAACATTTTTTTCATTGTGTTGTTTTAGGTAACAAATGTTGTGTTTGTACATGGATCTGTTGATCCATGGCATGCTCTAGGCATAATACAGAGTATTAGTCAAGATGCTTCAGCTATCTACATAAAAGGTAAACGTCTCTACTGAATAAAGTTAAGATACTTAGGGAAACACTATATTTTAGGTACTGCCCATTGTGCTAATATGTACCCAGTAGCTGATGATGATTTACCTCAATTGAAAGCAGCCAGAGAGCAAATTCAACAGCACATTGCTAACTGGTTGAATGTATAATTTAAAAGATGTTGTTGTTAAATTGAAAATTAAATTGTTATAATATTCTAACACACTGTATTTATTTAACAACCCAACTTGATTTTTCTCTTTAAAATAATCTCTTTGCACTAGAATATACAATACAATAAATGATGCCATAGGATAACAATTTATTTGAAAATATCAATTAAAAAAATAATAATGATAATTAAAACACTTGGTATTTGTTTCACAATATATTAAGATATTAGTTGATACATTTCTGAGAATGGTCGCTAGGCCGAAACCGCAACGCTGCGAACTACCGGTAGTAATTTTTATAAAAATCAATTTGATTCTTTGATACCCAGTTTATTTAACGTTTATTATGTTATATAAAAATTATTATGTTCATCCCATTAGTGTGAATGACACTGTAACCTTAGGAAGTCTTTTACAGCACTGTCTCGCAGGATCTAGAATATGACCTGGCTGTCATATTACCGTTTATAACTTACAGATTTCCTACTCCCTTTGTAAGACATGCACCTCTAAGCCATAATATCACCACCAACGTGCTTAATGTATTTAACACATGGGCTGAAAAGTCCCGGGCCTAACAAAGAAAACACAGTTTTTTTGGTTCAAAATTAGCTTTATTCATCAACGTAATCTCCATCAAGAGCAACGCAATCATTTCAGCGCCGCTCTAACATTTCAATACCACTTTTGTAGAATGATTTATCTTTTGCCTCAAAATAGGCCTAAGTTTCAGCGATAACCTCCTCATTCGTGCGAAATTTCTTACCGGCGAGCATTTTTTTCAGGTTTGCGAACAGCCAGTAGTCGCTGGGAGCCAAATCTGGCGAATACGGTGGATGGGGAGCAATTTGAAGTTCAATTCATGTAGTTTTGCCATTGTTTTGATTGACTTGTGACACGGTGCATTTTCTTGATGAAACAAAAATTTTTTCTTTGCCATATGCGGTCGTTTCTTTGCAATTTCGGCGTTCAAACGCTCCAATAACGCTATATAATATTCACTGTTAATGGTATTTCCTTTCTCAAGATAGTCGATGAATATTACACCATGCACATCCCAAAATACCGAGGCCATAACCTTTCCAGCCGATTGTTGTGCTTTCGGGCGCTTTGGACGAGGTTCACCAGTTGCTGTCCACTCAGATGACGATCGTTTTGATTCCGGAGTGAAGTGATGGATCCATGTTTCATCCATTGTCACATATCAACGCAAAAATTCCGGTTTGTTACGTTTAAACATGGCCAAACACTGCTCAGAATCATCAACACGTTCTCGTTTTTGGTCAACAGTGAGCAAACGCGGCACCCACTTTGAACAGAGCTTTCTCATAGTCAAATGCTTATACAATATAAAGCCAACACGTTCTTTTGATACCTTTACGATGTCAGCTAACTCACGCAACTTCACTTTTCGATTATTCAAAACGATTTTGTGGATTTTGTTTATGTTTTCTGGTGTTACCGCCTCATTTGGACGTCCACTGCGTTCTGCATCATCGGTGTCTCTACGACCACGTTTGAAGTCAGCAAATCAACGTTTTATTGTTGTTTCTGATGGAGCGGAGTCCCCATAACACTTTTCAAGCCATTGCTTCGCTTGAACGGTATTTTTTCCCATCAAGAAGCAGTGTAAAATTAAAACACGAAATTGTTTTTGATCCATTGTTTTGAAAATAACAAAAGTAGCGTCACTCTTAGCACAATAACTCACAAACTAATGAATAGAATATCATGAAATTTTAACAGCTGTCTTTTGAAGGTTAGTATTAACTGAAAAAAGGGTGACTGCAATAAAACTAGCGCCATCTATGTGTTAGGCCCGGGACTTTTCAGCCCATGTGTTAGTATACCCTCTATTAAGTCTAGTATTCTTTCTGCGCCATAATGTTAAAAAGTTGACTGGCTAAAGAACTTCAAATTTGCTCCCGCCGGAAAAAATAAGATTTGTCTGTATAATTTTGTGCGAACTCTATTCTTTTTCGTCTAATTAAGGTAGAGCTTCTTTACAGGTCGCGTACCTCGAACACCTCTGTCATGGAGAACATTTCTTATTGTCTGAGATGTGATCCTCTTTCCCGAGTATGTTTCAAAGTCATTAGCAAGTAGGCGTCTTTGACAATATTACGTCGCTCCCTGACATTGAGGACTCGAGGACGACCTGATCGGATTTGTTTTCAATTGTTCCCGACATTTCTTTTTTTTTACAATATATCGTATCGTGTATAGACAAATAACAAATTAAGTTGGCTTCGAATCTTTCTCTCCGGCACGGTATAATGCCACTATCATTTCACTCCAACAACAATCTCTTCGCTTTGAAGTCATTTCCAACGCACAAATTAAGATCACTTGCTCAGAAACTCAGAAGGGTTGTGTGTGTGCCTGGATTTATATTGAAGCAGTCTCTATGCTAAGTGTGCAAAGACTTTCTTTGCAGTCGAAAATAACATTATTTGGCATAGTACAGGGTAGCGCAAAATAAGATACCTATTTTTGAAAAATCATAATTTTTTTAGTTCTTTGCAGTTTTTATTTTTTTATTTTACAGATAAAAGTCAGATAATTCAAGTATGGAGAGGTACACAATTGCTCAGTGAACCAGAATAGTCATCCGAACTGCATCATATCGAAAAATGGTGATGTGAGATATCCACCTGGCTCACCGGATCTGACCGTCCCAGCCTTTTCCCTGAAATGTTGAGAAGTCTTTGAAAACGTTTTCAGAAGAGCACATGTTTGCGAGCAGGAGAACGGTTGTCATTTGGCCGATGTGATTATTCATGTGTAATAAAAAAATATCCTCAATAAAACTTTCATTTGTTGTGTACATGGTTTAATTGTTTTCTTTCAACTCTAAAGAGCAAACAAGCTACGAACTATATCTTGTGCCAACCTGTATTTGTGCGATTGGTATTTATTGAAACAACTACAAATTTTTGTTAGTTTCATCATGATTAATGTTTTTTTTGGCCGCTGTAAAGTTTTTTATTTAAAATGAATTGCCACCAAGTATCGGCTATCTTGGTCAAATACAGGGGGTATAAGTAAATTATATAGAAAAAATATTACCATTTTTTTATTTGAAATAAAATAACAAATATATTAATAATAAAATGAATAAATATATACAACGGGTATTATGCGCAATAGTCTCCTAAAAAAGGAAAAACAGTGCATTATTTTTACCATAACGATTATTATCAATAATCAGAAAACAATTGAGAACTTTAGTCTTAAAAAAAATCCTTTATATTAAATACATATTTAAGCCTATATAAGTCTCACTAATGATAAACCACAGATAACTTCGAGTCGATGGATATACTTTACTCTTTTTTACGTCATGCTGCCGTATTTGTGACCGGGAGGCCAGTTGGGAGCATCGGACGTGGAGGGATCTCTCGTGAAGGCGTTCACTATAGAGTCTCGGAGTCTGTCTTTGAATGTTTTGTATTCCATGTCGGCGTATTGCTGGCCGAAATCAAAGTCTGCCACTTCTACGATAATTCTGAAAGAGAAAAATGCTGAAGGTTCTGTTTATTCGATTTTTTCGTCGACTGATAATACCTGGATCGGTTTTGTAAGTAGTATGCGACACCGAAGACTATAGTGACGACAGCTACCAAACTGAAAGACACCGGGACTACAATCACCGATAATTGAGCTTGAGGTTTCACTAAATGAGATAAAATATTAATTTTATTATGATATGTATTTTTATAAGATAACCAAAAAGTTCGTGAGGTTTTAATTCACTTGGACGGAAACTATTCTTGTTTAATGATACAGAAGATATGCTTGAATTATTTGAAAGAAGAGTACTGAGAAGAATTTTTGGTGCTGTCAATGACAACGGACTTTGGAAGATCAGGTATAATACCGAGCTCAAGGAATTGAACAAGGATCTGGATATTATACACTATGTGTGGATTCAGCGACTCAGATGGGGAAGGCCAGAAAACCGAATACCAAAGAAAATCATGTATGGGAGAATAGGAGGTAACAGAAGAAAGGGTGGACGCTATGTAATATTCGCTATTGATGGTTTTACCTTTCTCGAGATAATCGATGGACCCATGCGCATTCCAAAATACGGAGGCCATAACCTTGCCGGCCGATGGTTGTGTTTTTTTGATGGCCGATTTGACTTCGGAGTGTAGTAATGGATCCATATTTGACCCATCACGTACCGCATGATAAAATCGCAAAAAAAAGTAGTGTCACTTACAACGCACACCTCAGAAACTAGTGAAATATTGACACATGACGTTTGAAGGTTGGCACAATCGACTACTGGTAAGAATTTTTCGTAAGCGACGCCATCTATATGTCAAACCGGGGATTATTGACCGATGTATTAGTATATTTCATGATATCCTGCTGAACTGCTTGTTACTGGTCCTTGACTGTCTTTATCGCCAGCAGTTCCCTGTCAATTACTTATGATGTGCAAAAGCATGGCAAGCATGGCAAAAGCAAGAAAGACACCTAGACAATTTATTTTTGTTTTAAATACCTCACGAACTTTTTTTTGGTTACTGGTAATCTAAATCTCACCTTTGTATACTGTTACAGTAACAGAGGAAACTTTTTTGCTGACCTCGTTCTTGATTATAATCACGACTGTGTGTTTTTCATGTCCCACCAAGAATCTTTTTATGGGAAAATCGCACACATTTAACCTTTCGTATTTTAAACACGTCTCATTGCCTGTCACATTGTAAATACCTAACCACCATTATAAAATCAGTTTGTTTATCAGTATTTACGAAGAAATTGACTAGAAAATACCTGGTTTAAAGATCAGACAGTATTCCATTTGTCCGGAGCCGCTGCATTTTACATTTAAGTTCAGTAATTCGTCATATCTGAGCCAATTCGTTCCAGATATATTTATTCCAGAAATGGGGGCTTTAAAATAAAATTTTTATTAGTAAAGATTGTCTAAAAAATATTGGCAATAATCATAATCACGGCCATTTCCGTGAAGAATCCCATACTTTTAACATTATCAAGTGTGGCGCTTAATAATTTTTAATGTTTTCTTTTAAAAAACACGTTTAATTTGGGTGCAATCGATAGCTGCACATTTTTCCCATCTCTCTGGCAATTTGTCAATGCCCTCCCAGGAAAACCGTACATCTTTTGAGGTGGTCCAATCAGCAAGTCATTTTTCGACCTTTCCGTAATTGTTCAAGTGTTTCACGCGAAGTGCGTGACTCATCAATGAAAACAAGTGAAAGTCGGAGGGGGCCAAGTCTGGTTAGTACGGCGGGTGTGGCAAAAGTTCCCAGCCAAGTGCAAGATGTCCCTGACCACTTTCGTGTGTGATGAGGCGTTGTCGTGTTGCAAAATCATGTTTCCGTGCCTCGTAGCTCATTTTGGTCGCTTTTTGATCAATGCATACTTCAAATTGATCGTTTGTTGACGGTAGCGAACGGTATTATCTGTTTCACCTGGTATCAGAAGCTCATGGTACATGGCACCCTTTTGATCCCACCAAATGCATTGTCTTCTTTCCAAAGCGATTCGGTTTGCGGTCGATGTTAATGGTTGTCCTGGATTAACCCATGATTTTTTGCGTGTTGGGTACTGGATATACATCCATTTTTTGTCTCCAGTCACAATCCAATACAAAAGTCTTTCCTTCATGCTGAGAAAGCAAAATTTCGCACACTGTTTTTGAGTTTTCCATCTGTCCGTCGTTCAGTTGATGTAGTAGCCATTTTTCTTGCCTTCTGGATCTTGCCCATAGCATGCAGACGATCACAAATGGTTCGGCGACCAACACCTCTCTGCCATTCAGTTGTTGAGTTTGCATATCATCTTCCAACAATGCTTGCAATTGTTTATATTGAGTTTTTATCAAGAAAATGAAGTGCCAATGTCAACAACAACCAATGAGACTGCAATCTGGCACCCTGAATCACTTCTTTTGGGTCCATATTACAGAAAGTGTTTTTAAGAACAACCCCTCCATTGATCCAAGAGGAAATGTGCCAATACAAATGCAATTTTGAAAGGTTTTAGAGCAAATGTGTTTGTTTACTTCATCAAGTATCTCATTACCTTTTGATTCTGTATTTTTCAGAATTTCAATAAATTGAAAACACACGTCGAACAAATCCCGTTGACAAATCTATCAGAAATATTAGTAATATTTTTCAGTGACAAATGATACAACCTTTAAATAATGCAACATAAAAAAAAGAAAGTTCCTAAGTTTAAATAAATCACTAGTCACAAGGGTTATAGGATTAAATGAAGGCTCTGTACAAATTACCTTTTGTTGTTACTGTTCTAGCAAAATAACCATAACGTTTTTTGTCACTGGTAGCTACATTTGTGCCATTACAAACCATTGGAAACACTCCATTATAAGGCACCAGTGTACCATTTTGCCATACTTTAATTCTGCCAGTGTTATTTTCTGTAGTTGGAGGTTTAGGACTAGTATGAATTTCTCTTTTTACCTTTCCACCTAATGTTGAATTGATAAGAGTTGTCTAAAAAACACTATTGGCAGTTCCCAGGCTCAAAAATCAAACATTACTTACATTACTCTTGGGTTTTGCAGTTGGTTTAACTGTAGTTGTTGTAACATTTGGAGTGGTTGTTGAAGGAGCTTGGGTAGTAGTAGGAGGTAAAGGTGTAAAGTCAGCCATTACTAAGGCCTCAATATAATGAACTTCATCTGGCTTGGTAAAATTATGATAATATCTAAAATCAGTTGTAATTCCATAATAGACACAGTCAACAAACCAATAGGACAACACCATAGGTGCTTTAGAAATGAATGTTTTATCTGCTTCTTTAATTGTAACTGTACTGTTAAGTAGCTCAGATATGGAAATAAATGCATCTCTTTCCTCTTTTGACTGTGACAAAGCTAATTTTCCATTCAAATGATCTATAATTGATAGAATTAAGTAAAACACATGCATTAATCTATATATTTTGATAAGTAACCTGTCACACTCAAAAAATCTCCTATTGAACCAACTGTAGTACATAATAAACCCAGCAATGTCAGTTCACAAACATCCACTCTTACTACATATATACCAGCAACGTTGTTATGGTCGTCATATGTTATATTCCATGTATCAATTGACCCCGTATCTACCTAATGATGGGAAAACAAACTTGTTATTACTTGAATAAGAGCTACGATCAGCACATACCAAACGTGTGTTGTGTGGAATAAAATCATTTAACCAATTATAACGAAATTTTCCGGAAGCTAAATTTCCATAATCGTCCAAAACTCGAGTAGTACAATGAACTGTAGCACCCAGTACAATGGGACTATCACAAGACAGATTTAATCGATATCCCACGACTGGAAATTATTGTCGTCAAAATTATATACTGTTTAGAGTAACATAATTTCGACCTTACCATAATTACAAAATCCCACAAAAATTAACAATATATTACTATTCAAATACATATTTACTGTAGGGAGGAACTACAACAAAAACATTAATAATAGACCTGTCAAAACTTTGACTGTGACGTTTAAAAAATTAGGTTAGGAAATTAGTTAATTATTTTGCCGAATCATAAAAGTTACAAAATTGTTGTTAAGGATTTTCAAAATTAAAAAGTTCATTATCTTTATGTTATAAATGAAATAAAGTGGAAATCATGGAATATATTACACTGTTAAATAAACATATTTCTCTTTTTTTCAGATAGTAAACATTGGAGATTTGTAATTCAGGCTTTTATAAATAAAAAGTTCTATGACCGTTCAACAAAGCGAGATTTTTAAATTAACAGGTTTATTAATTTTGTGCTGGGTAAATATATTCCATTTCTATAAATAGTTTCCCCATGTAAAAATAAAGTAAATAATATTGTATAGTCTATATAAAATACATCCACACTTACTTGATGCAAATCCGTAATTATAAAAAAAAATGTTTAATTGTACTTTGATTTTAAAAATGTATTGTATAGACTTGCGAATTATAATAATACAGCCACCGCTAAAATTAAGACCACCCTATTAAAATCGATTACTTTTAGTTCAGTTAAACAAGGTCCTAAAATGTCTGCACCCACTTTGGCCAAAGAAATTGAAAAGTACCTCCACATGACGGTAGCCAACTATTCAAAATGTTCAAACTATTCAAAATGTTCTAAAACGGTACATTTGCTAAGGGGTACAGAAATAGAGAGGTTTCGTTTTGGAAAAATGTAATTTTCACAGACGAAAGAAAATTTAATCCTTTCGGGTCAGATGGGCCACGATGGGTTTGGAGATAATACAACGAATCTCTAAAAGCGAAAAATTTGCACGCGCGAGCTACTGGTAAACACGCTAGTGGCTCGGTATGGGGATGTGTGAGTGTTGGGGGTCCTGAGAGTTTAAATTTTATTGACGGAATAATGATTCAACACATATTTAGACATTCTAAAACAAAACCTTAAACAAAGTATCCAAAAACTAGGTACTGAAAAAACTTTTGTGTTTTACCAGGATGATGATCCGAAACATAAAGCTCTAAGGTCATGGAGACCCCTCCACAAAGTCCTGATATCAATGTCATTGAAAATGTATTGTAGCGATTTTCCTACAAATCGCCACCAAGGTGCAAATAAAAAATGTCTGTTAAAGAAAAAATAACTATTTATTTACAGTTGAAAATTATCTTCATTCCCACCGCTGGTTCACTATCACAGTTCAAATAATCAAATAAACAAATTAAAATTACTCTCGTCCTCTTGACATTTACCCCGATACTGACACTGACCATTGTTTATCCGTTATACCGGGTTGCTTCAGTATGAAGTAAGAAAACACGAGATCAGGAACAAAGAACAACTCAAGATTGTCATTAAAACTATTGCGTTCAATGCCGGATCATTTAAATGATGTTATAGAAAATAAAGGCTTACCTACCAAGTACTAAATGTAGTTTTGATTATTTTTACTTTTTGAAATTCATTAAAATTTTGTATGTGTAAGAGTTTCATTTTTGCGCTACATTTTATAAATGTCAAATAATTCTTTGTATTATAACTGAAGCCTAGGAAATTAAGTTTTATTTATTTTTATTATTGCTAATTATATAAATAATTGTGTGCAAAATGCTTATTTTTTAAATGTATTAGAAATATACTTCTGTTTACAAATTATTTAAAAATAAGCAGGTGTACAAGTTTCACTTTTACTGTACTTATATATAGGAGCAATATACCAAATTTCTTTCTTCAAATCAGCATCAATTCACAAGTGCTCCATATTTTTGACTGTAGTTGTACAGTAGAATACTTAAGTTTTTATTTTACTTACTATTATGGATGTTTTTCAATGAAATACTTTGGTTTTTAACATCAAATTTATTTTATTCTAAAATAGTACAAAATATACAATTCCGGCAATTTCCAAGTATAAGGAAAATGTTTTTAAAAATTCTTTAAATTGTTAGTAAAAATGAACAGACTTTTACAATATATCCTACATTAGGCGAATATCAAATCAATCAATATTAGAGTAAAATAATTTACAATATAAAACTATTCAGATAAAAAAATGCGAGACCTCATAACCTTAATAATACTAAATACAATCTACTAAAATTGGGCATCAGTGGTAAACACACTGTTGTCATCTGCAGCAGCTGTAACCCCAACTTTTTGGTATTCTCCTACCTTTTTTTCAAAGAAATTTGTCTTGCCTTCAGTGGATATTATGCTCATGAAATCGAAGGGATTTGTTACATTATATATTTTCTCATAGCCCAGTTCCAATAACAGCCTGTCAGCTACAAATTCAATATACTGACACATCAAATTACAATTCATACCAATCAGACTAACTGGCAAAGCATCAGATAAGAATTCCTGTTCAATCATCACTGCATCTTTAATGATATCTACTACTCTTTCCTTAGAAGGTTTCTGAAGTACATAGGAGTACAAAAGACAGGCAAAATCACAGTGGAGACCTTCATCTCTGGAGATGAGCTCATTGGAGAAGGTAAGACCAGGCATCAAGCCTCTCTTCTTTAACCAGAAGATAGAAGCAAAACTGCCAGAGAAAAAGATCCCCTCAACAGCAGCAAAGGCAACAATTCTCTCGCCAAAAGTTGACGTTTTTGAACTGATCCACTTCAAAGCCCAATTAGCTTTCTTTCGAACACAGGGAAGCGTTTCAATCGCATTAAATAGAAATTCTTTTTCTTGGGGATCACTGATGTATGTCTCAATGAGGATACTGTACATTTCAGAGTGCACATTTTCAATGGCTATCTGAAAACCATAAAAGCAACGAGCCTCAGTTATCTGAACTTCCTGGCTAAACCTCTCAACTAGATTCTCATTAACAATACCATCAGAGGCGGCAAAAAAGGCCAGGACGTGGGAGATGAAGTGTCTTTCATTATCAGTGAGGTTTCTCCAATGATCCAGGTCTTTGCATAGGTCAACTTCTTCTGTGGTCCAGAATGAAGCTTCTGCTTTCTTATATTTATCCCAGACGTCAGGATATTGGATGGGGAAGACGACGAAACGTTTTGGATTGGATCTGAGCAGGGGTTCTAGCTCAGGATCGAATTCTTTATAATTCTCACCTTCCTGAATTGGGGTTGGGCAGTCTTGTCTCTTGTCATTTTGGATGATATTCGACTTGGATGGAGATAAAATGAGGCGATTTACCTTGGAGCAGAGACGATTCTCGTCTACGTTTTCATTTTCCTTACTGTAGAAAGGCATTGTGCTGGAAATAAAATAGAAACAATCATATTACAATGCATTTGATATATAAATTTATTTATATCTACAATATAACACTAGCAATCTTATGCATTGATATTATAAAGTTTCATATGATACGCAAAAAATTGTAATGTGCAACTTGTGCAATTAACATGCAAGAACTTTTAGAAAAATAACCAATAAAACTCACCTGTATATACTGTATCAACTCTTGTGAATGTTAACACAAGAAAATAGAATTTATGGAAATACTTTAGAAATATATCTATTTGTAACACAGAATATTACCTAACATTACTTTCGATTCTACATGGAAAATACCGCTAAGCTATCGGCAACAAGCCTTTAAAGTACCGGGAATTTACTGTTTGTTTTCCGAACTATACTAATCTACAAGTATAAGTATCTTATTTCCTCGTGAACAGTATTATTGGTATCTCACTCTTTCATTATTCTCAGGATCACTTAGATAAATAAAAGATTTGACAAAATATTGGCGGGAAACCATTTTTCAAGGTTAATTCCATATGAGTCATTAAAAACAATCACACTTCAACAATATTTATTGTATGTTCATATATTATTCAATAGCAAAAAGTGCAATGACAAACAAATATTTGATTTTTGTTGAAAGATTGTTGTGAACAAAAAATAATAAAAACCGTTGATTTTAGGATTTTATGATTTAGGCAAAGTAAAATGAACTCAAATATTGAAGCGTTTTTTATTGATACATCGAGCATTTTTTAGTGGTGCAGACATCTATTAATTAACGTACTGAATTTTAAATAATGGCTTTTTGGTTTTCTTGATATGGTTTTTGTATTTCTCTCGAAACTCTTTATATGATATTTCTAAACCTAAAATGATAAGAGACAATATGATGCCAATTGCCAGTAAAAAATACGGCAAAAATAAGTCGTTGATTCCTACTGTGATAACACGACTACTTGAAAGACATTCTGGTTTCCTTGCAATCCATGTCAGGAGTAACTTTTTCAATATACCGCTTATCCAGGCTTTTCTTAAACTGAAACGAATGTTATTAGGCAACCAGTTTTACGCAACTGTTGCATAGGGTGTTGCATAAGGCTTTTGTTAAATTATTAGATTATTGATATTAAGTATTATTTATTTATATTTATATATGTACCTGACTTGGAATAATTTTTTATATTGGCTCTTTTTTTGCATTGTCAGGGACGAATCGCTTTTTATCAGGGGTATTTCGGCTATGTCGCATATTGAATTTTGTTGGAAGGTTTTGGCTATCAGTGTATAAGCTGTTATCGATTCAGTATGATAAGCATAGCCACCTTCATGTACTCGTCTGATTCCTTCTTCCACGGATAAATAGTTGGGCTGGTTGTGCTCGAATATTTTCGTATTATTCAGTAATCGCAAATAATAATCTGTTGCACCTAAAACAGAGACCTATTGGATTCCCACTTAATAAACACGTTCATATTCATTCGATTTGCCCATTGCTACAACCTTATTGTTCTTATCTGCTTTTACATACAAACAATCCTTCTCTCACAGAAGTTTGACGATCCTGGAAATATTTTACATTTTTTTACTTTTATTAGAAATACTTTTTGCAATTTTGCCTTTGTATGATTCTGTGATAAAACGACTCAATAATTGGGTTTTGGATGCATATGAAAGCATTCAAATAATAAAATGTAAAAAAAGAACCATGAATCGGGATGAAGGATCTATTCCATACAGTTACCTCTTTGAAATGTTAATGTAAGGCTTGGTTAATTAATGGCTTGGTACATGATTTTTAGGCGCTTCATTAGATACAGTAGAGAACTAGTTTGAAGTTAGTCCTGATGCTGTTAAAATGGTTAGCGAAAAGCGCATTTGGAAATTCAAAACAAATGATTTGGTGTTCACCATAATTCCTAAACGTCTGGTGGTATATTCAAGAAAAACAAGAAAAGAATCTGTCATGTAAGAGTAGAGTCCCGTATTTTTATATGGGAAGTATGGACTATTCTAATAAATAAGATTAAAACTGAATATACAGACTTCAAGGCGGGAGAACAAGGTAGCTTTAAAGCTGGTAGACTCATGAAACACATCTGATCGGTCTGCAAAAAGCATATGATAGTACACTCCTTAAGAAACATTGGTCAACACTAAGACCGACAAATATTGTAAAATGGTTTATTAAAGCAGTGTAAATATTATATAATAATAACACAACCAAAAATTAATGTTAGACGGAAGGTTTCTGAGGGGTTTACAGTTACAAAGGGATTGAAATAGGGTGTTGGCTTTTTGCCAACGCCAACACTGTAAAATACCGCAGGTTATATATGTTACTCTTTGCAGATGGCTAGATTGTAATAGCACAAGATTACGAAGATTTAAGTGGCATGACCAGAAAACTAGTGGAAGGATGTACTAAATAGGGAACATTAAAACAGAATATATGTGTATTGGAGGATTATTATACGATAAAGCTTTGAAAGATGGGAGTGAACTTAAACAATGCCAATAATACAAATACATAGGAGTGAGAATGCCACAAGAAAATTTTTAAAGTTACAAATGGGTTTGAAAGCCATTTGTACTAATGCATGTGTAGTAAATAATACTCATGTGCATTTTTAATTTTTAATATAGGAAACCAGCAATTAACATGAATGACGTGAGCTGAAACGAAAGTGAAAAGTGCCTTCAGTGACGATCGAAAAGGGACGAAACGGAGAGTAGAGAAAAGCAGAACCCCGTGACCACCAGAGAAATGAATTTTTATCTATTCTGAAAAATTGAGATCCTATTTATATAAATATCTGTTAATAAACGTTTTAGAAGTGACGAGTGTTTCGAATGACCTCTATATTACAAAATATGACCTATGTAGCACTCACTACGAAACGTAGCTTTAAATCTTCCCTGGTAGCTGAAAAAACGCATCTTAAATGCAAACTAATATTAGATTAAGTGTGAGACGCACTAGTACGTCGATACTCACTCCGATTCAATATGCTTGCTATCGTGTAAGCCTGTAATTCGATGCCCACTTCCAGTTTGCTTTCGTATAGTTCACGAATTGTTTTGAGGACCTCTGGTTCTATGCTGATCAAAGACGAGACCAAACTGGACGTGTAGTAGTTGTACAACAGAAGGGACATAATCAATAGGTGCAGAAAGATGATACGACCGGTCAAGTGGCTGGGGACATTATCTAGCCCTTAAAAATCAATTGTAAAATCAAATATTATATATTTTAACAATATTACAGAGCCTTGATTTAATAATGTAGCCCACGTGACTAGTGATTAATTTAAAGTTAGTAATTTTATTTTTTTTATATTCAATTATTTAAAAGTGCTATCATTTGTGCAAACAATATTATTAGCAGTTTCCCTAGATTTATTACTTTCTATGCATCCTGAGCAACAAAAACATATTTTTAAAACACTTCTTAAACACATTAGATTATTTAAAAGAAATAATTTTCGTTGTTTGAAATGTTTCGTTGTTTCCATGAAAATTTTTTTCATCTTTTTCCCTTCTATGGCATTGGCTCGGATGGAGTTATTTTAATTTGTTTTTACTTTAGGTTTAAAATAATGCAATATTGGTGTGCCAACATACTAACAAAGTGTTGTTTATTTTCGTTATTAGTGCTGAACTGTGATTATAATTTATATATATATATATATATATATATATATATATATATATATATATATATATATATATATATATATATATATATATATATATATATATATATATATATATATATAATATATATAATAATGTCGATTTTGCTAAGAGATGGCCTTACTAATACATTTGTAGGTATATACAAATGACGTCTTCTAATCATTACCATGGACGCCCAATCCACCATTTCTGAATGTCTATATGCATTAGGATAGATCCAGAAGGAAGAGTTTCCATAAGAATTGAAGGAAATATACATTAAGTATATAAGCGATATTTTAAAGTTGTATTTGAAACAAATAAATAACCATTAAAAAAAAGAATAATAAAACTTATATTTGAATTTGTTGACATTTCTATGGTGTGTCAAACATTTTGAAACTGCTTGTATTACGTTATATGAAAATGATCGATTTCTAACAATTTCATGAATCCGCGATTCTTTTTCTGGCCCCTTTGACCTATTATAACGTCAGCTAAAATAGCGGAAGTGTTTGTAAACATGGACGGGATTTCATTCTGAACAGCAATCTAGCGTTTTAAGTTATATGGCTTACTATTCTACTTGGTGTGTATTATTGGTTGCCTGTGCATTCATATTTTGTATTATACCTATGGAAATTGCAAATTTTGATCAATTACAAAAAGATTATAAGTCAAGGTCCTTCACAGTGATCAGTTATTTATTACTTCAACTGTATTTCCCCAGTAATTAAATCATTGTGGGTGAAACAAATAAATAACCATTAAAAATAGAATAATAAAACTTATATTTGAATTTGTTGACATTTCTATGGTGTTGCAAACATTTTGAAACTGCCTGTATTGCGATATATGAAAATGGCCGATTTCTTAATAATTCCATGAATCTAGATTAATCTAGCGTTTTAAGTTATATGGCTTAGTATTCTACTTGACGTGTATTATTGGTTGCCTGTACATTAATATTTTGTATTATACTTATTGAAATTATATATTTTGATCAATTACAAAAGGATTAGAAGTCAAGGTTCTTCAAAATGGTCAGTTATTAATCGCTTTAACTGTATTTCCCCAGTAATTAAATCATTGGGGGTGGAGGTAGGTCACAGTAATTAAATCATCATTATTAATTTGTTTTGCTTCTTTGAGTTGAATCTTATTTTACCCACCTTGTTGACAAAATGCAGCTATAACCATAAAAAAGGGCCATAACCAAGAGGTACGTTGCTCTTTTCGGTTACTCTCTTCTATGAAATATGTTATTTTGATGCACGTACAAACAACCACGGCAATAAACAATGTGGCAAGCCATGTACCTCTGCTAAAGGGTTTCAAAACTTCGCCAAAGTTTGCTTTTACCAGTCCAGGGTTTTTAAAGAAAAAGTACGATCTGCAAATATCGAAAACATTAACCTGCTTTTGATTTTAATCGGTAGAAATATACCTAAACTTGTAATAAGGCATGATGAAGTCGTAAATGTGTGCTCTGTCAGAATTGACTAGTCTCAACATACATCCTGCACTGCTGATGTCTATTGTATCCTCCACGAGCATTTTACCAATGCCCCCTCCCTCCCCACTTGAAGTGTTACCGAACCAGGAAGGAGGGAGTGAGGTATTGTAGCTAAGAGAAAATATATCTAATGATTATTTTTTGACTACTGTACAGATAGGCCCCCACCATATCGTTTCTCAACCTGGGGTCGTGTTCAGGAATATGGGGGGTCACAAAAGACTCGTACACGAAGCATCCTTTTATTAAAGAATTTTTAATTTAAAAACAAGTGTTACAAAATTAAATACTGCCAGGTAATAACAACATAATAAAATAAACTTAAGTAAAGTAATAGTCAGAGTTATTTGAAATATTAATTTAATGCGACGGTTGATTTTGTTTTTCACTTAAAAGTTTTTCTATGCGTAGATCATCATCACAAACACACATAAGCAAATTATTTTCCACTACCAAAAGACGATTTCCATGTTTAGTTTTTAAAGCCATCATAGACGAGGAGTTTTTTCGCATAAGTGAAAAGTAGCGAAGCGGATCAATGCTGTTTCCAAAGCTTCCATTCTAGGGTTTCGTATTCACATCGTCGAGCTAGGCAAAACTTATCTAAATCTTGGGTAAAACACTCTGGTTGTAGAGTTTCGTGGGCTGATATTTCAATAAGTTGGTTATGAATCTCAAGAGATAATTCAGCAGTTGCAAAAACATTTTCAAATGGATCGAGAACCCATCTTTTTGACAAATCATCGTTGCTATCTGGAAAATATTCCAGTAAGTGAATTTTTAATTCGCGTAAATGCGTTTTCATAGTCTCCAACACGCGATTAATAACATAATTTTCTAAATCCATATTTTTGGTAATATAATCAGATGTTAAAGTGAATCAGTGGCGGCTCGTGGGTTTTTAAAGTGGGAGGGCGTAGAAGAAAATAATGCTGCTGAAGAATTTGTTTTGCTTTCCCGTCCCTCCTTTTTACTTTTCGTGCTATTGAAACCCTATACAGGAGGTGAATCAGGAAAACATTTTGTATTGTTACTACTTACAACGATATTTGAGGTTGGGTTGTCGGGGAAAATTGGAGAAAATTCGAAAAAGACTCAAATTCAACACGATTGACTTAAATTCAACACGGGCGTGGGACAACCGTTAGTTTTTAATTCAACTTCCATTCGTTTCATTCCACGTTTTCATTCAATTCTCCTCTAAACTTAAATTAGTCATTATTAACTGTTTTAAATTAGACACCTCCATGTTTGCAAATAAAAGTTGGTTATTTTTATTTAAAAAGTACTACTTAGAGTGTACACACGTACCAAATCCCAAATCAAAACAAGTATTAGCGAGGCGAACGAAATTCGCGACGCGAGACATATCAATCAGACATATCATCAGACCCGTCAAATCAGCGTTTAAAACTAATTACCGATAAGCTCGGCCGCAGGAAATCTACGTCCAAATCGCATATTTTAGAAAGCAGTTAAACCGCCGAATTCTGGCAAGCAATAAAACATGTAACGCCAACGATGAGATAAGCTGACGTAGCATACGGTCGGTGGAGGTAAAAGTCCGACCAACGACGTAAAAATTGTGTCGAGAGGATGGCATTTTTATCCGCATTATTTGGTATGATGGGTCGACAGACGTTCTTTTACATTTGGAGATTTTAATTTTTAATAATATCCTAAAATGAGTTAAAGGAAAGAAACTGAACAGAAATAAAATATGGTGTTATGCTCTGAAAAATCGTTTACTGTGACAAAAGTTGGAGGGCGGCGCCCCAACGCCCTCCGTCACGAGCCGCCACTGAAGTGAATGCATCAAAATTGGGTTTTTTCAGGCGTATAATTCAAATATCAAGCTTCTTGTTTTTGTTAGAGCCTTGTACGTATTCAATTCATTCAAATGTGAATCTATATCACTCAAGTAAGCCAACAGTAATAAAGATGCTCCATCTTGTAAAAACACTGAAAATGAGCTATTTTTATCTGTAAAAAAGATTTTCGGTTCATCTCGCAATTCAAAAAGCCTCTTTAGAACTTTTCCTCGCGATAACCGCCTAACTTCAGTATGGAAAAGCAGCGAGTCGTATTTGACACCCATTTCTTCGCACAATGTGGAAATCAATATAGCCTGCAATGGTTGGCTTTTAATAAAATTAACAATTTTTACGGCTTCTGATAGAATATTTTGAAAATCATCTGGTATCAGTTTTCGTTTTGTGTTACCCCAATAAATACTTTCAAGAATCCTTCGCCAGTTACACGAGTAGGGATTTATTTATAAAATAGCATATTTTCTTTAATTGATCCCTCACATTCGTATAGGACAAAACACAAAAAGCACCGTTCTTTTGATGTTTCACCTTTTTCCTAAAAATCCTTTGATGGTAACCTCGTTGCCAAATCTTCGGAACTATACAAAACACTGGCAATAGTGATTCAACAATCTCTCTGTGATCATTTTTAAATCACAAGATCAATTTCAACGTTAGAGAGGTTATTTTTGAAGTGAAACTTCTTAGGCGGCGATTTGATAATTGAGAGTGAAATTTCAAGGACACGTCACGTTTAGGCTTATTTCGTTACATGAGAGAGAAGAAAGATATAATGTAGACAGAAGGAGAAAGAGAGCTGTACATTCTGACGTCACGGAAGTGGAGCAAAAGAGAGCGACGTATATACAATGATACAAAGCGATAGAATAAGATAGTGTCGAGCATGCGCGTTGTAGATGTACGTGTCAGACGCTATATATGAACAGCTGAGGTACCACGCGTGTTGTGTTTTGTGATTATTTACGTTTATTACGTTTGTGTCCTTAAGAAGTTTTACTTCTATCACAAGTACGGTGCTGCACACCCAATTTATTTTTTGAAAATTCAGTTTCGTTAATAAAATAAAATGAAATTTCATTCAAAATATTTCCTAATTGTTACTAAAGAAATATTTCGTATAACAATAATTATACTGATTGAATTTTTACCTGAAACCATGTATATCTCTAAGGATAAGAAAAAGCTGATAGTGATATTTGCTGTAAGTATCGTGAAATCTCAATTTCCAATCCAGCATATAGTCTTCGAAGGTGGTCTTGAATGGGTACTTAATCTAAAAACCATGAGAGTTTTCTTATTTTTTCATGTTAAAAAATATTTTACAGAATATCTATTAAGTCAGTTTAATGCTTGCCATTAGGCCTAAGGGCAAGTCGCACCGTGTCGAACATTAGTTCTTGATAATTGAATTTAAGTGATGCCAGTAAAGACCTGGTTATAGTGGCGTAATATAGGCAACCCAACAAACCAAGGCTTGGTCCAACTTTGCCTGTAGAGCTAAAAATGTTTGACATCAGGTTGTTAAGAGAACAAATCCAATAACAGAACTGGACTTATGAATTTACTTATCTGAGAAGCAAACTAAACGAAAGCAATATCACAGAGAAATGGGAAATTAAATTTAGAAATCTAACAAAAATACTTCCTCTCTGCAGTCTGTCTAAAGATCTAAACTTATAAATAAGTACACGAAAGTGAAGATCTATAAAACACTTATTGGGTCAGTAGTCACTTATAGATGTGAAAGTGGATGCATCCTGACAAAGAAAACTGAAGAGAAGTTTGTAGTATTTGAAAGAAGAGTACTCAGAAGAATTGTTGTGCTGTGAATGATAATGGAAATTGGAGAGATACGAGGGTGTTATCGCCCCCAGTGGGCGTTGGAACCTTCTATGGGGGCGGTAGTGGGTCCAGAGACAAATGGAGGGCCTTAAGACAATCAAGGAGGGCGGTCGTGACGAATAAGGAATTAAGGAAATTAATATAATAAGATTCTTTGAAAATCTCTACTGTTTTTATGAATAAATATTTTATCTAGTTATCTTTTATTTTTTCTTATTGTTGCCGCACAATATGCATTACAAAATGTAAATTAGCATTAGATATACGTATACCTAATTCGGTATAGTATTGTCGGTGCTATAGCACTATAGGAAGGAGAAAAATAATTGGGTAGTCTGAAGAGTACTTTCGGTTTAAACAAATAGATGGCGTCAGTTGGGTTTTTATGTACGTATACGTATTAGAACTGTCAAAATTGTATTGTTGCTAGGCGATATTTCAATGGTATATTTTTCTTTATTTTCTCAAAGGTAAAATATTATCTGCATTTTCACCTGAAGAGTTGGTATGTTTTTTAATCCTTCAATGAATTTAGAATAGTTGCGCATTACATTTTACATACCACATTAGCTGCTCTTATTAGAACCCCAGTCATGTTCTTTCTGGTTTCATAATATGCCCCCGCAACACTATCGTTTATTTCACCCCCGGTATAATTTCCAATTTTCCTAAAAATTACAAAACATAATTTTTTTTACGGGCAAGGAGTTGAGACATAATAAAATTATGTCGAACGGGTTTTGGAAGGGTCTGAGAGTTAAAAAAAAAATGTAATTAAAAGATTCCTTAACAGGCTCCGGACCTAATTTGTAGCTCCACGTTTATTCCGGGGTTAAAAATTTCATAAATTCCGCAGGTTCCTTCATCGTTGCAGAGGAATATTTTTACGTTCATGTCCATCCGAGTTTTAGCTACCTTAAATATATTTATGGTGGAAGTTAAGTTGTTTGTTATTATGTACCAACGGTGAACAAAGTGGAATTTACCGAAAGTCTTCACTCGGGATGCCTGAAAGAAATAATATAATCTAAATATAGCTCTCGAAAATTAACATTTTTGAGTAATCTATAAGTTATTTATATATATATATATATATATATATATATATATATATATATATATATATATATATATATATATATATATATATATATTAGTAATATTAGTATATGTATTAGTATAATAAGTTATTTATATATATATATATATATATATATATATATATATATATATATATATATATATATATATATATATATATATATATATATATATCATCGTTTCTGTGTGGCCATATTATAAACATATCATCCACGTAGCATTTCCAAAGCTTGGGTTTTAAAGGAGCGTTGGCCAATGCCTTTGTTTCGAAGTCGGTCATGAATAGGTTGGCTATAACGGGTGATAAAGATGAATGAATGAAGAAACGGGTGAGCTAAATACGCGAAACGACCTTCGCAACATTCCAAAAGTATGGAAATCCCTTCTGAAAAAAGAAGAAACACGGCAACGTGGCGGCGAGGTAGAAAAATTAATCAACGGACGCCCGACAGCGTTGCCGAGCGCCACAAATGGTCCCGAACTACCCCAATATAATCTGCGCAGTCGCCGGCCGGCTATAAAAGTGAGCACAATGACACATGTAAGTCAGTTGGCCTCTTCAGTCGAAGTGGACGACACTTGAAAATGTCAAATAAGGCTAACTAACAAATAGGCTAGGCTAACTAGACAAATAGTCGAATTTTATGAAAATAGGAGTAGAGGTAAAGAAGAAATAATTAAATGGATTGCTGCAATTAAGGAGGACCTAAGATCAGCAAATATTATACAAAGTGAAATTCAGGATAGAGGCTGTTTCAGACACAAGGTTAACGTTTGGGAGGTTTGCCAGAGAGAAAAATGGAAGGCTGGAACAATTTGGTCTGGCGAAAGAATGGAATCAGTATGGGCGCGGAGGAAGGCTAACAACAACAAACGCCTCTAACTGTACTTCGCGTGGTCAACCAGGGCCCATACGCGAATAATAAGAATAATATTAATAATAAAAAAGAACGTATAATCTTTTGGATAAAATTAATGTTTTCAAAAAATACCTTTCTAATAAGACTTCCTGCACCAGGACATTGCATATCCAAGAAAAAAGTCAAGTAATCGTAAGTTGTAGTATCTGCCTCCTCCATCCACTTGACACTGACTCTGGGAAAAGCAAAACGAACTCCAGGAAACTCTTTTAAAAGTGCCTTTTGCACCTGGACTATTTCTGGAAAATAAAAATTTTCACCATTATTTTGAGATCCGATCCATAATTTTTAGTGCTCTGTTCCATTATACATTGTTTGATTATGATGCAAACCTATTTGGTTACTTTTTTAATAATATCTATTCACTCTGCAAGTTAATACTGCTTTACTTTAATAAGGACCCTGTATTGTTAAGAAAATAAAAACCAAAACGAAAGTCGTGAGCTAATAAGTCCGTTTTGGCGAAGTATTTTCAGCTGTCATAACAATTTTACCTTGATTTCTCCAACACGTGAAAGAAACCACCAAACTAGGCCGATAAGTCTTCAGGCAGCACGAGATAAGTCGACGTTGGAGGAGCGGCTGACAGATCACGGCCCCAAAAAACAAGACTATTTCGAGAACTCTCGCCATGTCCAACTTTCAGTTGGATAAGTTTCGGCTTCGTATTGCAGTTAATAAAACTAGACAGGATCTAATCCTTCTTCTCGGACAAAGGAGGATATCAATTATTCAAATATTTCGAGAAACAGTCGGTTTCTTCCTTTATTCTTTTTGAACAAAGGAAGAATTTTAAATGCTTTTGAAATGTTAGTCGTTAGAGCGCTTTTGCATCGAAAAATGGATCAAGGGGGGCGTTGTTAAAAATACTCGATCGTAAAAATATATAGTAATGAGTTTAAATACATTTGTTTTAATTAAATACACAGTTTGTATTTGAAAAACGTACTGTGTGTCTGTTAAACACTTAGATAGACTATTAAACAGTTAGACAGACTGTTTAACATAGTTTGTATTTGAAAAAGACACTGTGTGTCGAGACTACTAGACAGTTAGACAGACTGTTAAATAATTAAACAGACTGTTTAACATAATATATATTTGATAAAGATACTGTGTATCGAGACTGTTAGACAGTTAGTCAGACTGTTAAACAGTTAAACAGACTGTTTAACATAGTTTGTATCTGAAAAGGCACTGTGTGTCGATATTGTTAGCCAATTAGACAGACTCTTAACAATTAAACAGACTGTTTAACATAGTTTGTATCTGAAAAAGGCACTGTATGTCGAGATTGTTGCCAGTTAGATAAATTGTTAAACAGTTAAACAGGCTGTTTAACATAGTCTGTATTTATAAAAGGCACTATGTGTCGAGACTGTTAGAAATACTGTTAAACAGTTAAATAGACTGTTTAACATAGTTTGTATTTGAAAAACTGTGTGTCCAAACAATTGTTATATATACAATTTTAAATAGAGTGTAAATTTTAGACATTAATCTTTGCTTATTTATTTAATACAAGAAGTTTATGTTACTGAAAGTAACTTTACTTTTACTTACTTTTACTTATACTTTTTATTATATACTTTTTTATTTGTAAAAATTTAAAAATTGCAAAAGGTATATGATCTAACAAGACTTTTTTTACTAACTGTAACTGTAGTATGTATGTACTAAACCTGTCACCGTTCTAAACCTTCGGAAGATTTTTTTGAAATGTCAGGCACTACAATGGGTCTGCATCAAAGGAATGTCATCATAAGGTTTTCAGGACTTGGACGAACGCTCGTCAATGAAATATTGAAAAATCGTTCTCGATTGTCGAATTATTAACAATGGCGTATGTGGATTATATTCTCACCGTTTTGGAACGTTAAATAATCATGGCGCGCATATTGTTGGGGCTTTGTTAATACGGAACTGTATACGATACAACGTGTGCATTTTTAAAATTGAATTTTATTCTTTAGATAATGGTTTCGAATGTTTCTGCCACTCTCCTTCTCTCTCTCTCTCTCTCTCTCTCTCTCTCTCTCTCTCTCTCTCTCTCTCTCTATATATATATATATATATATATATATATATATATATATATATATATATATATATATATATATATGTATATATATATATATATATATATATATATATATATATATATATATATATATATATATATATCTCCCTCTCTCGCGTTGCTTATTTCTGTTGTGCTGATGTCGGGCTGTTCGGAAAATTCTTAGGGATTTCCCAGTAGTTGCTCTTTTAACGCTTGCAAACATAAAACTGTGTTGGATTAGTAATAATTATTTACGTAATATTAATTATTGTGGTATTTACAATGTCTACGCTCATTTTCACTTTGGTTTGCCTTCTGTTAGTCAAGTTGATTCAAACTGAAAATGTCGGTCGGATTTTTTTTTAAGCGCTACAAGCCCTGAAGGCCTAGGGCGTAGTGTTTACAATATCGTATTTTACATATCACTATTTTACATATAATTATAACATTGCATATGTGGTTCCCATCCTTCACCAGTTCCTCTGCAGCACAGTTTGGACTATCCCTCTCCACTCCTTTCTATTGTTTGCTGTGTCCTTTCATTTATCCTTATCGTATTCAAAACTTCCTGCACTTGACCCATCCATCTTTTTCTTGGTCTGCCCTTCCTCTTCTTCCCTATTGGCCTTCTGCGTAAAACTAGATCTGTCATTGTCCTTCCGCCCAGTCTCTTTACGTGTCCAAGCCATCTCACTCTCTGCGCTTTCGCAAATGTTATTATATTTGGACTTTTGTAAAGTTCTTCCTGCTCATTATTTGTTTTTCTCCTCCATCCCTCCTCAGTTCTCTTTCCTTCATATATAGCTCGTAACATTTTCCTTTCCCACCTTTTCAATTTCTCTTCCTCCCTTCGGTTCAGCGTCCAAGTTTCACATGCGTAAGTTGTTGTGGGTCTTATTACTGTTGTATAGATTCTTTGTTTTGTGCTTCTAGACACATAGTTGGACTTCATAAGTGCCTTCAAGCTTCCATGTTTTCGATTACCCTTTACTATCCTGGCCTGTATTTCGTACTCTTCGTGCCCGCCCTTTCCAAGCCGAACTTCTTCGCTTCTTTTTCTATTAATCTTATGGTTCTCTTTAGATATTTTTTGGTTCTTGCCAGTATAATCAGATCATCTACGAAGGCCAAGCATTAGTGTTCACTGTTGTATATTGTGTTATCAGTTCTCAGCTTGCTATTTCTTACTATCACCTCCAGTATCAGATTAAAGAGAGTCGTTGACAGAGGGTCTGCCTGCCTAAGACCTCTTCTCACTTCGAATTCTTGCGATACATCACCATTCCATACTATTCTATCTCTTGTTTTCAAGGTCATCTTTGTCAAACTAATAAGTATTTTGGGTATTTCTAGTTGGTCGGTCGGAATTATTGCTGTCAAAACTTGGGAACTAAATTAAATGAAGAAAACCATATTTATTTTAAGAAAAAACTAAAAAACAAGTGTTTTGCTATTTACTTATTTAACTAGTAGTTAAATGTTTGTAGATGAAATTATTTCCCAAACTACCTTACCTTTCCCATTTGAACGATTTTACACTCGCTTCCCCTACTTGACGTAATATACAATAAAATGCAAAGTGGAAAAAAATGACAAAAAGAATTTACAACATTTTTGTATTATTATTAGTCATATGATTCAGTTTTATTTTAGACTTCGGCCGGTATCCGTCGTGTATGTGTTACTTGGCTTTATAAATGTATATCAGTGTATACGAGAGGTGCTGTTTATGTATCCGGAATAACAAACAGATATTTATCATTGAAAATGGTTTTATTGTTCTTCAAAATATTCTCCGCGATGATCGCTACACTTTTATAGTACATTTTCCATTCCGATTCAGGTATCTCCAAAACGTGCATTTTGAACGCATCAACCGTTTCTTCTGGCTTCGAAAATCGCCGACCACGTAGTTTATTCTTCACGACGGGAATAAAAATAAATCATTGGGTGCCAAATCAGGATTGTACGGCGAATGATCCGTCAAGTCGATGTTTTGACCGGTCAAATATTGAGTTGTTCGGTCCGATGTGTGAGCGTCGTCTTGGCGAAGAATGATCCTGCTCTGCTGGTTGTTTTTTTCTTATTTCTTCAAAGACTTCTGGCAAACAAAATTTTTGTGTACCATTCAGAATTGACCATTCTACGATTCTCTAGTGACATTGTAGCCACATGTCCATTTAATCCAAAAAACTGGCGACCATTTGCTTAGAAGTGCTTCTTGCATGAACTACTTTTGTTGGAATTGGCTCATTTTGAAAGACTCATAGGAATTGAAAGACTCATACTGCTGTTTACTTTCGGGCTCATACGCATATATGCAATATTGTCACCTGTGATGTTATACACGGCTTTTGATGCAACACGATTCTATTTTTTCAACATTTCTTGGTATCAATCGACACGAGCCTTTTATGCGGAATCCAACCCGCACAAATTTTTTTCACGGCTAAATGTTCATATAAACTCTTGTATATGCTCGTCATACTAATGCCCAGCGATACCTCCATCTCACTGTATGTCATATGACGATATTGCTTTATCAGTCCGCGCGCAGTATCAATGTTTTCTGGATTTTGAACAACCTTCTTTAAATTCGTCCATGAGCGAACGACGGCCACAATTAAATTCACCATACCAGAAATATGCAGTGGTTTTAAATGGTGCTTCATGGTTGTCCAGATAATTAACGTCGAAAGTCGTAGTAAATCATCGCAAATTCTATTAATTCCATTTCTTGACAGATGAAATTTTCAAGTCACTAAACAGCACGAATAGCGTTTGTATGGCAAAACATTCAGAGTGCATATACAGTTAACAATATCAAACTTTACGATATATGTCAGATAACGCCTAGCAACACCATTGTTGCCGATTCCGGATACAAAAATAGTAACGATCGTAAGTATAGTACCCAGTAGCAGTCAACCTGTAGAAGCTTCACTGATGTTGACATAAGGTAGGTGAACTATTTTATAGTAATTTTAGTTAAACTATATGAAAATATTGTATTATAGGTTTTTTTTTGAAGTGAAAACTTTTTTAGCCACATTGCGCGATTTTCGGTAGTGGCAAAACTTCGCGTCACCGACATGCTAGTGACGTGTTGCGCCAGACTGGCGACGCCAATTGTGTTTTAAATTAAATTGTGTTTTAGATATTCATTATTTTAATTGTTTAATTGTAGAATCACTGTGCTGTACAAGTGAGTATTTAATATGCTAATATATTTACGTAGAAAAATGAATAACAAAAACAAAGCATTTAATTTCGAATATTTCCATTATTGGTATCTCAATATTTGCATTGAAAAATTTGATATTATTTATTTTTCGGCAATACATCGTGCAATGAATATTTCATGGTGGCTTAGGAGTTATTTTACTAGCGTGGTCAAACAGATTTCTAGTTGTTCGATAGTATTTTTGTCGCGGATTTTAAAATTGAAGATTCTATAAAATTTTATAATAAATTTAATTTCTCAAAATTATTGTTTATTGGTTAAAATTGTCAGAAAAAAAATACGTGGTTTGTTATTTTTTTGCAAAATGATTATTTATAAACTTATATCATTCAATTTCACTATTAGAACTTTACAAAAAAGCATTGTAATATAATTAGTTTTTCTAAATGCCCATTTTCTATATTTGTTTAGATCCTCGATCCTACGTGAAAAAAATGATACATTTTTAAATTATACATTTAAGGAATATTTCAAAGTTTCAAGTTTTCACTTTCAGTCCCCATGACTGCCTACCTTTATGTTTTATAACGACAGACGTAGCAAAAGGATCCTTCAACGCCTCGCGTATAATACGATTATCCATTTTTTTACTCATTTTTCTTGGACAGCCTCTCTTATCTGGTTGTTTTTGGGTCACACATGATTCTTTCAAAACTTTAGCAATTATACATGGCCATCGTTTGATTGCATTCGTAATAAATTCATAAGATTTGTTTTGGCTTCCCAGTTGTAGAATGAAACGCCTTTCTTCAGTAGAACAATGTCTAGCTCGGCGTATATTTACTTTAATATAGTGGGAAATGGATTGGGAAACACGAGAAAAACAGAAATTTTATATCGATCAAGAAATTTAAAAGACTCCTGGCTGGAAAATAATTTCCTACGCTGCGAAAAAAAAACCTAAATGCAGAGTTTATCCCGATTTTAACGCTGATAAAGTCTGAGGGTCGTGACGAAGCCACGGGTAGGGTAATCAACCTTCAATTTTCAACTTCTTCCGCCGTCATATCGAAAAACGATCCGGTCCGGAGAACTCGAAAATAATTTCTGACGGGCGAAGACTGATGACGACAAATTACTTACGGGAAAATTATATACAGATTTTCCTGAATGCGCAAAACGAAAAACTTTCACGGACTGTCGGTGAAAAACTGTAAATTCGACTATATATTTTCTTTCGGACAGATTCCCCGGTGAATGATGGAAACTGGAATTTTCTTTGTGATGATGTATGTTTTTTTCGTGGATTTTTCTTTTCTTTTTGGAACGAAGTACTGCACAAGAACGAATTTTAGTTTGAAATCTTTCAAATTTATTTTTAAGGAATCTTTGTATATAAAGGATGAAGGTTTGGTCCGATCCGAAAATCCGAAGGAGATGTACTCAGCAAGAATCTTGTTATTAAAACCATTTAACTCGAGTAACCCCCTTAGGTATTTCAAGGTATATGGAATCGAGACAGCTCTTTTCTGGAACATGTTCTTTCGACTGCTCAATTTCGAGTTTTTTAAACTTTTTTATTTACAAATGACATTTTTTTTATAAATTACTTATTTCTGTGAACATATTCCTTTGGAAAGTGCACTAACATTCATGTTCTACATTAGTTAATTTAAAAGTTAATTTCTTGTAAATATTGTACGCCTGAATTTCAAGCATACTCCTTTTACTGTACAAATGTTTCATTTCTAACTCAAGCCATTTCTGTTTTGCAAAATTATTTAGTTTGTCACATATTTTTGAAGATTAGTAGTCTGACATGACTTAAAAAATCAAATATCTACTCTAATAAGTCTAATTTTAGTAGTGTACTTACAATAAAGATTTAGTTCCGTTGACCGTGTAGCCATCCTAGATCAATTCGTCCATTGGAACCTTCGGTGTGAAACAGTAAACTCTAAAAAAACTAAAAGAGATTTATCACTAAACACTAAATAACTTTTTTTTAAGTTCTCGACGCACTTTTCGTTAACCATGTTATAATCATCAGGAGATTATTTAATCTAATTTTAAAACTAGACTATGTAAAACTAAGTAAAACGATAACAAATATTAATTAGGAGAGAAGCCTTCGCTCCGGGGAAAGTCATCACAGTAGATTTTCCAATAAAGAAAATGCAGAATCGAAGGAAAACCATTGTTATCTCGATCGAGTTTGCCATTTCCTTTTTCTGTTTCGGCTTGGAATAGATTTCTTACCGAATAAGTAGACGACATTGAAGAGAGTACGCGAAGGGCTGTATCGCGCTTGAATTATTTTTAAGGGTACAAGGGCGTCACTTAGTAGTTATACTAAAATGAAAATTTTTCCGTGTTTGGTTGGTAGGTTTGTTTAAATCAGCAATGTGTCAACACTAAACGTTATTTATAGACTGGACCTATAGGCTAATGTGGTGGGTAATCATTATTAATGAGCGCGTCATCATAAGCGATCCGTTGTCGGGTTTTTCAGTTTTGCCTATTGAAAGGCATCAACGTAAGTCCTTCCTTCAATGAGGAGGGAAATATCTCTTTTATTTTTTTTTGTGAGAGCCCGCGTCTCGCAGCTTCGCGGCAATAAGTGATCACTGGCCGAATTAGTGTTTTGTAATAGGTGTTTCGGTTCATAATGTCGATTTGGCTAAGAGATGGCGTTATTAATACATTTGTAGATATAAACTTTATGGTATTTTGGATAGTAAACATACACCATTGAAAGTCAGTTCGTTATTAATTGTTATTGTGCAAAAAACATAATTTTGTATAGCTTTGAATATGTCGAATTATGTATCACAAAAAGACGTTTTGCAGGGAAGTTCAATAAACTGTTTTCAGTTGAAGAAAATGACTGCTGAAATTTATCGACTGTTGGTTGAAGCGCATGGTGAACATGTTCAAACCCAAAAAACTTGTTAACCTTGGTTTAATCGCCCTAAAAGGGGTGATCTTGATATAAAAGACAAGGAGCGTCCAGGACAGGCCAAAAAGTTAGAAGATGCAGATCTGCAAGCATTATTAGATGAAGATTCAACTAATACATTGAAACAATTGGCCGAAGCATTGAATATTGTCCAATGCACCATTTCCGAAAGTCTACTCGCATTGGGAAAGATCCCGAAGGAAGGAAAATGGGTTCCATATGAATTAAAGGAAAGGGAGATTCAAAGGCTTCTTGTGACGAAAAGTGTATCTATTTTGACAACCCAAAGCGCAAAAAATCATGGATAGACCCAGGTCAGTCTTCAACATCACAACCAGTGCGCAGAAAGAAGGTTTTGCTGTGCACTTGGTTGAATAGTAGGGGAGCTGTGTATTACGAAGTGCTGAAACCTGGTGAAACGATTACTGGCGATCTTTATCGACAACAATTGATGAAATTGAACAGAGCATTGAAAGAAAAACGACCAGAAATGCCCAAAGATATGATAAAGTCATTTTTTAACCTGACATTGCACGGCCCTATGTTGCAAAATGTGTAAAAATCTATTTAGTAAAAGTTAAATGAGTCGTCCTATCCCACCCGCCGTATTCACCGGACATAGTTACTTCCGACTATCATTTATTTCGATCGATGCAGCACGGACTTTCAGTACAACACTTACATTCTTACGAAGAAGTGAACATTTGGCTTAATGAATGGTTGGTCTCAAAAAACCAAAAGTTATTTTGGCGCAGAATACATTCTTTGACAGAAAGATCGAAAAAAGTAATAGCTAACGATGAACAATACTTTGATTATTAAGGTAATTTATTTTGTTAAGGAAATAAAGGCTCAAATTTTGCGAAAATATCGACATTATTAGCCGAAACACCTGTTATAATAGATCTTAATCTTCTCTGTATAACTTTAGATTTTAGGATAGACTGCAGGAGTTTAGTTACTGTTCAAAATTCGATATCTGATATATCCTGTGATGTTGTTGTTTTTTTTCCAGATAAGTAAAAAAATCACCGCTTCAATCTCTTCTTTATTCTCGTCTTCGATTAGTTGTCTTTTTCATCTTTTTTGTCTATATTTATTTCTAATCGCTTCCTTTAGCTTTCACCTTTATTTCTTTATAGGTCTTTTTCTATTACCACATCGATGGTGTTAATACGTTTAGGTCATCTGCATACCGTCCTATCTGTTTTTATTTATTTATTACTGGTTCTATTTACGTCGATATCTGTGTTGCTGTTTGCTTTGTCAATCATTATCACCAGCCAGTGTCCATCTACTGCAGAATGAAGGCCTCTTCAACATGTTTCCAACTCGCGTGATCCTGGGCTTTTCTCTGCCATCAATCCATCGAATTTTTGAGCTGCTTCGTACGTTTGTAATCTAGAGCTGCCCATTTCAGGACTGCCTTGGTTCATCTTTCCTCAGACTGCCTCGCTATATGGCCTGCCCACCTCCATTTCAATTCCTTTACCCTTCCAATGATGTCACATGTTTGTATCTCTGATCCATGTCTCGATCCAGCGTCTTGTAATGCCAAGCATATATATTTCCATTCCGCTTTCTCCTGCCCAAAATTTTTGAACTGATTGTGAGGGGAGTGTCCAGGTTTTATTTTTGTATGTCATAATTGGCAGGACGCATTGATCACTTTTCTTTTCAAAGTGGGAGTTTGTTCTTAAACACTATGTTGAGCCTGCCAGCAACATTTAACACGTCGTTCAACCTACCGGACGGTAGCCCCCTCCATTGAAATTTTATGTCTAAGATATATGTCTCTGATCCACAACATCTAAATCCTTTACTAAAATGGGAATTCTTTTGTCTTCAGCAAATTTATTGAACATAACTTGGCCCTTTTTCAGGTTTATTTTCAAGCCAACTGGCTCTCCAACACTTTGCAGCTCTTGGATGTGCCTTTACATGCACTAAGTGTGCACCATTGATTTTTATTTCCTCCTGTTCCTAATCCAGATAACGGAAAATTCTTCAAGGTAGGCTGAGAAAAGATATTGCGCTACCCTGCTGCCCTTTCCGTTTTACATTAATTTTAATTTCAAGGTCATCAATGTGAACTATCGCTGTAGCTTCATCATGCAATCCAGTAGGTCTACTTAGGTTTTGTCTACACCTTAGTTAAGCAATGAATTCATTATGGTTTGCTTTGAGATTGATTAATTGATTGTTGTGCCTTTCTATGACTTGCTGGACAACTTTGAACAGATTCATTATACTGAATTCACTTCTCTCGGTTGTGCGTAATTCAGTTTTCTTAATATTATTTTAGCTATCATCTTGGTGAAAACTCTGTACATTACTGATACTAGTCTTACTTTATAGTAGTTTTTTAAACACCCGTGAGCACTTTTTTTATGTAGAAGAATTACTTCAACAGTTTTCTTAAGTGGGGTACTTTCTGTTCGTTGAGGCATTTTGGGTAGAATTTTGCCGGTGTTTTATGTAATGTTTGACCACCGGCTTTTAGGATTTCAGCCCTAAAACAATTATTCAGTCCTTTCCTAGAGCCTGGCCATTTTCAATCGATTTTATAACCTTTGTCCTTCATCTTCATCCATCAGGATATTTGGAATTTCTTCTTCCTTGGGCATTATTGTCTTTGACCGGTTCTGATCTTCGTATAAGTTTTAATATCATCTTCTGACAATGTTTAATAGTTATACAAGACAAAAATTCGCGTCTTTTAATGGCAACTTGCTACGAGGGCTGTATGATAAGTACCTACATTATGCCAGAGATGGCGCTGCTAGTATTTAAAACACAAAAGGGCTACAAAAGATAGGAAAACGTTGGACTAAGTGTACCGAACTGAAAGGTGAAAAATAAAATAAATTTTACACATAAACACATTTTTTCTTGTCAAGGCCAGGTACTTTTCATATAATCCTGCACTATATAAAATTAAAGGAACAAATACTTTGACTAAAGTGTTAAGAAATAACATGAGAAAAATATGAATATAAAAACGAAAATGAGCAAAAAATGACAATAATATTACCCAGAACCTTATCGATAAATTATTTATGGCAATTTAAGGAGAATTACAGGAGGGGAATAAGTAGACCCAAGAAGGATAATTAGTTCCGAAAGGCACCGCAGGCGTTGCTCGTCTCAAATCCTCCATTTCTCCGCTACACCCCGCGAGGTCAGGGGAAAGGTGTCGCTGGCAGAGGCGTCGTTTATGTCGATTTTTGGGCTTCCCCAAGGGTCTAGAGACGTTCTTAAGTGACCATTTATCGGCTGGGGGGAAAACTTTATACCATTAAGTTAAATTGTTTTTATTGACTCGGCCACCCGACGAGACCTGGAAACTTACTTTTGTTAATTAACCGAATTTTCTACGGGGAAGATCTAAACTTTTCCTAATTGAATAAATAAAAAATAATATATTTTAATTTCTAAATTTTGTTCAACAGTCTTAAGATGCTCCTTGAGTTTCATCGGTTTTTCTTGGAAGGACAAGAATTGTATATTATAAATTCGTTTAATAAGAAAAAAACAGCAGAAAATGGACATGGAAAAGTCTAGCTGGTCTCACAAGTGAAATTATTACATGTGAAAAAATATAACAATATTTTGCAATTGTACTGTCCTTAACCGTTTTAATGTTGGAAGTGACCATAGAATGGTACGAGCAAAGGTTAGGATAGCAAAGTTCTTTAAAGGGACCTTTAAAGAGATTTAATGCAAAACGGCGTACAATGAGGAATATAAGGAGTTTTTTTGGCAGAGTCGAGTACACTGAGCTTTGCAAAACTATAAGAAAACGTATTCGATAAGAAACGTGTCGATTCAACATGCAGCTAGTAAAAAAACACTAGAAGAAAACCAGGGAATAAACAAAGCAAAACAAAAGCTGACAAATATAAGGACACAAATGTTTGCCTTAATGCATGAGGATGGCACAATGTGAAGGGAACGTACGAAAATGTTAGAGGTTATCAGAAGATTTTATTCAAAGTTATATGAAGATCAGAACAAGTCATAAAGAGCAATGCTCACGGAAGATCAAATGCTAGATATCCAGTTGGATAAAGTGACAAATGCTATAGAAGCAATGAAGAGTGGAAAGGTTCCAGGAAAGGATAATGTAATAGTTGTAAGCTGGCTGGTGAAATTCCTCAAACCACCTTTAAAAAATACATTCTCCTTCATATGAAAGGAGCACACGGAAAATTTAAAAAAACTACTGCCCAGTATTATACACATTTTTCACCAAGATAATATTTAAAAGAATATTAAGAACACTGAATGATGTACAATCAAGAGAGCAAGCGGGATTCAGAAGTTCATTCGTCACAATGGACCATATCCAGGTGTCCAACAGGCAATAGAAATGCACAGTGGCTGTGACAGTGACTGTGAAAACGCTTTTGAGTCAATATCAAAGCAAATTATAATACATTGTTTAACCAAGGGATAGACAGAGCACATGTAAACCTACTGGATCTTGAAGTTAAAATTAATATAGAACATAAATTAATATATGACAGGGTGACTCAATATCGCCTGTTCTTTCTTCAGCCTGCTTTGAAGAGGTATTTCGCAAACTGGATTGGGAACAGGATGGAATAAAAATAAATGGTGCATGCTTAAGCCACCTTAGATTTGCAGATGATAGATCAGATCGTTCTTCTGTCACAAGACCCAGATGAACTACAAAAGAGCGGGAGAACCGTTTGGCTTGAAACTAAACCTGAAGAATGAGGTTATGTTCAACAAATTTGCTGAAAATGCAACAATATCTATTTTAGGAAGCTATTTAGAGGAGGTGGACTACTACATATATCTTGAGCAAAGGATTTCAATGGAGAGTGATACCGCCCGGGAAGTGGAATGGTTAGTGGGTTAAGTGTGGCTGGCAGGTATTTGGAAGGCTTAACATAGTGTTTAAGAATAAACTCTCACTTTGTCTGTCTTTGTGTTGTCTTTGGGTAGCCCAGAGGGGAATGGAAAGATGTATGTTTGACAAAGCAAATTTTTTGTTGCTTTATCAGAGGGTTTTAAATATAGACTGGTCAGATTTGTATGTTATAAGTTATGTGAATAGGGCATGCGAGTTTCTGTATGGGAAGATATTCGGTATTATAGAAGAATGTGTGCCCGGATCTATCATCCGTAAGAGAACATTTCCGGTGTGGTTTACACCCGAGATAATAAAAGCCATAAAGCGCAAGCATAGACTATTCAAAAAAAGGAAAAAGTCAGATTCGCAGCCTTTACGGGAACAATTCAATGTGCAACGAACTTCTGTTAAGAAAATGATAAACACGGACAGGTCGATACGGTCTACACTGACTTCTCTAAGGCCTTTGATCGAATGGATCACTCCATCTTGCTGCAAAAATTGGCAAATTTTGGATTCAGTGACAAACTTATACTATTATTTGAGTCATATTTGAGCGATCGAGTGCATTACGTTGAGGTAAGAGGTTATAGATCACCTCAATTTACCGCCACGAGTGGGGCCCCACAGGGCAGTAATCTTGCTCCCCTTATTTTTGCACTATTTATTAATGATATAGTAACAAATGTTTCAAGCAATATTTTAATGTACGCAGATGATCTGAAACTATATAGAAATATAAATAGCAACGCTGACTGCTTTATGTTGCAGAACGATATTGAGGTTGTTGAAGAATGGTGCAACATCAACAACTTGCCGCTGAATTTTGGCAAGTGTTATATCATGTCATTTGCGAATATCCAGAATGTCACGCATTTTGATTACAGCCTGAATGGTGCAATTATTGAGAGGGTCGGGATGTTCAGGGACTTGGGAATTGTTTTTGATACGAAAATGTCTTTTTCATCTCACATTAGCCACATTCGGAGTGAGGCAATGAGAATGTTAGGATTCATCTTTCGGAACTCGGCAGATTTCGTGAACATAAATACAATCAAAACTCTGTATCACAGTTATGTGAGATCAAAGTTGGAGTATCGTGCTGTAGTATGGAACCCTTTGTATAACAGATACAAATTGCAACTAGAAGGTGTCCAGAGAAAATTCGCTAAGTTTTTAGCATTCAGACATGATGGAAGATATCCGACGAGACATATAGATCAGAATAGTCTCCTGTTGAAATTTCAAATATCATCGTTAGTTAGTCGCCGAAAATATTTACTTCTTCAGTTCATCTATAAATTGTGTAGATCCCTCATTGACTGCCCTGAACTTCTATCTGTGGTGGGCTTCCACGTGCCTTCGAGGTGTATTAGATCCTGCCCCACCTTTCATTTACCCTATGCTAGAACCAACTTCATGGTCAGGACACCTCTGTTTCAGGCCATGAAGCTCTTCAATGATCTGTGCTGCGATGTTGACATTAATAACGTATCTGCAGATCGGTTCACGAGGTTTGTCGCCTTGAGGCTGTTGCAATAATCGATAATAAATTGTAGGGATCGTTGTTGTAGCTTTATTTAAGTCTGTTATATACGCATTGATTTTGTCTTGATTTTCTTTTTTTTTTGTTGCTTTTTTTTATAAATTGTCTCAAATGGATTTATTCTGTCAAACAATAAGGTTATTATTATTATTATTATCTAAGTCTGTTATTATATAAGCATTGTTTTTGACTTGATTTTCTTTTTTATCTTTGTTATTTTTTTTTTGTTTTGTGAATTGTCTCATAAATGGATTTATTCTGTCAGACAATAAAGATTATTATTATTACAAAGCGGGACAGAAAGACCTGCATATGTATCAGAGAACAGACGAAAGTATGTGACATCATTGGAAAGGTGAAGGAATTGGAATAGAGGTGGGTAGGCCATATAGCGAGGCGATGTGACGACAGATGGACCAAGGCAATCCTGGGATGGATACTGCTTGATCATAAGCGTCCACGAAGAAGATCTAAAACATGATGGATCCAGGACATCATTCTCGTAGGATTCAAACTCGTACTGCAGTTGCATCAGATGTTGATCCTCCCCTCCAGAGCAGAAGCGAACAGTGTTGTCAGATCGAACACTATTCGATTGTTCGTCTCATTATATTACTTACACACCTTGTAGATGTTTCCTAAGGGGAACGTCAGGCGCGTGGCCACTCCCAGAAACAAAATATGTACGACTGTACTCGATTCCGCGACAAATCGTCGTTTTTATCGCTTGTAAAAATTTTTATAAACGTTTGATACTGTTACTACTGTTATGCTGTGGAGTGTTTAGGATGCAGGGACGAAACTTATTTTTGCAAATGGTCGATTTGGAAAATTGCCGAGCGAAGGCGATGAATACGTAACGAAAGGCATCAGGCTTTTTAGGTCGGTATTTTAATCTGAATGGAATATTTTGTGGCCTTTTTGTCGATTGGTTTAATACCTCTATATCGCTATCAGAGAGCAACTTTATGCTAGTTTATAAATTCGTAACAGTTACACAGTCAGTTCATGAAAAAGATGGATGGAGAAGTGCATAGATACAATCACGAAATTAAGCAAATGTATTAAGCTATGGACATAGCTGTACATATTAAATCCCGGAGGATAAGGTGTGGAGGGAATGTCGCGCGCAGGTGCAAAAAAAGGGTGGGTTTACAAGCAAATTTTCAAAGGAGACATAGAAGGGAAGCGAAATAAGGGCTGTCTGAAACAAAGGTGATCTGACAACGTACAAAAGGATTCGATGAACTTTTTGTTGGAATACAAATGGCCCAAACATAGCACCTTCCAATTACCACTTTCACAAGCACGAGCGGAAACTGAAATACAGCAGTAGAAATTAAAAAATATTGATGACTTTATCGTCTCGAAGCCGGCGAGCTTCCGTTACCCGATAGAAGAGTTCATGGCAAATGAGTCACAATGACGACTCTTCTTTATTTTGAAGTCAAAATATCTAAAACATAAAACTGAGACATTACAACACAGTTAATAAGCCAGAATGTCTATATGGGGCAGAAACGCTCATTTTGAATAGAAAGAGAGACATCGAGGAGATTGAAAAGAAGGAAAGAAAAATCATAAGAGAAATCTTAGGCCCCAAATAAATAAATAGTACAACATACCCACTTCGAGAAAACCAATTAATCAAACAATACACAGATAAACGTAGCGATATGAGAAAAAGAAGATTTAAGTTTTATGGATACATAAAACGGATGAATCCGAGTAGGCTAACTAGACAAATAGTCGAATTTTATGAAAATAGGAGTAGAGCTAAAGTAGAATTAATTAATGGATTGCTGCAATCAAAGGACCAAAGATCAGCAAATATTACACAAAGTGAAATTCAGGATAAGGGCTGTTTCAGATACGAGGTTAACGTTTGGGAGGTTGGCCAGAGAGAAAAATGTAGGAAGACTGGAACAACTTGGTCTGACGAAAGGAAAAAAGCTCATAGCGAAAGAATGAAAACAGAATGGGTGTAAAGGAAGGCTAACAACAACAAACATCTCTATCTGTACTTCGCATGGTCCACCAGGACCCGTACGTGGATAATAAATAAATAAATAAATATTAATAAGTAATAAATAAAGAACCCAGCAGTTGAGGTATTTGACACTCAAATACTGTTGTCTCATTGGACGCTGTCCAAAGAAATCTCATGTGGAACACACAGCAATCAATATATATATATATATATATATATATATATATATATATATATATATATATATATATATATATATATATATATATATATATATACACATACATACATATGTTGGGTTCCATAATCTCATGTGCAACACACAACAACCTGCGACTCCACCTAAATGAACTGTTTTGTTGGTTGCTTGACCGGGAACGATCCCCACCCATTTCTTCAACTGGATGGCATATGTTTCGTCTCTGGATGTTCAGATTGTTCAGGGCACCGATATATACCATACCATCAAGGATAGGGAAGCCATATCCACAGCCAACAACCCATATTTTTGCCGACCTCTCGTAGGATGGCGTATATATGTAGTGTTAGGTTTTCTAGAAACACCTTGAAGGACATTTACTAAACACATGAATAAGTAATTCTGTTATAACTAAAATTGCTAAGTCTAATAACTTATTTACACTAAACTGTGTAAGGCACAACCGCACTATTCTCTGCTTTGCACTAGCACAATCAGTTAGATAACTTGAAAGGCTTCATTTTCTTGAGCCTTCTTGTTATCGATTGGTATTGTCGAGGAGCTGGTCTTAGTCCCAACGTTTACGTGTTGATGGAGCCGTTGTTCGTGCGTTCTTTGTGCGAATTTGGTAACTGTCTGGTCAACAGTGTCCATTTGAAGGTCTCGATCGAGATCACTATTTCTGATGTACCATGGTGCATTGACGATGTTCCTCAGTATTTTGTTTTGGAGTCTCTGGTGGCACAGCCCCAGAGCTGTATGCCATAGGTCCACACCGGCTTGAGAATTTGTTTATACAATAATAATTTGATATAGGAAGATATATTGTGTCTACCACGTAGCCAATATATTTTCTTGTACCTTATATCAAGTTTTCCTCTTTTCTATTTGACATGAACTTTCCAGCGAAATTTGCGTCTAATGTAGTGCCTAGGTATTTTGCTGAGCTTACATAGGAATTCAGGGCATTATTTATATTCATTGGAATCTGTTGGTCTTTTTTATTTATGAAATTGATGTGTACAGACTTGCTCTTGTTCAGTTCGATTCGCGATCTTTTGGTTAACTGATATTTGGAGTTTATTTAGAGCGTCATTATGATCTTTGATTACCGCTAGGACAGCAGTCTCGTCGGCAAATATGGCTATTGTGTCTTATTCTAGTTGTGGAATGTCACTTGTGTAGATCAGACATATGATTGACACAACAGTCGATAAGTGACATTTGTATTTTGACAAACAGTGTTGCCGCTTTACGTTTCAAAGTTCTGACACTCTTATAAGAAAACTCTTTAGTTCTCAAGTTTTTTTTTTCTAAGTATATTTGAATTAATAGATTTATGGATTAGTATAAATCAATATAAACTTCTGGATAAGTTTATTTAATGTGGTTTAGTTTTCTTAATAAAATGTGTGTTTCAAAGCTAACGATTATATTCTGATAGGGCAGAGCTTTCGTGCCGTTCCCGTTGGAACAATATGGAATGGCAAAACCCGATTGGAAATTGGATTTGGGGCGCGATAGACCGTTATCGAGAAGGATTATAAATTTAGGGGATATCGAATTAAGTGGTAATCATTTCGGATTGTTACGGTCGCCATTTACCATCAGCTAAAAAACCAATTCCAAACTTGCTCTTTTGGAAAATGTTTCGTTGACAGAAAATATTTCGAATTACTTAAACAGCAAAGAATCTTTTTTCTTCTGTGTTAGAAAAGCATTGGAACGATTGTATTGCTCTTCAAGGAGAATATATTGATGAATAAAGTTGAATTTGGCAAAAAAGTGTGTTTTATTTGTTAGACCGGGGACTTATAGACCGTTGTGTTGACAAAAGAATGTTACAAATAAAAATATAGTATGGATTACAACCTATATTACTAAACCACCTAACATTTGAGGCTGATTTGGTTTTGATTGCTAAGAAGAAAGAAGTTTTGGGCCATAATTTGCAAATATGAAGTGAGGTATTAATATCTGAATATAATGTACATATAAAATAATGAGAATGATTTTTTTATTCAATTAAAATGACAATTCTATATTGTCTCTTTCAAAGTAGTTGGCTTAAGAAGCCACACATTGTCAGAGACGGTTTGTTCGCTCTTCGTAGTAGTACACATTTTAAAGAAAACATCAAAAAGGTATTATTTAATAAAGCACATAAGAGCTTCCAAGTCACTGTTGTACTTACATTGTTACATAGTTCAAAATTATAAATATTATCAAAGAAACAAAGAAACTAGGTTACAAGTAAGAGAAACGAGAAGTTTTAGACGAATATCATGACGAAAATGGATGAACTAGAATTTAAATAAGAAAATAAGAAATGTTTTTATTAATATCGTAAATATATTTTTATCATATGCATTCAATTGTAAATATATTTTTATAGGCAAGCCAATATACATGCCTTTAGTTTATGTGACGTAATGAATTTAGCTATAATATGAATAAAAATTATAATAAACAATAAGTTTAATCAATAATTACTCTAAAACCATTAGCTAACAAAAAACGAATATAACCCATATTTATACTTAGTGGCAATGTTTCTAATCAGTCGGCAAAATTAAATTGTAGATTAAATGTATCATGCCCCCCCAAATATTATTAGGCAAATTAATTATCTGTCAAATATAATTCAGCATGGTCGTTTAAATTGTAAACAAAATGGTATTTGGGTCATTTTTTAATTTTATTTTTGGTTTTACTTAAGAGATGGTTAGAAAACTATTAAAATAAATTCACTTGTGAATAAAGCTTCTGATTTTTCCCTAATAACGTTCACGGTATCTTTTATATTGAAAGATATGGAACCCATTGCAGGTCGGTAAATTTTTCCACATTTGGAAACAACATTGAAGAGGTAATTTTTGTTCAAATTTGAGAGTGATTGAAGGTGCTATTTGATTTTTAGTTTTAATATGATTTGGTGTTTTTGTTATAATGTTTTTGAGTTCTGGTTTAATGGAGTTAGATAGTTTTGGAAGCTTATACTATTAGGTTAGTAGTATACTAAATATGTTTTATTTTTAAGTAGAATCTACTAGTAACAATTTGTTTATATTCTCAGGTACACGTTCATGAATGAAATGGTTGAAATCTACTTTCTTTACTACACTCTTAAACTATAAACATCAAAATTTAGTTTATAGGCAATAATTGACACGGAGTTGTTAATTCTTTTCTGATAAGAAATTAACATTAGAATTTGCAAGGAATAATCAATGGATTTGGAAATTAATCAAGTAATGGATTTGGAAATTATATCTGCCATTTCTTATAAAGATTTTCAACATGTGAATTATATTAATTCATTGAATCTTTGAATTGAACTATATAATTTTTAATGTGTATATATTTCATCTGATTATTTTTGTCACCATTCAGTTTTTTATAGGTAGTCCTTTATTTATTAAAATGTTATTCAATTAACTTATATTGAAGTTAGAATTGTGAAACATTTTAGATTTGTTTAAGAGTCAGTGTAGGAATTACAATTTAGTTTTTTTTTTAAATCAATGTCATTTAATTATCTTGAATTGTGTTAGGTTGTTTGTTCCTTTTAATTTTTAGCTACAAAATAATTAAACACAAGACTTACCTATGAAGCTTGGAAATAATTGGTTATATATTGAAGATAAATCAATTTATTGTGTTTTAAAACTTGTTATGAGCAAATGTACAAATAGTGTATGTATTCAGATTCAGTATAAATATTAATACAATTTACAAGGTATAGCAAGTTTATATGGCATACATGTACACCTAGAATTATTTCACTGAGAATGCAGCACAGTTTTGAGATACCTAGTTTCCCCAAAGGTGACTGCTTGAATCTTTTATTTATTCATAAAACATGGCACTAAGTTTGGAGTGTAAGCCAAACAAACAACAATAAAACAAAGTGCCGGCATTAGTTGAGTAATGGTGTAAAAATCTTTGAATTGACCTATATAATTTTTAATGTGTATATATTTCATTTTAATATTTTTGTCTCCATTTCAATTTTATTAAGGTGGTCCTTTATTTACTAAACTATTATTCAATTCACTTATATTGAAGTTCAAATTGTGAAACTTTTTAGAGTAGTTTAAGAGTCAGTGTAGGAACTACAATTTAGTTTTTTTAAATCATTGTCATTTAGTTATCTTTACTTTTGTTAGGTTGTTCCTTTTAATTTTTAGCTATTAAACATTTAAACAGAAGACTTACCTACGGAGCTTGGAAATAATAGGTTATATATTAAAGATAAAGCAATTTATTGTGTTTTAAAACTTGTTACGAACAAATATACAGTATAAAAGTACAAATAGTGTATGTATTCACATTCAGTATAAATATTAATACAATTTATAAGGTATAGCAAGTTTATGTGGCATACATACAGAATTATTGGAGCTGAGAATGCAGAACAGTTTTGATATACCTAGCTTTCCCAAAGGTGATTTGTTGAATCTTTTATTTATTTATAAAACATGGCACTAGATTTGGACTGTAAGCCAAACAAACAACAATAAAATAACGTGGGCATTAGCTGAGTAATAGTGCCACCCAGACTTCTGAAATGGTTTAAACTGTGTACGATAGTGAGACAATGAACTATAAGAAAGCTCTTAGGTGGTCTGCAAGATTTCACCATCTTAAACTCAATGTACATTTTACTGAATAATGTTTCATTGTATATGATATTGACGTTTGTTCAATTTATATCTTTTATAAGCCATGTATATTAAAAATTAAATGTTATGGTTGGTTTTTTTATAAAATATACCCCATAATCTGTACTTATTTCCATTCAAACTGTTATTTTACACAGAATAACAATGTGAAGGCATAAATATGGGTTTGACGTTTATGTAAAGAATAACATTTTTTCATTTTTTAAGCCCTGTATATAAAAAATTAGGTATTATATCTGGTTTTTAATAAAAAATAAACCTTACAGCCTGTATTCTTTTCTATTCAGGCTATGATTCTGTGGAATATTAACATATATTTTGAGTATATAAATGTTAGTATGACGTTCTCTTATGATTAGATGGAATTCCAGTTTGTTTGAATGGTTTTTTATCATTTCTAAAGTCTTTTTATTCAAAATTAGGTATTATCTTTTGCCCGTTTGCAAAATATTGTTTCTAATAAGGTTTTTTTAATATCTACCTCCATATTTTGGAGGATTAAAAAAGGAAAACAATCGTTTTAGTACATCATTTTTCAAAAACTAATGAATACATGTGCATTGTATTTATTTCCTATAGCATATTTCATAAAATATAACTCATATACTTTATTTTCATAAAAGTCCAATATTTAATATATTTCGACAAAAATATCAACAAAATCTCGTAGTCAATACGTCACCAGCTACGTAGAATAAACTCTCTCTTTTGATTGGATGATTTTGATCACAGCATCGTCTAAAACCCTTTTGCGCGTGTCCGAAGGACTCAGTCGCGAGCTAGAAATCATTGCGGGATGAGCACTCCGTTCGGCTCGCGATTTTACGATTTAATTTTCCCCTCAGTCAGTGAATTTAAACATTATTTCTCACGTTCGTCGAATAGTGCATCGCTTTGCCCCCAAACCGAGTAAGTTTTTGAATGATATTTCGAAAATTTCAAAGTTTTCTTATCCAAATTTTCTGCTTGCCGAATTCATTCGCGATCCAATATGGCCGACTAGCTTCTAGTTGCGCACAGGTAAGGCAGGCCTAGTCAACTCGATCGAGGACCATGTCAATGTCAAAGCAGAAAGTTTGGTTATATTTCTTTTGTTGACAAAATATTTTTAAATTGTATGGGTTGTTACATTTATTTTTTAGTTGTGTGTGTTGTATTTAGTTATATTCTATGTATTATATTTTTAGTTTGGTATGTTTCTGCTATATTTATATTTTCTGAAATGGGGGGAATATGGGGATTGTTTGATTTGTAGTTATTATTGTGTTTATAACGAGGTATTTATTAAACATGTCTTCTCTTTCAAGCTATTTATTTCACAATGAAATGTTAGGATAATTATTTTAATATAAAATCAAGACATTTTGTTCAACCTTATGATATTTATTTATGTATTCTTAATTTATTTTAAAATGAAGATAGTATTATGTAGGATATTTTATCTGTTTAATTTTTTTTTATAAATTGATTAAAATAATAATAAAAGTAGTGACAATAATTGCGAAAGACATATTTTAATTTATTTGTTTATGGGGTAGTTTATATCTTAGTAGGGTGTTAATTATACCGTATCGAAAAAACATTCTCTAAAAATGGTTTTTGATAATGGAGTGTTGCAATAAGTTTCTTAAATAAAAATTTTGATATGAAATGCTGATTGTTTTTTTTTTATTTTTTCAGGCGCGAAACTAAAAATTTTAAATCCAATCGGGAATCGGTCGCGGTCAATCCTGGAGGAGACTTGGACCATATTTCGGCGTGCAGCTACCATTGACGACAGTCGTAGCAGGCGAGGGTACCTTTATGGCTTATAGCTTTTTGCTCAGCGACGGGGCCTCTCCAGGACCCCTTGTAATAAACTCGCACGAGACCGAGTCCGGCGGGAATGGTGGTGTTCTGTCGGTTGGGCAAACAGCTTCCGTCATTAAGGCAAGCGGTTTGTACTGGTAAAGGGTTGGGGGTTTGTTGCAGATCCATTCTTTCTTTTATTGTAGTTTTTTTAATGCTGACGCAAGTCTTTATAGATTTTCGTCAGTAATTCATATTTTCATTTCTTTTTCAGTTTCAGTTAATTTGTTTTCAGTCATGGACTGCGGGTACTTACCGTTTCCAAGCGTGGTGGTAGTTATGAGTAGCGCTAGAATTTGGTACCCAGATAATACCGGCTTTACGCCTACCCGGAAGGCAGTGTGAGGTCGTCATTGTCGTAAATGGTCGAATCATTTGGGGAGACACGAAAAACCCGCGGCGCGTTAGAGTCATCCATTTTTTTTTTTACTATTTGATTTTTGCACGTTAGAACATGAAGAAATCTTCAAATGGGGGCTAGCATAGGACAGTATTTTAAATAAAATAGACTATGTGAGTTATATCCAGACCAACTGCTTAACTTATAATGCTAATGATTGTTTGTGTTTGTTTCAGACCGAGTTCGAGGCGTGAGTGCTCTTTAAATCAGAGTTCACAGATGAGTGAAGTGGCGGTGTGTGTCGCGAGTGAGTTGTCCTTTTCTTCGGATTCTTCGGGGCATCGTCGAGCCCTTTGACGCGTTCCCCAAAACGCCCTGAAGGCTTCGTTCGCTTTGCCGTAGGGGTTGAGGCACTCGACGTGTCCAAGTCAGTACGATCACACTGTTTTTTTCCGCCGTGAAAATTATGGAGGGACAGAAGACACTCCGGCAAAAGGACATGGGATTTATGGTAAGCTTTTTCATTATTTTCGGTGTTTGTTTAGACTTAAGACTGGTTCAATTTGTATGATATTTCAGATTATACATTTGGATTTAATAATTCCTGATTCTAAGTAATTCTTTCCAGGATTCAGCAAAGACGTGCAGGATGACTCCGTGTCGGACGCGATTCCAGGCTGTACTAGGGCATTTCCACAGCACTGTAGCCACAAATTCTCTTTCCTGCTTTTCTTATCAATTTATTTATTTATTAGCTATAACAAATATTAGAGCTTTAAATATTAATAGACCATCAAAATTTTGTTTTCACTGTAAACATTTCACTGTTTATATTCCTGTATATCAATATGCAGTAATAATTCTAATTATAGCTATTAAGTTTTGTTGGTACAGTGTTCGACGTGGAATGTCTCAATCGTAGTCTTTCGCTCGTCAAATTGCTACAGAGAGCATTTGCCCTTTGGACTTTGTAGAGGCGAAATATTGGGATTGGTATTGTCCTGGAATGAAGATGCTTCAGGGACCCAAGCAGGATTAGAGCCATCTTCGAGATGTCTCCAGGTAATGTTCATTTATTTTGTTGTACTGTTCATGCTTGTTTGTCATCAGAATTATGATGTCCGAAGCTTTATTTTCAATAATGATTGACAGTCAATTAAGTTACGGTTTAAAATGTTTAAAACAATATTCTTTATTAATTAAATATGAGAGAATTAATTTTTGCTTTGATAACAAACGACAAAAAAACTTTGTGCTAATACATTTCTCTGTTTTGTAGGTAAGTGCGCATAGGCGTGATACTCAGTAAGTTGACTTCGCGAGTGAGTGACAGTGTTGGTGAAGAAAGAAGAAGAACCCACTTGTGTCTTCATCAAATTTAGTTAATGGTAATCCAAACAACCTTTAGGCGTTTGCAAAATATTGTTAACGTTAATTTTTTGAAATTTATAGTTCTCATCCAGGCAACGTTAGGGGTGAAACAAGAAGAATCTCCTGCTGCCTCAGGGCCTCATGTTTAGTTCAAGGTAATTGAAAGTACTGTCATAAATCCTAAATGTAATGTAGAGATATTCGCTTTAAAATTCATCAGTTTTAGAGCGTGTTTCTACATTTGAAATGAATTTTTCTTGAATTGCCATCACGCTTGGACAAAATGTAATTTCAAATGATTTTTTTTTTTAGGAGAACGACGACTGGACAATGGAATCCTAGTCGAGAGGGATTCCAGGCTGTGCTCAGGCATTTCCACAGCACTGTGCTCGTTTGTTTTGTTGTTATTCTCATTCTCATTTCATGCCATCATTTTTATTATTATTATGTTTTTGATAACCGATAGGGAGATACATATTAGAAATCTGTTTAAAATGTTGTTTTTACTGTAAATTATTTTCTGTTTGTATTTGATTTATCTAGTAACAGTAACGATAATGTTTAGTAAAATCTATGATGTGGGTACAGTGCTTGATGTGGAGTGCCTCAATCGCAGTTTCTCACCAGTCAGGTTGCTACAAAGAGCGTTTGCTTTTTGGGCTTTGACCTGGGGAAAGACTGGGATTGGTACTGTCCTGGAATCAGGATGCTGTGGGGACACAAGCTGGATTAGAGCCATGTTCGAGAAACAACCAGGTAAGCCTCTTTCATTTTGTCATTTGTCGTGGTTGCTTCTTTGTTCACTCTTGGTAATTGAAACGATTTCTCTACTAATTTACGAGGGAGGTTCACGAATGTTTGTCCATAGCATTTGACCTTGAATGGAGCTGTTGTTTGTTGACATCAGTACACTGCTCATTTAATATTCATAACTTTAACATATTCTGTCAAGACTGTATGGTGATTATGTCCCTTCTTATCAATCAACTAAACACTGAAGTTGATTTGATGATAATTAACACAGATTATGAAAAGTTTTTGGAAAGATTTGTGATGGTGGATGAAACTTAGATTCATCACTTTGATCCACAGTCGAAAGTACATACTATGAAACGGATAAGGGTTCAACATGTTTCTGGTCACTTTTTTTTCTTGGCATGAGGATCCTGACTACAGCTTTCTGGATTTTGAAGCAAATCTTCTATTTGGGTGTCTACTACGTGCACTTACTATCAGTTTATGAAGCAATAAGAGAAAAATGGTAAGGCAAGTTGAGCTTTTTTGTTTTATGACGCTGCTGGGACCGAGTCGATGGTAGGACTTCCTCGTGGATCACCTAATGCAGTAACCTGCTGGGAGTTATGTCGAAAGGTAAAATTGCTTCAAACGTTCCGTATTTTTGGACCTCAAATGTTACGGACAACTATTCGTGATCTTCTTTTGCAATGATAAAATATCGTTGCTTGAGACAAACGTTATATAAATTTGGAAATAATTATTTGTCTCCATGTAATTAAGAAAGTGTTAATACAAAATACTTAACAGGCTTTCTCTTATTAATACATTATAACAAAACAAACATTTTATGTCGTGAACAATAAACTGGGCTCATTCGTTGTTAAAAGGAATCGCTCATTGATACATTTCTTAATATTTCAGGTAGGTGCGCATAGGCATAGTAATCCGTTCGCGCGAATGAGTGACAGTGTTGTGGATCAAACAAGAACCAGTTTTTGCTGAATGAAGGAGTCAAATTTAAATTCAGGTAAGTAAATTTTCTTGTATAAAAGTTACAATTTGTGTTAGTCTTTAATTATGTCTCTTTAATTAACTTTACGTTGATTCGTACGTTAGAATAGATGATGGTTCCAAATTAGTATTCGCAGCAGTTACAACCAGAAAGATTTTGAGTCCCACCTGATTGCATTCAGGTGTTTCGATAACATTTTGCCTTCATACTCACTTGCGATGTGTGTCTCTTATATTTCATTCAAAAAGTACTTGGAATCTAACAGAGATCTAAAGTTCAGTGTCACATAAAAACTTTAACTTTTACTCTGAACTATCTTGTATGTGTGTTCGTGTTAACTGACATAAAGTGTTAAATGTGGTAGTGCTGTTACTAATCTCAGGTATTAACAGCTGATTTGAGATTATACTCTCCTTTTTTGGTTTGAGATTTCTTCTTGTGTTAACATATTCTTTTTTTTAGTTTTATGAATGATTTCGGTTATTGTTTCTGTTTATTTCATTTTTGTGGTCACTTGATAATGCTCAGCTCTATTGAACTTACTGTTTTTTCTGTCCATATTTGTTTGTGTTGATTATGTTTTTCCCTCAATATCTCTGTTATTATTTTGTTTTGCACATATTTAATTTGTTGAATGTAACCTGCCAATTTAAAATCTTTTATTGGGCTTGTATTGTTATATAATCTTTAATTCTTCACTTCTAGTTATTGTGTAAGTTTTAGTTGACAGCCCAAACATTTCCTGAATATTTTCCTGTTCTAAATGTCTGTTATATGTTGTCTTTTGGTCCATACTTTCACTGCAGGGACCACTATGAATATAATTGACCTTTTAAAAGCTTTTAATTCTAGATTTCTGGATAATGGTTTAAACTTGTATGTTTTTAGAGTTCTATGGTTCTCGATACTATTTTCTACTAAATTTAGTTTTTTACGTCCGTTATATTATTTTTGATTGAAAATGAGAGTTTAATTAAAAAGAAACACTCCACTTCTTCAACGCTTTTTGCAGTTTTGTTCTTTTACTGTTACAGTTCTTTAACATTATTTCATCTATTTTTTTCCTTTGTTTTTACTTCTAGTTGTAAAACCTTCGCTGCTTTTTTAAATAAATAATATGTATTGTTTTACATAATATTACATACCATTTATTAATTTTTTTAGTCGTGTATTTTTCTTTCTGTCTACTTTTGATCTCGTTGAGCTACGTTGTTCAAGCAAGTAAACAATTAATTCGAAATCTTTTTCCGCCTGTGTAAGTTGTTTGGACTTATTAGTGCCTTTTGGATTACCCTATTCAGTAATATTTTTAATTGTGCTCTCAACATTACACGACTTCGTATTAGTTTGTTCTAAATTAAAAGTAATTTCCACTGTTGAATCTTAATTCGAAGTTTATTTGTCCTATATATTTGTCGCCCTATTATGTTTTTTAATCAACTTTTTTTTGTTGTAAACCTTGCTGTAGTTGTTTGTACTTACCGAGTCGTAATGTTGTTTAAGGCTGAGTCATTGATACTTTTGATATTTGTCTCTTATATTTCATTCAAACTTAATTGGAAACTAACGGGGATCTAAAGTTTAGTATCATATAAAAGCTTTAACTTTTACTCTGAACTATCTTGTATGTGTGTTCGTGTTAACTGACATAAAGTGTTAAATGTGGTAGTGCTGTTACTGATCTCAGGTATTAACAGCTGATTTGAGATTATACTCTCCTTTTTTGGTTTGAGATTTCTTCTTGTGTTAACATATTCTTTTTTTTAGTTTTCTGAATGATTTCGGTTATTGTTTCTGTTTATTTCATTTTTGTGGTCACTTGAGAATGCTCAGCTCTATTGAACTTACTGTTTTTTCTGTCCATATTTGTTTGTGTTGATTATGTTTTTTCCCTCAATATCTCTGTTATTATTTTGTTATGCACATATTTAATTTGTTGAATGTAACCTGCCAATTTAAAATCTTTTATTGGGGTTGTATTGTTATATATTCTTTAATTCTTCACTTATAGTGATTGTGTAAGTTTTAGTTGACAGCCCAAACATTTCCTGAATATTTTCCTGTTTTAAATGTCTGTTATATGATGTCTTTTGGTCCATATTTTCACTGCATGGACCACTATGAATATAATTGACGTTTTAAAAGCTTTTAGTTCTAGATTTCTGGATAATGGTTTAAACTTGTATGTTTTTAGAGTTCTATGGTTCTCGATACTATTTTCTACTAAATTTAGTTTTTTACGTCCGTTATATTATTTTTGATTGAAACTGAGAGTTTAATTAAAAAGAAACACTCCACTTCCTCAACGCTTTTTGCAGTTTTCTTCTTTTACTGTTACAGTTCTTTAACATTATTTCATCTATTATTTTCCTTTGTTTTTACTTCTAGTTGTAAAACCTTCGCTGCTTTTTTAAATAAATAATATGTATTGTTTTACATAATATTACATACCATTTATTAATTTTTTTAGTCGTGTATTTTTCTTTCTGTCTACTTTTGATCTCGTTGAGCTACGTTGTTCAAGCAAGTAAACAATTAATTCGAAATCTTTTTCCGCCTGTGTAAGTTGTTTGGACTTATTAGTGCCTTTTGGATTACCCTAGTCAGTAATATTTTTAATTGTGCTCTCAACATTACACGACTTCGTATTAGTTTGTTCTAAATTAAAAGTAATTTCCACTGTTGAATCTTAATTCGAAGTTTATTTGTCCTATATATTTGTCGCCCTATTATGTTTTTTAATGAACTTTTTTTTGTTGTAAACCTTGCTGTAGTTGTTCGTACTTACCGAGTCGTAATGTTGTTTAAGGCCGAGTCATTGATACTTTTGATATTTGTCTCTTATATTTCATTCAAACTTAATTGGAAACTAACGGGGAACTAAAGTTTAGTATCATATAAAAACTTTAACTTTTACTCTGAACTATCTTGTATGTGTGTTCGTGTTAACTGACATAAAGTGTTAAATGTGGTAGTGCTGTTACTAATCTCAGGTATTAACAGCTGATTTGAGATTATACTCTCCTTTTTTGGTTTGAGATTTCTTCTTGTGTTAACATATTCTTTTTTTTAGTTTTCTGAATGATTTCGGTTATTGTTTCTGTTTATTTCATTTTTATGGTCACTTGAGAATGCTCAGCTCTATTAAACTCACTGTTTTTTCTCTCCATATTTGTTTGTGTTGATTATGTTTTTCCCTCAATATCTCTGTTATTATTTTGTTTTGCACATATTTAATTTGTTGAATATAACCTGCCAATTTAAAATCTTTTATTGGGCTTGTATTGTTATATAATCTTTAATTCTTCACTTCTAGTTATTGTGTAAGTTTTATTTGATAACCCAAACATTTCCTGAATATTTTCCTGTTTTAAATGTCTGTTATATGTTGTCTTTTGGTCCATACTTTCACTGCAGGGACCACTATGAATATAATTGACCTTTTAAAAGCTTTTAATTCTAGATTTCTGGATAATGGTTTAAACTTGTATGTTTTTAGAGTTCTATGGTTCTCGATACTATTTTCTACTAAATTTAGTTTTTTACGTCCGTTATATTATTTTTGATTGAAAATGAGAGTTTAATTAAAAAGAAACACTCCACTTCTTCAACGCTTTTTGCAGTTTTCTTCTTTTACTGTTACAGTTCTTTAACATTATTTCATCTATTTTTTTCCTTTGTTTTTACTTCTAGTTGTAAAACCTTCGCTGCTTTTTTAAATAAATAATATGTATTGTTTTAAATAATATAACATACCATTTATTAATTTTTTTAGTCGTGTATTTTTCTTTCTGTCTACTTTTGATCTCGTTGAGCTACGTTGTTCAAGCAAGTAAACAATTAATTCGAAATCTTTTTCCGCCTGTGTAAGTTGTTTGGACTTATTGGTGCCTTTTGGATTACCCTAGTCAGTAATATTTTTAATTGTGCTCTCAACATTACACGACTTCGTATTAGTTTGTTCTAAATTAAAAGTAATTTCCACTGTTGAATCTTAATTCGAAGTTTATTTGTCCTATATATTTGTCGCCCTATTATGTTTTTTAATCAACTTTTTTTTGTTGTAAACCTTGCTGTAGTTGTTCGTACTTACCGAGTCGTAATGTTGTTTAAGGCCGAGTCATTGATACTTTTGATATTTGTCTCTTATATTTCATTCAAACTTAATTGGAAACTAACGGGGATCTAAAGTTTAGTATCATATAAAAACTTTAACTTTTACTCTGAACTATCTTGTATGTGTGTTCGTGTTAACTGACATAAAGTGTTAAATGTGGTAGTGCTGTTACTGATCTCAGGTATTAACAGCTGATTTGAGATTATACTCTCCTTTTTTGGTTTGAGATTTCTTCTTGTGTTAACATATTCTTTTTTTTAGTTTTCTGAATGATTTCGGTTATTGTTTCTGTTTATTTCATTTTTGTGGTCACTTGAGAATGTTCAGCTCTATTAAACTCACTGTTTTTTCCGTTCATATTTGTTTGTGTTGATTATGTTTTTTCCCTCAATATCTCTGTTATTATTTTGTTTTGCACATATTTAATTTGTTGAATGTAACCTGCCAATTTAAAATCTTTTATTGGGCTTGTATTGTTATATAATCTTTAATTCTTCACTTCTAGTTATTGTGTAAGTTTTAGTTGACAGCCCAAACATTTCCTAAATATTTTCCTGTTTTAAATGTCTGTTATATGTTGTCTTTTGGTCCATACTTTCACTGCAGGGACCACTATGAATATAATTGACCTTTTAAAAGCTTTTAATTCTAGATTTCTGGATAATGGTTTAAACTTGTATGTTTTTAGAGTTCTATGGTTCTCGATACTATTTTCTACTAAATTTAGTTTTTTACGTCCGTTATATTATTTTTGATTGAAAATGAGAGTTTAATTAAAAAGAAATACTCCACTTCTTCAAAGCTTTTTGCAGTTTTCTTCTTTTACTGTTACAGTTCTTTAACATTATTTCATCTATTATTTTCCTTTGTTTTTACTTCTACTTGCAAAACCTTCGATGGCTGTTCAAATAAATAATATCTATTGTTTTAAATTAAATTACACACCATTTACATATTTTAATTGAGTCATAAGCTCGTATAAAGCCAATTTATTTATTATTTCTTTTAGTGGTGTATTTTTCTTTCTGTCTATGTTTGATCTCAGTGAGCTGCAGTGTTCAAGCAAATAAACAATTAATTCGAATCCTTTTTCCGCCTGTCTGTGATAATGTCTGAGCAATATTAAGTTGTTTGAACTTATTAGTGCCTTTTCGATTACCCTATTCAGTAATAGTTTTTATTGTGCTCTTAACATTACACGACTTCGTATTAGTTTGTTCTAAATTAAAAATAATTTCCACTGTTGAATCTTAATTCTAAGTTTATTTGTCCTATATATTTATGTCACCCTATTATGTTTTTAAATGAATTTGTCTCTTATATTTCATTCAAAACTTAATTGGACACTAACGGGGATCTAAAGTTCAGTGACAAAGAAAAACTTTAACTTTTACACTGAACTATCTTGTATGTGTGTTCTTGTTAACTAACTTTGGTCGGGCTGTTACTAATCTACAGTGTTAACAGCTGATTTGGGATTATAAAATCTGTTTTTTTTTGGATTAACATATTCATTTTTATTTGTTTTCTGAATGATTTTGCGCATTATTTCAGTTTATTTGATTTTTATGCTCAATTAAAAATTCTCACCTCTTTTAAATCCGAGGAGGAATAACACCAACATAGCCCTACATGCCTACGATACAGCCATCATGGCCAGATCCATACAACCAAACTATGCCATCGGATACGTTCAGTCATATCATACGTTGGTGATACGAATATCACTAAGACACAGGCTATTCACATCGACCATCGAAGATGCAGATCCAGTCGACTGCTTGAGATTGTCGGCGAGAATGTAACCAGGCCAGGATACCGTGAAGTATCGAGGAGTCGCATTTGCAAAAGATTGACATGGAAACAGCACACAAAAGCAGCACGGATTAAAGCCGCCGCTGTAACGCAGATGATCAACCTTGTGATATGCAGAAATAGTAAATTAGAATTGATACACAAACTTCTAATGATCAGATCATTAGTATAAAGCGTCTTGATGTACGGATTGATCGCGTCGGGCTACGCGGCAAAATCCTGCATCAAATCACCAGAGCAAATGGAAAACAGACTAGTGAGACGAGCTCTGGGCGCCTCATAGTTCGTGAGAAGCGACCAAAACACCGAGAGACAGGATGGACTCCTTACAGCAGGGCATTCGAGAGAAGGCAGAAAGGCCTTCATAAAGTTTACTGTTCACCATGATCAAGAACTGCCACAACTGACGGACTATCGTCCAGGGGAAATTGCAGAACGGAGTCGCAGAATGCGTAGAAGGTCGAAACTCCAGTTGTTGGGGGGACTAGGCTGAAGAAGCCTAACGAGGGATCAATTCATATTTTTTTGGTCCTACCAGGTCCTGGGCTTTGGAAAAATAAAGATATTGCGGCAAAGTGAAGTGAGCTTTTCTTTCAGAAACAGGATCAATAACAAAATACTGTAGGTGCACGGAAGTAAAATGATTTACAGCTGAGCCTTCTTAAGTGAGTTCGGCAGATGACATACATGAAATAATATCTTAAGATTCACCCTCTTCTGTTTACTTGTCCTGCAGAGGAGAGTGGTGCGAAGCGTTCTATCCGAAATCGTCGTCGTGGATCGAACTGCGGAAACACCAAGGAAGAGAAGACAATGGTGTCCCAGTGGCCCAGTGTCACGGGAGATCGTTGCCCCATCTACCTCATGGGTGTAGTTTCGGGGTTATTTTAGAAAATAACCTCGGGTGGAAGGTGGGTCGCGTACTGCGCGCCGCGTACCTCTTTTAAATCTATTTTTTTTTCTCTAAATTTTTTTAATAAAATAAATGGTTGAATCATTTGGGGAACGTTAAAGTCATTCATATTTTTTTAATATGTTATTTTTGTATGTTACAACAAGAAGAAATTCGAGTTGGGGAGCGAGTATAGCACAGTATTTTAAACAAAACATTATGTGAGTTATATTTAGACCTGATTCAGGACGAGTTCGCAGCGTGAGTGCTCTTTAAAGCAGAGTTCACATATGAGTGAAATGACGGTGTGTATCGCGAGTGAGTTGTCCTTTTTCTCGGATTCTTCGGGCCCTTTGACGCATTCCAGAAACACCCTGAAGGTTTCGTTCACTTTGCCGGAGGGGTGGAACTCGTGTCTCAGTCAGTACGACCACACTGTTTTTTTCCGTCGTGAAAATTATGGAGGGACAGAAGACAAAAGGTCATAAGATTTATGGTAAGCTTTTTTATTCTTCTCGGTGTTTGTTTAAACAGTGGCAAGTTAAAATAAGTGTATTTCATTTAACAACACTCAGTTTTAATATTTTATTAGACTGGTACAATTTGCATGATATTTCAAATTATATGGTATTGTACTTAAAAATTCCTGATTCCAAGTAATTCTTTCCAGGACGCAGCGAAGGCATGCAGGAAAACTACGTATCGTGCGCGATTTCAGGCAGTACTCAGTCATTTCCACAACACTGTACCTACAAATTTTCTCTATTTATTTGCTATAACAAATATTACAGATTTAAATATTAATAGACCATCAAAATTTTGTTTTTACTTATCTAACAAAAAAAAATATCCGTCAATACTTTTTAAACCAATACATCTAAAACATATGTATATTTGAGTGCTGGTATCAGTTTTTGATGTTATACTTCTTATGGCACGTTTGGAAAAACAGATCAGATTGTATTTTTAGCGGAGGACGAAGTTGCACGCGCCGATGTAACACATGTTTTTTTTTAATTAAGACACCTTCGCCATTTGTCAAGACTTGTTTTTTTTATTAGTAAGGTTAGGATGGACAATTACTTTCTTATTTTTGGAGTTATATCCAGAAACATCAACGTTGCAAAAATACACCACCTTTCTCCATACCATGGGTACTGCAAAACTAAAAGCTTTCTTTTCTTTCTTATACCATTTCATAAGATCCTCGACACAAACATAACTTGGTGGTCTTTGAACAATAATCGGATCGATTATTCCGGATGCCGAGATTGCAGCCCAAACTGTCACCTTCGGGCTATACAGAGGTCTTTCGAGTTTCTTTTTACGGTTTTCTCCACACGTGTAACGACAATTTTGGTTATTGACATGGCTATTAGGGTGGAATTGAGCCTCATCGAAGAATAAGATGCTGTCGACTTCTGGAAATCGGTTCATCATTTTAGCGAATAAAAGTTTATCAGCAGGGCTCATCGATTTCAACTCTTGCACTAACTGAAACGTCACACTTAAAGTCCTCTCTGATCTTCAAGCCAGAGACACGTTTATTTAACAATGAATTAGTTTCCTCAAACTTACGAATCCACTGCTTAGTAAACGGAAGGCTTGGACATTGCTGAACATCGTGCAAATTGAAATGTCGAAATCGGCATGGTGACTAAATTTCCCTGACCCGAACTATCGTTTAAGACCGACCCCAACTTTTCTACTGCTACCAAATGTTCTAGAGCGCAAGCAAACATTAAAACTCTTTCGGCCACCCTGTTTTATATCTATCTAAGGTAACAGTAATGATAATATTTAGTTAAATCTAAGGTGTGGGTACAGTGTTCGATGTGGGGTGTCCCAATCGCAGTTATACCCCAGTTAGATTGCTACAAGGAGCGTTTGTTTTTGTAAGGACTGATTGGTACTGTCCTCAAATGAAGATGTTTTGGGGACAGACGCTGAATTAGAGCCGGCTTCGAGAAACAACCAGGTGAGTCTCTTTAATTTTATCATTTATCGTGGTCGTTTGTTAGTTCATCCTCAATATTTGACACTTCTTTAGGCGCGATTTTGCTGAGGAGTGAACGTAAGTGAATCGTCACGTTCGGGTGGGTGACGCTGAATCGTGTGTACTCGGCTCCAGTCGTCATCAGCCACGTTTTGCATGTCATCAGTGTAGTATTTTTAATATAATACGCGTAATATTTAACTTCTTTTAATTTATGCTGCATTTTACTTGAGATATTTAAATAAACTTGAATCTATAGTATTTATAACATATTTTAGCTTCCATAACCCAATTATTTCATTCAATTATTATATATTCCGAATATAATAGCAATGAAGAAGTCCAATCAGAGTAAAATTCAAAAATATAATTGTTTATTTTGTAGCTAATATTACTTCACAGGCACAGAGATAATTTTATATCACAATATAATATAACCTTGTTGATTCATCGAACTAATCCATTATATATATATATATATATATATATATATATATATATATATATATATATATATATATATATATATATATATATATATATATATATATATATATATATATATATATATATATATATATATATATAATCATTCATGTATGGGTCCTGGTGGACCACGCGAAGTGAAGTTAGAGGCGTTTATGGTTGTTAGCCTTCCTTTGCTCCCATACTAATTTCATTCTTTCGCTATGAGCTTTTTTCCTTTCATCAGACCAAGTTGTTCCAGTTTTCCTACATTTTTCTTTCAGGCCAACCTTCCAAACGTTGTGTCTGAAACAGCCTCTATTCTGAATTTCACTTTGTGTAATATTTGCTGATCTTCGGTCTTCTTTACCTGCAGCAATCCATTTAATTATTTCTACTTTAGCTCTACTCCTATTTTTATAAAATTCGACTATTTGTCTAGTTAGCCTACTCAGATTCATCCGTTTTATGTGTGTATTGTTTGATTTGATGTATATCTGTATATTGTTTGATTTCTTGGTTTTCTCGAAGTCGGTATGTTGTGCTATTTATTTATTTGGGCCCTAAGAATTTTCTTATGATTTATCTCACCTTCTTTTCAATTTCCTCGATGGCTCTCTTTCTATTCAAAATGAGCGTTTCCGCCCCATATAGACATTCTGGCTTAATAACTGTGTTGTAATGTCTCAGTTTTGTGTTTTTAGATATGCATTTTTTGTTGTAAATATTTTGTGTAAGTCTCAATGCCGTTTCCATCTTTTGACATCTACCTTTATTGGCCGCTTTTTCCAACCCATTCTCCATGATTATTTCACCCAAATATTTGAATTGAGAGACTCCTCTGATGTTACCATATTTGGTTTTTAGAATTAGTCTGTTGCAGGTCATGTATTGTGTCTTTTCAAGGAAAATTTGGAGTCCTACCTTTTCTGCTGTTTCATTTAGGATTTCAATCTGTTTTTGTGTCATTAATATATCTTAAGCCAAAATTGCCAGACAATCAATTTTGTTGTTGGTTCTCCCCAGCTTAATGGGCTGGTCAATATTCAGAGCCGACTTTTTTTCACGCTACTGGTGTATTACTTTTTCTAGAACACAGTTAAATAAGAGTGGCGAGAGTTCATCCCCTTGTCTCACCCCAGTTTTAATTTTTTAATTTCAAAGGGGTCTGAGATGTCACCCATGAATTTAACTTTCGATCTTCTGTTAGTTAATGTTGCTTTATATATATATATATATATATATATATATATATATATATATATATATATATATATATATATATATATATATTAAAATTGGAAAACTAAGTGTTCACTTCTGTCGTGTGGTCAGCAGCACACGCCCGGTTTTTTTTAGTAATATGGTAGAGATGTATATACCCTTTATACTTTACATAATGAATGTATTAGTTGATATATTTAATGTAGATTCGAATTAGAACATTATTTTTTCCAGAATTCCTACAGATATTACTATTCAATATTCACCTACAGAATGAATATCTATATCTGTTCATAATTTAAATCAGTATATTGTTGCAATATTTTGAAAAAATAAATTGCATATGCAAATTTTTAATTGTAAAGACATTTATCTTAATAATAATAAATCAGCTCGATAGGCCTTAAAGACCCATGGCTTCGATTTTCTTTACTATCTTACTCCATTTTGCTCTATTCATGGCTGCATCCTGCCATCCTCCAATCACTTCCCTCTGGGTCTTCTTCGTCCATCTCCTATTGACAATGTTTGTTTTGCCCATCTGGCATTCTTAATACGTCACCCAACCATCGCAATCTGGAAGACCGGAGTATCTGACTTACAGATGGTTTTCCGTATAGATGTTTAATTTTTGCATTGGTTCTTCTTCTCCATATTGTCTCCTGTACTTTCACTCCACCAAATATCTTCCTCAGTACTCTTTGCTCCCAGACATTCAATCTTTCTTATTCTTTTGTATTCATTAACCAGCATTCGCAGCCATACAGTACCGTGGGTTGAATAACTGGGTTGAATAACTTCTGTACAGCCTTAACTTTACTGAGCATGTATTTTTTTATCTAAGCATATTGTGTAACCCTCTTACAGATTTGTTTCCCCTTGACTGTTTTAAATGTATAATGCTTATGTTGTTTCGTTTTAATAATAACTTCTGCATCATGCACGTTCTCACGCATCTCAAGGAATTTTGTCTTATTTTAAAATTACATTAAATTAATATTAACATTACATAGGACTGCAGGCAGGGGATCTCTTTGTTTCAATCTCTTTCACTCTTCAAATTAAATCATTTATCTTAAGGTTAATAAATACAATTTGTTAGTTCACTGCGTAAAATGTTTTATCCCAGACAAATTTACATATAATATACGCCATGTATGTTGGGTTGCATAACTAATTTCATTAATACCAGGTATTAAGTCGACTATACTTTTATGTTCTTCTTTCAAGTGTCAATACGTATCAAAGATTTATCTAACTTTATTTCTACTGTTCTTGATATATTTTTGCTATAAATAATCTATATACAGAGCCTTCTTTTAATCGCCCATCTGACTAGTAATTTATTAAGCCTTAGGAACGTCCTTTTTTTTTGTTGTAAAGGTGACTAAAAATATTATTCAAATTTTCCCCTAAATTTGTCATCGATATTTGTTTTTTCTACGCTTTCTGACCACCTTTTAAACAGATTTGATCACATAAAATAAATAATTTTCAGCTTCGCCTCTTCTTTTAGGTTTTGAATCCATTTTACAATGTTTTAATAGATCAATTCTTCTATTAGAACCTTTGGTGTGTAACACTAAACTTGAAGAGATTTACCACTAAACACCAAATCACTTTTCTTTTAACTTCTCGACGCACGTTTCGCTAACCATGTTAGCATCATCAGGAGATGATTCGAGAAGTTAAAAAAAAAGTGATTTGGTGTTTAGTGGTAAATCTCTTCAAGTTAAATGTTTTAATAGGTGTTTCGGTTAATAATGTTGATTTTTTCGCAGTATTTTAGGTTTTATTGCCATAATAAAATAAATTATCTTAATAATCACAGTATTAGCAATCGTTAGCTATTACTTTTTCCCATCTTTCGTTCAAAGAACGGAGTCCGTATTAAAAGGACTTTTGGTTTGTTGAAGAATGTAAGAGTTGTTCTGAAAGTCCGTGCTCGAACGTGGTAGCTCGAAGAGGCTAAGTCCGGTGAATACGGCGGGTGGGGTTTGAACGTCCCATTTAGCGTTTTTCAAATATTTATCGTCTCTTTGGGCTTATTCTGGTCCTTTTGGTTTGTCATTAGTCGTTTTAGGTTCTTAGTACAAAATTAAAATATTTAATACAAAAACCATAAGAAATATTTGAAGGATGTACAAGGGCGATTTTTATATAGGATATAAAGTTTCTGTACTTTAAATCCTTTGACGTTTCTCGGAGAGATACTTTGATCATCCTAAGTTGCTGGTTATGAATAATTTTGAAACATTGGGGTTAAGACGATGTTATGTTATGAAATTTTTATATAAATTGTTGCGTAATAAAATTGATAGTCCATGGTTGCTCGGTCAGTTGAGCTTTGGAATAATGAGGGTGGAGTATAGACTTGTGTTGCCATTTTATTTGAATCTGGATTTGAATAATGTTTTCCGGATTTCAGTGGATTTGTTATATGAATAAAAGTTCGTTGCGCTACATATTGACGTGTGTGCGTGATTACTTCATGAGTCAATGATTGAATTTGTTTTTGTTATGTTTATTAAAGGTAATACGGTTTATTGTGTAATTCAATTTTCAGTATAAGCAATTGCTTTCAACCTAATTAATTATGTTGTTAGTTATGTTAATTAATTTATTGGTTTACTTCATTTTCTCTTTCAATTTTTTTTATTGTTATTATAGTATGGTATTTTGATTAATATTATAGATATTCTTGTAGTTATTATATTTTGGAATTGATTACATTAGATATTAGTAATTAGCTCTGTAATTGGGATATCCTATTGGGCTAATAAAACATTAAAGCATTGTCATTAATACACGGCTTCCTTACTATCCCGCCGAATACACAGCAAAGCCTTCTTTCCATGTATATTGCATACTGGTTGAGATGTTGAAGGCTGGCCTGGGTCTACCCTTGTCCTGGACGCTCCTTACGCTCCTGTTATATAAAAATGGCCACTTCTGAAGCGTTTAAACAAACATTCACAGGTTTTTTTTGGGTTAGACTATGTTCATCATAAGCCTCAATTAAAAATCTAAATAACTTTCAGCAGCTATTTTCTTCAAATGAAAGAAGGTTATTAAATTTCCCCGCAAAACGTCTTTTTCTGGTATATAATTCGACATATTCAATGCTATGAAAAACTATGTTTTTTCCACAAGGACTATTAATAATGAACTGGCTTTTGATGAGGTATGTTTACCCTCCAAAACGCCATATATGCCATTAGTCTATACCAACAAAGGTATTAGTAACGCCATCTCTTGGCAAAATCGACATTATTAACCGAAACATCTGTTATAATAATTGAATTAATGGTGTAATGTTTGTGTACACCAAGACAGTTTTCAACCTTTTTCTGATGGGTTATTGATACCAATCAGTGTGCCATCTCTTAGCAAAATTTAATTAGTAACCGAAACACCTATTATAATTTATTTGTTTGTATTTAAACGAAATTGAAGCGTTGAACCTTAAGCGCATTTTCAATCTGCTCTCAACAGTTTCCTACGCTTGTACAGATTTGCCGGTAAGTGAAGCCCAGGATACCGAATTTTTCAAATAACCAAACAATATTTTTACTACGCCCTGTATATTGCCAACGTCAATATTTGGTAATCAGTAGAGGCATTTACGAGGAATGGTAGTGGGTCCCATAAAAATCACTCAAAAATTGTTTTATTACGTCCGGTCTTACGTCAATCGTTTTCCGCTCAGATCCGATCGTAGTTTGTCATGGAAAAAAAACGAACCTCCGGCTCGCTCCGTCGGACTGTTTCCGGTTAGATGGCGCCTCGATCGACTGCCGCATCGAAAATCAGATTTAGGTGATCCAATAATGCCGAAGTGGCCACAACCGGGTATTTCATCTGATATTTTAGGTAGTTTTCGCATTGTATGCCATAATTTTACCCGAATAAAGTGATAAAGATTATAATTTCTATCAGTTATAATTTATAAGCCATTATTTAAGATGATTGAGTTTGTATTGATAGTGATGTAAAAACAATTATACATGGGTTCCGTAGTGTAGCGGTTATCACGTCTGCTTTACACGCAGAAGGTCCCCGGTTCGATCCCGGGCGGAACCACACTTTTTATTAATCTTCAATACTGAAGAACGACACAAATTAAATTCTCTGGAAAATTATCGTTTTTTTTCTCAAAATTTGAGCTTTTTTTCTCAAGTTTTTTTTCTGGTATATAATTTGACATATTAAAAATAATGAAAAACTACGTTTTTTGCACAGTGACAATTAATAATGAACTGGCTAATTAATGGCGTATGTTTACACTGCACTTGCAGCTATCTTGTTCCTCTGAAATGACACAATTTGAAATGAAAGAAATAAACAATAACACTTGGTCCAGCAAAATTGTTGCATATCTAAATGATACAACTAAAGGTTCAACTAGGTGCAACTGAAAGCTTGGTGAAAGCCAAGGTGCAACTAATGTGTCACTTTTTCGGAAACGGTTTTTATTCGCATGGATCTTAAAAGCTGACGCAAATGCCATTTACGAGATTATTGAAAAAGATAACTTAATACGCTTTAGTTGATCGATGGAGCGCCATTCGCTTAATGTGTTGGTGACAATAACTCAAAAACCACAATTTTTAAGTTGTGTCACTTTTGCAGCAAGAGTGCGATATGATAATGTATCCATTCGTAAAGCTCGCGAACATCAGTCACCTTACTTTTTGATCTTTATAGATGTCAAACAGATCAACAGTTTAGTTTAACAATATTTCTATCGGAACCTTGAAACACTAAACTCTAAGAGATTGACACTGGTAAATCAAACACCAAATCACTCGTTTAAACTTCTCGGCGGGCGTTTCGCCAACCATGTTAGCATCATCAGGAGATTATTTATTCTAATTACTATAATCTGAGATTGAATCATTTCTTGATCCTAACATGGTTGGCGGAACCATGTTACCATGAAACTAAAAATGAATCAAATTATAATGCATTTTGAAAAACAGCTTATTTTTATTATTTTAATTTTACTACGCGGATATTTCACTAACATTTAAGCGATGAAATGAACAAAATTGAGGAAATTGAAAGCCGGCGAAATGTCCACGAGATTACAAATGTAAACTGGGACATATATCAATGAAAAAGGCTGGCAGCAAAACTACCAATAACTTAAGTACTGGTATTAAAAAGGGTCAGTTGGGCGTGGGGAGTTTTGAGACAACCAAATGCCGTATCGTGACTATCGGCAATATACATCAATCAGACCCTTTCGAATGTTATCCATTATGCAAGTTAGAACAATTATTGAGTTTCGAATTGATTAAAAAAGTAATATTTATTATCCAGTTTGGTCACCAAATATGACATAAAGGGTATTTTTTTATAGTAGCGACAATTCGTTTGCAATAATATTCTATCAGTGTAAATAACCTCAATATAAACTCTTTCAGATCGAATTGTTCATGATCCGGCAGCTGATTCCTGCAGGTATCTGTTTTTTAATGAAACTTAACTCAAATGAATGATTAATGACCATGTAAAACATTGCTGTCGGGTAGCCTATCAAAAATTAGCCGCGATTACCTTTAATTAAGTATGTTGTGATTAATGTATTTTAATGAATTCCTGCTATATTTTATATTTTATATTTTATATTTATTTTTTATATTTTCTCTCAGACTGAATCTAGCAACTATAAAAATATTGTCATAAGCCAGAAAAACATATTTTTTCGCGCAGTTTCAGCTCCGGTCCCTAAAACTGACCAATCGTAGTTTTTTAGTCCGGGGCGAATTTTTTTCAATCGATGTCGACTATGGGTAAAATCTTTAAATCGCGCATCTCGTCTCGGACTAAATCTAGCAACTATACAAATATTGTCATAAGCCAGAAAAACATCATTTTTCGCGGAGTTTCAGCTCCAGTCATTAAAACTGACCAATCGCAGTTTTTTAGTCCAGGGCGAATTTTTTTCAATCGATGTCGACTATGGGTAAAATCTTTAAATCGCGCATCTCGTCTGGGACTAAATCTAGCAACTATACAAATATTGTCATATGCCAGAAAAACATCATTTTTCGCGGAGTTTCAGCTCCAGTCATTAAAACTGACCAATCGTAGTTTTTTAGTCCAGGGCGAATTTTTTTCAATCGATGTCGACTATGTGTAAAATCTTTAAATTGCGCATTTCCTTTCAGACTGAATCTAGCAACTATAAAAATATTGTCATAGGCCAGAAAAACATATTTTTTCGCGCAGTTTCACCTCCAGTCCCTAAAACTGACCAATCGTAGTTTTTTAGTCCAGGGCTAATTTTTTTCAATCGATGTCGACTATGTGTAAAATCTTTAAATCGCGCATTTCCTTTCAGACTAAATCTAGCAACTATAAAAATATTGTCATGGGCCAGAAAAATAGTATTTTTCGCGCAGTTTCAGCTCCAGTCACTAAAACTGACCAGTCGTAGTTTTTTAGTCCAGGGCGAATTTTTTCAATCGATGTCGACTATGGGTAAAATCTTTAAATCGCGCATCTCGTCTCGGGCTAAATCTAGCAACTATACAAATATTGTCATAAGCCAGAAAAACATCATTTTTCGCGGAGTTTCAGCTCCAGTCATTAAAACTGACCAATCGTAGTTTTTTAGTCCAGGGCGAATTTTTTCAATCGATGTCGACTATGGGTAAAATCTTTAAATCGCGCATCTCGTCTCGGACTAAATCTAGCAACTATACAAATATTGTCATAAGCCAGAAAAACATCATTTTTCGCGGAGTTTCAGCTCCAGTCATTAAAACTGACCAATCGTAGTTTTTTAGTCCAGGGCGAATTTTTTTCAATCGATGTCGACTATGGGTAAAATCTTTAAATCGCGCATCTCGTCTCGGACTAAATCTAGCAACTATACAAATATTGTCATAAGCCAGAAAAACATCATTTTTCGCGGAGTTTCAGCTCCAGTCATTAAAACTGACCAATCGTAGTTTTTTAGTCCAGGGCGAATTTTTTCAATCGATGTCGACTATGGGTAAAATCTTTAAATCGCGCATCTCGTCTCGGACTAAATCTAGCAACTATACAAATATTGTCATAAGCCAGAAAAACATCATTTTTCGCGGAGTTTCAGCTCCAGTCATTAAAACTGACCAATCGTAGTTTTTTAGTCCAGGGCGAATTTTTTTCAATCGATGTCGACTATGGGTAAAATCTTTAAATCGCGCATCTCGTCTCGGACTAAATCTAGCAACTATACAAATATTGTCATGGGCCAGAAAAATAGTATTTTTCGCGCAGTTTCAGCTCCAGTCACTAAAACTGACCAGTCGTAGTTTTTTAGTCCAGGGCGAATTTTTTCAATCGATGTCGACTATGGGTAAAATCTTTAAATCGCGCATCTCGTCTCGGGCTAAATCTAGCAACTATACAAATATTGTCATAAGCCAGAAAAACATCATTTTTCGCGGAGTTTCAGCTCCAGTCATTAAAACTGACCAATCGTAGTTTTTTAGTCCAGGGCGAATTTTTTCAATCGATGTCGACTATGGGTAAAATCTTTAAATCGCGCATCTCGTCTCGGACTAAATCTAGCAACTATACAAATATTGTCATAAGCCAGAAAAACATCATTTTTCGCGGAGTTTCAGCTCCAGTCATTAAAACTGACCAATCGTAGTTTTTTAGTCCAGGGCGAATTTTTTTCAATCGATGTCGACTATGTGTAAAATCTTTAAATTGCGCATTTCCTTTCAGACTGAATCTAGCAACTATAAAAATATTGTCATAGACCAGAAAAACATATTTTTTCGCGCAGTTTCACCTCCAGTCCCTAAAACTGACCAATCGTAGTTTTTTAGTCCAGGGCTAATTTTTTTCAATCGATGTCGACTATGTGTAAAATCTTTAAATCGCGCATTTCCTTTCAGACTAAATCTAGCAACTATAAAAATATTGTCATGGGCCAGAAAAATAGTATTTTTGGCGCAGTTTCAGCTCCAGTCACTAAAACTGACCAGTCGTAGTTTTTTAGTCCAGGGCGAATTTTTTCACTCGATGTCGACTATGGGTAAAATCTTTAAATCGCGCATTTTCTCTCAGACTGAATCTAGCAACTATAAAAATATTGTCATAAGCCAGAAAAACATATTTTTTCGCGCAGTTTCAGCTCCAGTCCCTAAAACTGACCAATCGTAGTTTTTTAGACCAGGGCAAATTTTTTTCAATTGATGTCGACTATGTGTAAAATCTTTAAATCGCGCATTTCCTTTCAGACTAAATCTAGCAACTATAAAAATATTGTCATGGGCCAGAAAAATAGTATTTTTGGCGCAGTTTCAGCTCCAGTCACTAAAACTGACCAGTCGTAGTTTTTTAGTCCAGGGCGAATTTTTTCACTCGATGTCGACTATGGGTAAAATCTTTAAATCGCGCATTTTCTCTCAGACTGAATCTAGCAACTATAAAAATATTGTCATAAGCCAGAAAAACATATTTTTTCGCGCAGTTTCAGCTCCAGTCCCTAAAACTGACCAATCGTAGTTTTTTAGACCAGGGCAAATTTTTTTCAATTGATGTCGACTATGTGTAAAATCTTTAAATCGCGCATTTCCTTTCAGACTAAATCTAGCAACTATAAAAATATTGTCATGGGCCAGAAAAATAGTATTTTTCGCGCAGTTTCAGCTCCAGTCACTAAAACTGACCAGTTGTAGTTTTTTAGTCCAGGGCGAATTTTTTCACTCGATGTCGACTATGGGTAAAATCTTTAAATCGCGCATTTTCTCTCAGACTGAATCTAGCAACTATAAAAATATTGTCATAAGCCAGAAAAACATATTTTTTCGCGCAGTTTCAGCTCCAGTCCCTAAAACTGACCAATCGTAGTTTTTTAGTCCAGGGCGAATTTTTTTCAATCGATGTCGACTATGTGTAAAATCTTTAAATTGCGCATTTCCTTTCAGACTGAATCTAGCAACTATAAAAATATTGTCATAGGCCAGAAAAACATATTTTTTCGCGCAGTTTCACCTCCAGTCCCTAAAACTGACCAATCGTAGTTTTTTAGACCAGGGCAAATTTTTTTCAATTGATGTCGACTATGTGTAAAATCTGTAAATTGCGCATTTCCTTTCAGACTGAATCTAGCAACTATAAAAATATTGTCATAGGCCAGAAAAACATCATTTTTCACGTAGTTTCAGCTCCAGTCCCTAAAACTGACCAATCGTAGTTTTCTAGTCCAGGGCGAATTTTTTTCAATCGATGTCGACTATGGGTAAAATCTTTAAATCGCGCATCTCGTCTCAGACTAAATCTAGCAACTATAAAAATATCCTAATGGGTCAGAAAAATAGCATTTTTCGCGCAGTTTAAGCCCCAGTCACTAAAACTAACCAATCGAAATTTTTTAGGCCAATAATTGAGTAGATATACATCTTTTAGATTATGTATTGTTGAAATAGAGGGCGCTAGTTATCTTTAAATTTAAAAAGTTTCGATATTTTGACGACATACTGTGTTTAATTAAATGTTTGAAACATTTGTTTTTATAATGTTGTGATGTTTTTATAACATGTGATTTTAGTAATAAAATTCACGAGTTCTAGTAACGAGTCACTTCAGGCAATAATACGAATTTAAAAATAAATTATGCCTTCTATTTGATTTTGTAGTAAAACAGTATTAAACCGCGTACGACAGAACAATCAAATCAAATTCGACAAGAACTTGACGTTAACTTTTAACTTTTACCATATTCAATATACATACCAAACCTTGCACCATTAAATTTTGACATTTCAGTGTATTGACACACTTTTTTGCATTAATCCATTGCATGATTTTGAACAACTTATCCAGGTTAAATTGGATTTATCTATTACCTGTATTAAACTCAAAGAGATTTACCACTAAACACCAAATCACTTTTTGAAACTTTTCGATGCACGTTTCGCTAACCATGTTAGCACCATCGGGAGATGATTTAATCTGTTAGCTGTATATTTATATTTCATAATTAGTTTATTTATTAGAGTGCCTAATTTTCGCCTGGTTAAGACTTTGTCTTGCGCAGGACTTGAACCAGTGCTGTTCCGGATACAAGGCGGACCATTAACAAAAATCTAATTAGAATTTTCTTTGTTCTGCTGTTGTTTTTTTCTCTTGTTTTAATCGCGAAATATGTTTAATGCAGCCGCGGAGTCGAGTTTCAGCCCAGCTAGTACCATTAAGTTCTTATTCACGACAATTAAACGAAAATTTCGCCTCCGTTCTCGTTGCAAGTTTTCCTTTTATAACCCGGGGTTGGATCGTCGTAATTCCGACCCTTGTTCTTTGTTTTAATTGTCGGAACGCCTTCAGAGCACCTCTAATTCTCGCAAGTTACGTTATAGTTTCCGATTTCACAGGAACGCGCGTTCTCCAAACGATTTCTGACACATTTAACCCAAAACATCATCTGGTTTACGTGAATCACTCTTTGCCTTTATTCAAGATTGTTTTTTCTTTTCCTTATAGTGCAAGATCTGGCAGCTGAGTCCTGCAGGTATCTGTTTTTTAAATTAAACTTAATTCAAATGAATGATTGATGGCTTGCTGCCGGGTAACCTATCAAAAATTAGCCGCGATTACCTTTAATTAAATATATTGTAATCAATTTATTTTAACGAACTCGAAGTAATTTTTTTTAAGTGAATTAAACGTTATTTGAAAGCTCTCCAGCTCTCAGTTAGCCGTAACATCTAGGCTGCCAGGTGTAAACAGGTATATTATTCTAAACTCGAAGAGATTTACGCCAAATAACTTTTTTAAACTCTTTGAAGCACGTTTCGCGAACCATAAACTATGTTATATATTTATATGACAACCCTACCTTCGAATTTAGTGTTTCACACTGAAAGTTCCAATAGAAGAATTGAGGTATATTATTCTTAATTATTTACGCTCATCGTGTTTTTCAAGAAAATTTTATACTAAATTGAAGTTTAATTTTTGCTGTACACCTGTATTATTATTGTTAATAGCATGTATTATCATGATTAATAGTATGTATTATCATGGTTAATAGCATGTATTATCATGGTTAATAGCATGCATTATCATGGTTAATAGCATGTATTATCATGGTTAATAGCATGCATTATCATGGTTAATAGCATGTATTATCATGGTTAATTGCATGTATTATCATGGTTGTTTGTAAAAAAATGGTCTCAAGTAGTCATGTTTGAGGCATATTGACGCATTCAGTTGGGATATCATATAAAATGGATGTAGGCCTATTCAACCTGGGACGACTTAAAGCCAAATCAAAATCAAAGGAGGTTAGCATCGTACGCGGATGACTGCTCATGTAGCGCATAGTACGTCGGCGTTGCACAGTGTTGGACTTACTTAGCACTTGCTTGCATTGCTTGCAAAATATTGCAACAAGCTGCTCTAAATAAGGCGAGAGATTGTTGTGAATGGTCAATCACTGGAAGAAATAACATGCTTGCCTGCTCTACTGACATGCAAGGGAAAGTTGCTTATAGAATAAAGTACTCTGATGCTAATTTGGTACGTCTAATGAGAAGAGTGTTTAGTAACCGCGACTAAAGGAAACGCATTAAAATCATTGTATACAATGCCATCATAATTTCCACTCTACTGTATGAAGTTGAATCCTGAGTTTTGTATCGGAAGCCAATCAAACATCTCGAGATATTTCATCAAGGCTCAGATTTCGTCAAACTTTGAGAATAAAATGACAAGACTATCAGATCAAAATGCTGGTACTTTGAGGAGCCAACAGCTTGAGCATAGAATACCAGATCATAAAAGCTCAGCAAAATTAAAACCCATGACTGAGGTGTTCGTATCGAGTTGACCGCCATCATTAGAGTCAGTCCGGAAAAATCTCGAAAACGTCAATTCAAAATAATAGTTTGTGTTTTCTTTAGAAAGGTATTCTTCTTTTTGATCATGCAGCAGTGTAGATATATTTTTGTAATATTTTTTCCATTCGTATAATGGGTAGAAAATGAAAAGGTTTTTTTACTATTCTCGTATGCTTTTTAATGCTTAATGCTCCCCGTATGCGGACCTCTCTCCCTGCCCGATAAACGACACTTTCATCGTCAATTCCACGATGACATTTAGCTGCCAATAATCGCCACCCTCCCCATTTCATAACTTCTCTCTTTCGGTGCGGGCAGCAGGTGTGTTTTATGGGGGGGTTGCTTTTAACATCCCCCTCGGGCGAAGAGGGAGCAAATTAGGTGACAGGTAGTTAGGACGGTGATGTTACCGACAGAGACAGAAAAGACACAGATAGGATCCATAATATGACCGTTGGTTATTGAACACTTTACGAAAAAGGTTTAGTTTATGCACATTTCTTAATATTCTATAGGCAATGCCTTTTTTTCTATGAATTCAAAATAAAATCCAGTGCTGTAAAAGTTTTAAGTCACATTGTGCTTGATCAGGCGAAGCGGGAGCTGTCCTACTCTGAGAATATATAGTGAAAAGACATATTTTTTTCCTGTAGGTGGCAGTGATATTGAAATTCTTATTGCATATCTAAGAAGTTACTTTCTTTTTATAGGGGTTTCCATTAAGGGCTGCTTAAATGCAAATAAAACAAGTTGTGCATGAGATATATTTTTTTAATTTGAAACAGTATTTGATTACATTATGTATGGAATATGATATCGACCAAATAGCCATCGCAGCTCCGCTGGACATCATTGTTGGCATTGGTTAAGTTGACTTTTAAGGCATGAATCGTCTACGGTTTATTCGTATAGATCCGTGATTTAACGTAGCTGCACAAGAAAAAGTTTAATGGCGTTAAATCACACGATCTCGGTGGCCAGTTGATGTCGAAGCGCGAGATAACCATTCAGTCGAATTTTTCGTGCAGAAGATCCATTGTTACATGCGCTCTGTGGTACGTAGCGGCGTCTTGTTGCAACTAAATGTCGTTGAGACTCATATCTTCCAATTTAGGGTACAAACAATTTGTTATCATCGACCTGTACCTCTCGCCGGTGACAGTTATGGCGGCGCCAGCTTCATTTTGGAAGAAGTACGGGCCGTGACCCTGCCGGACCAAAATCCTCACCGAACAGTGACATTTTCTGGATGCATTTGCAACTGATGGGTCTCATGTGGGTTATCTCCCCGAATGTGACAATTTTGCTTGTTGACATAGCCGTTCATTCAAAAATGGGCCTCGTCACTGCAGTTGATTTTCCGTCCGAAATCAGGGTCCAGTTCCAACTGCTCCAGAGCTCAGGCAGAAAATGCTCGACACTGCCTATGGTCGTTTACTTTCAGTTGGGGGGTCAGTTGAATTTTGTACGGGTCCCGATGCAAAATTCGCCAAGTTGAGGTCTGCGAAAGGCCAAGTTCTTGGGTGCGACGAGGAATTAATTACTTCGGACTATTCTGCACACTCTCGTTCACTGTAGTAATAGCTTCCTTGATAGTGTCTGCACTAAAATGGCTCGACGATCTCGACGTGGTTGTATAATCGTTTAGGTACATCGTCTCTGGTCGGATCTCTGTATGCACGGTATGTGTGTTTTTTTTAATGATATTTTGACCTTATGAGTATATATATATATATATATATATATATATATATATATATATATATATATATATATATATATATATATATATATATATATATATATATTTATATTTATATTTGTACTTATTTTTACTAATACTTGGATTATATTTTTCTCCCTTTTTTTTGCTTATATTCAAGTGTCAAAAATTTAATGTATTTCTAGTTCTTCCTTTATTATATTTTGGAATTTAACCGGAAATTTAGAGCACTGTTTTATATTTTTATAATTACAAATTAATATTCTTTTGAATATAACTAAAATTATATCTTGATTAAAAGATCGGACTTATGCAGCGTTGCATACTCATGTTTATTTTGGAATGACTCAGAAAGTTCCTTGTTGTTATATATAAACATAAAAGAATCATGAATATACATGCTTACCAAAGTCAAAATCCTTTTCTTAACAAAAATATATCTACAACTACCATTATAATTCAATTCGAAAAATGCTCGAATATATCTTTTTTGAAGCAGACATATTCTATACATATCAGAGTTTCCCCAAACAACCCTCGTCCTAACCTAGACCGAACGAATGCGTGATAAGCTGAAATTGCTGCATATATCCCTACATTTTAGGAAATAACTCTCAAGGCATAATAATAACTCTCGTGGGCCCTCCAATCGAACCTCTGAGAGAAAGGCCCTACCATCAGTATCCCTTATTAATACCTGTTGTGTATGATTTTTCAAAAGCATTGCCTCTTATGTCATAGTTACTCAATAGGTATATAGTACTTAATGGTTAACACTATCAAAAGATTTAGGCACAAATCAATGCACATTGTCATCGTGGTGTGAAAAAATTGTTCTAGTTGTTAATTTTCCTTTTCTGAAGCCATTTTGGTTATCATACAATCTTTTATAAAATACCTTCTCTAATATTCTATTAACGTTGTTTAGTAACGCTATAGGTCTGTAGTTTGTTTTTCCATCTGATTTGCCCTTTTTGAATATTGGTTTTAGAAGCGCATTTTTCAATAAATCAAGAATATGCACCACTGGAAAAACAAAGGTTTACAATAAAAGATAACGACCAAGATATATAATTTGCAATCTCTTTAAATATTTATGTTGGAAGATTGTCATCGTCGACTGATTTTTTTATTCTTTAATTGCTTTATTATTTCCCAAACTTCACGCCAATCCATTGGTGCCAAATATATTGTCTTAGCCACAGAGGAAACCGAAGAAGCTTTGCAGGCTAGAATCGGACTCATATCCGAACATGAATCCACAAAATAATTATTTACACTATTAACGGTCTAAATCGGATCACTGTATTTCGAAGCAAAACACTCCAATACACTCTTATTTTGCTCACTCTCCTCTGTTATTTTTTTACGAATTTCCAAGTAGCCGCTACTTTATTTTCAGCCTAGATATAAATTCTTTATTCGACATTTTTTTTGCTTTCCCAATTACTTGTTTCATTTTGTGTGTATTATAATATTGTTTAAAAACTTGCCCTTTTATTGTTTTGTAATGAAGCAAAAGTTTATGATCTCAACTACACCTCTCGTGATCCAACAATTTGTGGTTTTAGTGAGTGGGAACTTTTTTAAAATAAAAAGAGCATTAAACAAATTTAAACTTAGTGTAATAAATGCATTATATGCTTCATTACTTGTTCTAGAATCATATACACTATGATAATAATTAAAACACTTGGTATTTGTTGCACAATATATTCAAGATATTCTCTAACATGTTTCGGCCTCGCGACCATTCTCAAAGAGAGTTATGTATAAACTTTTTTTTATAAAGTTTATACATAACTTATTTTGAGTTGAGTTTATACATAACTCTCTTTGAGAATGGTCGCGAGGCCGAAACATGTTAGAGAATATCTTGAATATATTGTGAAACAAATACCAAGTGTTTTAATTATTATCATTGTTACTATGTTTCACCAAGAGCCAACCGCGCAATCAATCAAAACTATCATATACACTAGACCAATTCACATGTGCAATTTCGCTTTTATACGAGAAAACCTTACTCTTTGAATAAACTCGTTTATATACATAATGTAGTTATTGTTGACTACTGCACAGTTCCTGAATAATAACTCTGCGCCCGAACAATAAGTCTGCGCATAATGGTCAGAGAGTGTCAAGTTCCAAATATCACCAGATATCCTCAAGGATGCTTTACAAAAAACGGAGGTGTTTGGTACATCGTTGCCAAATTAAAATGGCCGATAGGACGGGTCTTTTGTTATCTGCTCAGGTTTTTTTTATGTTAATTTTTAAATCTTTTTTTGAAAAATTCCAAAAGTCAGCATTGAAACTTGCATTCCATTTTAATTTGGCAAACGATACCCCAAACACTCTGTATATTATCTATCAAACTAGCAGATTCACTAGCTTCAAAAATAGATTGATATACATTATAGCTAAAAAATATATCTAAGAGATTCTTTACACGACAGTTATGCTTATCAAAAAAAAAATTAAATCAAAATCACCGTAACAATGATACCATAATTAGAGTAATGTATATGCAGATACTCGAGCATCCGTTCAATGACATCCAAAAAACATCATAAGAACCATCTCCGCGATGATACAGACACACTCACCACTTGTTTGATTGTTTACTGAAGGGTTGATTTGAATTTGTCCAGCAAACGATGAATAGTCGATTCAACAGGACGGTTATGTGCATCGGAAAAATCACGCAAGGCACGGAACGTAGCTGCAACTGAGCACTGATTTTGCTAGTAAAGTTAAATGATTTGCATGTGTTGCTCAACTCTATAACTTTCCGTGATGATTTGTCCAACATTAATTACCGTTACCCCCAAATTTGACAACTGTAACTTCAGCAACATGGCCGCTATACACTGTCAAAGTTAGTGCGTCCCTATGGAAAAGCTCTGTAGTATCGCTCCATGATTTTCCATCAAAAAGAAAAATCATTTAAAAATTACCTGACTTTTAACTCTACTCTTGTACATTACAGTTTTACATATCCGGATTTAACTATTAAAAAGTTACTGTTAACACGAGAAGATTATGTTTGCTGTATTATTAAACATTTTACAACCTCTGTTGTAGAAATTGAGGTTAGGGAATAAATCGCTGTCGAATATGACTAAGGTTTTTTTTTCGCATAATGTTGTGGATAATACATTTAACATATTCGAGCGTACACAGCCGTTTAGAGGTCGCGCAAGTCACGCTTCAATAAAAAAAACCTGCTACGTTATTGAAACGACAAAAACATAAAGGAAAAATCTTGATGTGTTTAGTAATTTCTACTATTTTGTTCGACCTTTTGTATATTTTCTAATGATGTAAATTCCTTCTTTTTTTTATCCTGATGCGAAGCAGTATTGATTTCTTACTCATCGTTATCTAATTGTTCCTTGATTAACTGTATTCCATATAATTGAAGAATGATTTTGTGGTTATTGACATCTTTTGAGGTTTAGGAGTTTGGTAATCAGATATATTTTGAAATGTTTGTTAATATAATCATTAATTATCTTACTATTGGATTGTAATTTTTTTCTTCTTTTGTCTAGTCGAAAAAAAAAACAACTTTTTCTACGTCTTCATTATTTTTATTCCCTTTTTTTGTCAATCTTTTACGTCTCGTCCTTTGGCTTATTTTCGTTTTCGCTGTCTCATTTTCTTTTATCTGTTTGTTCTTTTTTTTATATATTTTTATTAATTTTTTTCCTTTTCATTTTTTTCCTGATCTTTATTTTTTTTTCAATCCTTTTTACTAGTAACATTTATTTTTAATAGTTTATTATATTACATTTTCTGTTTTCATATCTTTTTGTCGCTTCTTAGGTTTGTCTCTGTCCGTATCGATCCACTGCAGGATGAAGGCCTCTTCAGCATGCTTCCAACTCTCGCAGTCCTGAGTTTTCCTTTCCCTTTTTATCCCATTCGAGTCCAATATACTTAATTATGTCATCAGTTCATCGTGCTTTCAGTCTTCTTCGTGGCCCTTTCCATTTCAATTCCATTAGTCTTCCAATGATGTCATATACTTTCGTTTGTTCACTGATCCATGTGCAGGGCTTTCTGTCTCTTCTTGTAATGCCAAGCACACATTTTTCCATTCCCCTTAGTGCTACCCGAAGTTTTCAGATTAGTTGCTGTGCTGTCTAGGTTTCACAGACATATTTAACATGCCGATCCACGTCTCCCGCGGTAATCCCTTCCATTGAAATCCTCTTCCCCTTTTAAAGATATATGTAGTGATCCTCAACCTTCAAGTCTCTTCCTAAAATAAAAATTTTTCTGTCAGAAAATTTATTGAACACAACCTGACTCTTTGTCCGGTTTATTTTCAAGCCAAATGGTTCTCCAACCCTTTGCAGCTCCTGTGAGTGAAGAGAGAACGATATTATCTGCGAAGCTAATATGGCTTAAGCATGGCATCTTTTTCCTAATCCACTTTACGGAGTACTTCCTTAAAACAGATTGAGAAAAGAAGTTGAGATATTGCGTCATCCTGCCATATACCCATCTTTACATTAATTCTAACTTCAAGATCATCGAGGTGAACTCTCGCTGTCGCTTCATCATATATCGATCCTAATAGATTTATATAGGTTTTGTCTACACCTTGGTTGAGCAATGCATCCATTATGGCCTGCTTTAAGATTGAGCCGAATGCTTTTTCATAGTTGATAATAGACAAGCACAGTGGCATGGGTCACTTCCTCCACCAGGATGTTTGGCATTTGTTCTTCCGTGGGCATTGCTGTCTCGAGTGGTTCTGATCTTTAAATAACTTTGAATAAAATCTTCTCACTACCTCTAACATTTTCGTTTGCGCCCAGCATACTGTGCCATCTTTACGAATTAAGGCAAACATTTCCGTCGTTTGCTTTCTCAGCGTTTGTTTAGTTTTGTTAATTCGCTTGTTTTCTTCCAGAGTTTTTTGCACTAGCTGCATGTTGAACCAGTACATCTCCTTTCCAGAGATGTACAATTACTAATAAAAATATCTTGAATCTTGTATCATTTTATGAGGTATTTTGTACATTTCCGCTACTTTCGAATATGTTTTCTGATAGTTTTGTAAAGCTCAACGTACTCGACCCTGCCAAAAGGACTCTTTTTTCATTAAATCAATGATCTCGGTGACAATGAATCAATGACTCTCATCGGAGATATTTGACTGAAACATTTTTCTTCTGGTTGTGTTGAAGAAACCGTTTTAAGTACATTGTTGATGATTTTTTCATCCTTTATATATACATATATATATATATATATATATATATATATATATATATATATATATATATATATATATATATATATATATATATATATATTTATATATAGGGAATTATAGAATGGGAGGATTGAAATGTATAGCTAAAATAAGGCGAGATTAATTAGGTATGCAATTTGGTGAATATCCCTCATATTTGCCCGATTTGGTCCGATGCGACGTCTAACTATTCAAATCAATTAGATATTTATGCCCCTAAATCAAAATGGATTTTCCTAATCGAATAAGACAATTTTATACTTTATCACTTTTATTTTTATTTTATTAATATTGATTTTCTTAATATTGCTGATGTAACGAATATATTTTTTTAATTCTAGAAATGTCATGCTAACTGTATGTCTATTATTCTGTGAGCCATCCTCTTATAACTCTAGGGACGACGCAGGTCGCAGGGACTACGAAACTCTTTCGTCTGAACGTGGAACGGGGACCGTATGTTCCTGCTACGGTCCTCATAGCGAAAAAAGAAACGCCTTTTTTATACGATTCCCTGTTCGATTTTTATTGCTTATCGTTATGTTTATTTTTCTCGGTTCGATTGCTTTTTATATGTTGGCTGCTTCCGTTTGAGTTTTTTTTTGTCTTTGGAGTGTGCGGGTGTTCTTTTCATTCTTTTTTTTTCGTTTTGGTTTTAAGACCTATTCGACGAGATATTTGTGTTCTCTGGATAATATCAAAACAAACGTAACAATTAGTTATTGATAAGAAATATAGAATTTATTTATTCTATCGAGAATGAGTGCGTAATGAAAAAAATAATTCTCACGCTTTATTATTATAATTGTTTTTTTATAAACCTCAGAGGATTTAACCATTACAGAAATGGTTTATTTTATTACAATTTTAAATAAATAAGCAAATATTAATATATAAAAATTTCCACTATATTTAAAATTGTATATATAACAATTGTTTCAACACACAGTGCCTTTTTGAAATACAAACTATGCTAACTAACAGTGGGCAAAGTAATTACAACCTAAAGAGTTTCATTGAACTAATAATACCATAAAACATGATAGTGGGAAAATCCATTTCTTGTCAATGTCTGGGAAGGCAATATAAGTTTAATAACGGTGAACCATTCAAGTCTAGCTGGTCATTTAGCAAAATATCCAAATTTTTTCTTTTATTAATTTCTAGGCTGTCACCTGATCTTCACCATCATCATCATCATCATCAGCCCGTGTCGATCCACTGCAGGATGAAGGCCTTCTTCAGCATGTTTCCATCTTTCAGGGTCCTGGGCTTTCCTCTGCCACTCTGGTCCAATATACTTAAGATGTCATCAATCCATCGTGCTTTCGGTCTTCTTCGCGGACGTTTGCGATCAAGCGGTATCCATTCCAAGATTGCCTTGGTCCATCTGTCATCCTTTATTTCAATCACTTTACTCTTCCAATGACGTCACAGATTTTCGTTTGTTCCCTGATCCATGCGCAGTACTTTCTGTCTCGTCTTGTAATGCCAAGCATACATCTTTCCATTCCCCTTTGTGCTACCCGTAGTTTTTTAATTGATTGCGATGTGAGTGTCCAGGTTTTACTTCCGTAGGCAAAGTGGGAGTCTGCTTTTAAACACAATGTTGAGCCTGCCAAATGCCTGCCAGCCACATTTAACACGCCGTTCCACCTCCCGGGCGGTATTCCCCTCCATTGAAATCCTCTGCCCAAGATATATAAAGCTGTCCACAATCTCCAAATCCCTTCCTAAAACTGAAATTCTTTTGTCCAGAGCGAAGTTTTTTCAGCTTTATTTTCAAGCCAAATGGTTTGCCAGCCCTTTGCAGTTCTTGTATGCGCCTTTGCAGCTTCTGTGTGTCTTGTGAAAGGAGAACGATATCATCTGCAAATCTAAGATGGTTTAAGTTTGCACCATTGATCTTGACACCATCTTTTTCCCAATCCAGTCTACGGAATACTTCTTCAAGGCCAGCCGAGAAAATATTAGGCGATATTGCGTCACCCTGCCGTACACCTCTTTCTACATTAATTCCCACTTCAAGATCATCAAGGTGAATTGTGGTTGTAGCTCCATCATAAATCGATCCTAATAGGTTTACATATACTTTATCTACCCATTGGCTAAGCAGTACATCGATTATTGCATGCTTTGAGATGGAGTCAAATGCTTTTTCGTAGTCGATAAAAGCCAAGCACTGCTGTACAACCTAGATGTGATCTATTTTACTGAATCCACTTCTGATTCCTCCTTGTTCTCTTGGTTGTGCGTCATTCAGTTGTTTTAATATTCTTTTAGAAATTATTTAAGGGAAAACTTTGTACATTACTGATAGGAGGCTTATTGGACGGTAGTTCTTTAAATCTTCCTGTGCATTTGTTACTTTCGCCACT